>CM039308.1:162924066-163399210 GCA_022316695.1 Camellia oleifera
TCAAAAAGATCAAACGCACTCAGGGAGTGAAGTTGGTGGAGAGAGATAGGGGAGCCAAGATGATGACAAGTTACACCCCTCAATTCCTGGGGTTGCCAGAAGGAGTTTGGACACAGGAGGTGGAAGGAGGAGAGAGAAATTCAGGTGAAGGTATGGTGATCGGTTTCGTTGACACAGGAATCAACCCTTTTCACCCAAGCTTTGCCTATGATCCAATGAGTCCTTTCGTGTCGAATCGTTCTCACTTTTCGGGTGCTTGTGAGGACGGTCCTCGATTCCCTGCAAATTCCTGCAATGGTAAGATAGTTTCTGCAAGATTTTTCTCAGCTGGAGCTCAAGCAGTTGTTACTCTTAATGCCTCAGTGGACTTCCTCTCACCATTTGATGCAGTTGGACATGGCAGGTAACAATGATAATATTATACCTAGTTCAAAAAGTTTAGCTGCACATAATTTTTTTACAGAATCAATCAGAGAGACAAGACCCTCTCTGTGATACATTCTGTGCATGTGGGCCACCCCTTTGTCTCTCTTCTGTAATTCATTTTGTGAAAAAATTATGTACAACTAGTAGTTGTGTCATTGGTGCTGGCAAGGGTAGAGATAGTTAAAATGTGCATCCAAAAAAATAAACAGTAACCCAAAAATGTATAATGGGAGAGGTATTTTCTAGACCATTTTCTATATAATTTTTTTGGGTTCATAGACTTATTTTTATGGATTCCAAGCTTTGACATGCATGGAAAAAAAAAAAAACATATGATTTGTTCAGCCACGTAGCATCGACAGCAGCGGAATTCAGGAGTTCCAGTGGTTGTGAATGGCTTCTACTATGGGCGAGCCGTGGAATGGCGCCACATGCACGGTACATTTTCTGCTATCTTTTGCATTTTGTAATATCATTCTCATTTGAATGACCCTTATTGAGAGCATGTAAATGTGAGGTACAAGTAATCTCTTTGATCCTTTTCATACAACAGAATTGCTGTTTATAAGGCTATATACCAAGCTTGGGGACTCTTGCAGATGTGGTTGCTGCAATTGATCAAGTAAAGCACTTTTCTCCATCCATCCCTTTGTTGTAATGGGTAGAAACAAAAATGATTAAGTGCTCTAATTTTGAAACTTTATGAGGAGCTCTAATGGTGGAACCCATTATATGATGTGATATTTATGTTTTTTTTTTTTTTTTCTGAATGCCACATCATTAGAGTTGTAGTTTTAGAACTCTTATATTACTCTTGTCGACAATATCATAATGTCACATCATTCAATACTTTTTTTTTTGGTATAAAAATAATTGTAAATATATGAATCTTCTTAATTTGACTAATGAAATGGCCTTGAATAAAATCGAATGGAAAAGAAGAATTCATGCAACCGATCTCATTTGATGAGATTTAAGTCTTGGTTTGGTTTAATTTGATTTATAAAAATAATTATATAATTAGTATTTTATACACGTGACAATTTTTTTATTGAGAACTGCTTGAATTGGCCCCATCGGCCCCTAATCAAAAACTTTTACACTCGTCAATCTTAGGCTGAAACAAGGGCATTGTTTCATCCCTCTAAAAAAACTCTCCCTAATCCCCCTAATTTTCATATCAAGTAAAAAAAAAAAAAAAAAAAAAGGAAAAAGCTGCCCAAATTGGAAATTAGGGACACAGTTTTTAGGGGCACAAAACATTTCCTGAAACAAATATGATAGCTTTTGATTAGGAACTGCTTGAGTGAGTCTCGTGAGCACTTAACCAAAAAGCTTTTTTTTTTTTTGAACTCATAACCAAAAAGCTTTCACATTGATCACTTTTAGGCCTAATCAGACACAAAACGCTCACAAAGTTATGGATTTTGTGTCGGTAGTTGAGTTAGTCCTATAAACAACACCATGTTTATTCGTAGGCAAATGAAGTCTAAATCATGTTACAACTACTGCAGGCAGCACAAGATAGAGTGGATATCTTATCACTGTCCATTGGACCAGATGAGCTACCAGAAAAACACTCACTTTCTTGAATGTGTTTGATATATTCATGTTGTCTGCAAGGAAGGCTGGGGTTGTTTGTGGTGCAAGCCGCTGGCAACAAGGGTCCGAGCCCCTACACGGTGGTGTCTTATAGCCCTTGGGCCATGGGGTGTGGCTGCTTGCACCACAGACAGAACTTACATTGCTACTCTTGTCCTTGGCAATGGTCAAAAGCTTGGTGGGGTGGGATTATCAGGTAAAACTCTTGCTTTTGCTTTGGATCCTGGCTTCCAAAGCTAGTTCACAATCAATTATCATTTTCATCATTTTTATTTTCTATAAGCACCTAATAAAACATAGAATATACATAAAAGAATAAGCTTTTTTTAAAAAAAAATTGTTAGTATCATTTTTATTTTTATTTTTCCTATAAACTTGTAATAAAGCACAAAATATACATGAATGAATAAGTTTTTTTAAAAAAATTGTTATCTGAGCCCACTTTTGAAAAAATTGATCCACCCGTATATGTTATGGTCATGTTTGATATTGGGATATATAGAGGGGAATATACTTTTTTTGATTGGACATAGGGGATAAAGAAAAACATGAGTCTCACATTTTTTATATCATTTGTTTGGTTATCTGATATGAAATCTGATGATGTATTATATCCTCAAAAAATAAATGATACGTAATACTAACTCCATATGATATTGCATGTTCCCCGCCAAACGATATCATCCTTCTAAAAAATAATTACTATCTTTTTATTTTATACTATATCTTACTCTAATCAAATATAATAAAAATGATTACATAGTATACATAATCAATTCATCTCATATCTTAAATATATTATATTACATTCTATATTTCTAAGTATTACATATACTCTTTACCCTTTGATATCTAATTCGAACAATTAAACATAGTCCGTATCTTGTTTTATTACCGATTTTTGTGTTATGCAATTACTCTTTTGGATAAATTACATTGATTTTTCTTAAAATTTGAAGAAAATACAAGAACCCCACAACTTCACAGAAATCATCATCCACCTTCTACTAAGATTTCCTTAAACAAACTGCACCTTAGATTTCCCAAGCTGATTATGTTATTGTTGCTTAGGACCAAGTTTTGGAAATGGCTTACTGCAATACAAACTGGTCTTAGCTAGAGATGCAGTTAGGGCAGACCGCTCATTCCCAAAAACAGCACCATACATAGAAGAGTGTCAATACCCGGAGGCACTTGATCCATTTGTAGTGCTAGGGAGTGTTGTAATCTGCACTTTCTCAGATGGGTTTTACAATGGAACTTCTTCAGTCACAGCCATTATCGACACAGCACGGACTCTTGGATTCATGGGTTTTGTGTTAGTTGCAAACCCAGCATTTGGTGATTTCAGTGCAGAACCAATTCCATTATCTGTTCCTGGAATCATGATCCCAAGAACCAGCGATGCACGGGTAAGTGTTTTTGCATCAGAGAAGAATGTTAGTTGTTTTGGACTAATTAGCTGTGTTTTGATCTTCGATCTGAATGGAGATTTGGGCATAGAAAATAATTATATTGAGAATATATATATACATATTTTTAAATTTTGCTTAAAATATGGAATTTTTTTTTTTTTTTTTTTTTTGTAATTTGAAAAATTATAAATATCTCTTCAAATTTTTATTTGAGAGAATTAATTTTAAAAATTAAATTCTTAACTGTTAAAGATAAAATTATCTGAATTATTAATTGAAATAAATTTATGACATTATTAAAAATTATTAATTGATTTGATAATTTATTAATAAAATGACACATTTGTTATGAAAATAAAAATTTCAAGGAGTGGAATGTAATTTTTAGAACTATAATGAGTAAATTGTATTTTAAGCAAATTTCAAGGGTATATTTGTAGTTTATCAAAAAAAAATTAAATTTCATTTTCGTCACTTTTTTATTCATTTTTACTTTGTCTACAAGTTCTTGCCCAAAACTAAATCCCAAATAGTCTTGATTAACAAGAGTTAAGTAGGGCTGAGCAATTAAAAGAATCGTAAAGTGCACAAATTAAACCGGTTCAATCCAATTTGGAAGGTTTATTTTGATTTTTTAAATCCGTAATTTGGTTTCGATTTGAAAAATTGAGGAATCCTTTTCTGTGAATCGGTTGCAGTTCAGGGTTCTAGATTAGAACTGATTTAGACCATATGTTATTTAAACCATATTTATACCATACACCCTGTCAAATAGTGCTGTTATTGTTGCTTTTTTTAATTATGGTTTTGTAATTATTGTTATCACAAACAAAATAATTGTTTGATGAGAGTTTTATACTTGCTAATATATTTATTTACTTGATATTATGTTTGTTTAAATTAATGGTAGAACATTATTTATATTTTTGTTACGAAAAATGATGGGTAGATTAGTATTGAAATAAAAATGTTATGTGATAATATATTATGTGAAATCGTAGTTCTAAATCGAGCTGAACTGTATTTAAATGGATTGGTTCCATGATTAAAATAAATTTGTTTGGTTATAATTTTTATGGAATCGTAGACAACAGATTAGTTCTGATTTTATCCTAAATCAAATCAAATCAATCCGGACCATACTCACTCCTCGAGTTAGGTGTTTTTAGAATTTCACAAATTAAAAAAAAGAAATATGACAAGATAAAAAGCTTGGAAACAAAATGCAAAATCCTAAAAAGGGTGAGGATTCTCTCTAATCTTTTATTTTAAAAAAAAGAAATATTTTGATTAATTTGATTTTATTGAAGTTTCATGTAAAATCCGAAAAACAGTGAGAATTCTCTCTAATCTTTTATTGGGACCCGTGGGTTATCGTAAGTTTCATTTTGATAATCTAAATAATTTTTATTTTATTGGATTCTATCCATAGCTCATTCATGAAAAAAAAATCTGATAAAATAATCATAATTATATGATTTTATTATATTATATTTATATACAAAAAAAAATAATTAGTCTATTTTTAAAATTAGAATTGTTTGATTTATTTTTTGAAGACAAATAGAACAAAATAACTTGGGTATGATCATAGAATCAATAAAAAAAAAAAAAATCATCCATGATCTTCAAATAAAAATTTACAAAATGAATTATTTAAATCGTCAGAGTGAGACACACTGTAAGTTTCATAAACTCCAACAACAACATCTAGTCCACTCTGAAAATATTAATCGATTTAAGTAGCGTGAGTGCTAATAACCATTTAAACTCACATTTTTTAATTTAAGGACAAAATTAACAAAATTAGAGACTAAAGTATAACTAGTTCATTTGTTTTGAACAAATCTTTAACACAAATTTTGAAACAAAATTAACCATATTTTTTTTGTGTTGTAGATTATATCACAGTACTATGAACAGCAAACATGGAGGGACAAAAGGGGGATTGTAACCAGGTATGGTGGGAAAGCAGCCATAGGTGATGGAAGAGTTGCTTCATACATGGGAGGAAGAGCCCCAATTGTAAGTAGATTCTCTTCAAGAGGGCCTGACTTCATTGACCTCAATAGGACTCCTACTGATGTTCTCAAGCCTGATATTTTGGCTCCTGGTCACCAAATTTGGGCAGCTTGGAGCCCCTTCAGTGTTTTGGATCCCATCCTCTTTGGTAAGTTGGAAATGTTGGGTGCTTTGAAAAATGCATAAAATTTGATACTATAGTGCAAATTTTAAATTGGGTAAATTACGCTGGCTTTTCATGAGATTTAGAAAAAAATATAGTAAGAGTTACAGTTTTGATATAATTATATTGAGTTTTCTTGAAATTTTAATTTACATAATATTTAATTTTATTTCCATTGATAATTTGTTAGTCATATAGATGAGAAAATGACTTCATTTATTTTTCATTGCAATAGATATTTTATTTTGTATTTTGTATCTTCACACTATCTACATTAATTCTGATCCATTTAGATTTGCAAAAAAAAAAAAAAATCAATATAATTATATCAAAATTACGAGACTTTTGTATTTTTGTTTTTTAAACTCTAGGAGAGGTACTATAATTTATTCATTTAATTTTGATGTGATGGATGTTATATCTAAAATGAATCTAATTCACACATTTTAAATTCTGAGTAGAATAGGGTTTTGATTGCATCATAGTTTTCTCTCTAGTTTAATTTTGGGGATTGGACTATCTAGCTGGGTGTTCATTGTGTGAGTCCATGTCTAGATCATTCATTAAAAAAAAAAAATTCAAATTGATTTGATATTGTAATTATATTATTCAAATTCAAACGTCTGTCTTTTTTTTTTTTTAAAAAAAAGAAAAAATCAATTTATTTTCAAGATCATTCTTACCGTTCTTTTTTGAATTTTTTTAAAATTATCAAATCAACCTATTTTTATTTTTTATTTTTTTAAGATAACTTACACATATAAACATACAAAAAGAATAAATCAAATCATTTGAGCTAAGCTCATAGTAGACCTTACAGGCCCAACTAGACAATGTCCAAAAAAAAAACGAATTGGAGAGAAGTTATGCTATTTTGATTATTGTATCATGACTAGTAAAGCCAAAAACACTAACTAGTGTATCAATAAAAACACCAGACATGTATATGACATCCACTATTTGATGTGGGACTCTCTTAATATTATATATTAAGTTGATATATTTATTGATACACTTGTTAATGTTTGTAACATTGTTGTTTGACTTATGTTGCATGCAATTTCGAACCATTAAGCTTACTAATGTGTTTTTTAGGTGACAATTTTGCATTGTTGTCTGGTACAAGCATGGCAACACCTCATATAGCTGGTATAGCAGCTCTCATCAAGCAAAAGAACCCTAGTTGGACCCCATCTATGATAGCTTCAGCAATCTCAACCACTGCTACTAAGTATGACATTAATGGAGAACCCATATTGGCCCAAGGATCCGATATCTATAGCTTATATCCTTCAACACCTTTCGATTTCGGGTCGGGTTTTGTCAGCCCTGCCAAGGCTGTGGATCCGGGACTGGTCTTTCCATCAGGTAAATAAATTGCAAATCATGGTTAATTTAATTTATTTTCTTGTATGTATTTGATGAAAAAAAAAATTATCAGAAAATTGTTAGAAAAGGGATAACAACTAGCTATTTTCATTAAATAAATAAATATATATATATATGGCTTCTCTATAGTTGTAGTCAAGTGTGTGAGGTTTACCATGGATCTTATTTTGATGATTTTAACCATTTATTTTTTAGGATGTTGTGTATAGATTATCCATTAAAAAATCTAGTTTGATTCAATAACTATAGTCATATAATTTTATCAATTTTTTTAATTTTTTATTTTATATGAAGAGACTATTTTAAAACCATCCTTGTTTATTTTTTTAATGATATTCTAATGAAATTATATGGTTGTGACTATTAGGTCAATCTATTTTTTAATTTTTTTTTTCATGGACAATCTATAAATTCTATACACATGGACCTAGAAGATAAGAAATTCAGATTACTTAATCATTGTGTGCTTCACAGGCCCAACTGAAACACTTCTCTCCAACCAAAGAGAAGCGAGATCCAAAAACAGTCTTACTGCAAACCAATTTTTCTACATCACAATAGGAATGGGGCTCACACAATCATCATAATGTGAGCTCCAACCTCATTGTAAGTAGACGGTAAAAAATGGATCATCTCTATTCTCATTCATCCAAAAACAATCCTACTAAGGACAAACCATTCCTTGTGATTTTTGCAAAAAATTGAAAACAAACTATCATATATGAGTTGCACAAACTTTCTTACACTTTTCACCAATATCATGCTATACATATGCAGAATACGAGGACTACATCAACTTCTTGTGCTCTCTTCCAAACACTGATCCATCAACAATCAAGACAGCAACTGGCAGATCATGCAACACCCCCTTTGCCAACCCATCTGATCTGAACACCCCTTCAGTCACAATCTCATCACTCAGCGGTTTCCGATTAGTCAGACGAAACGTTAAGAATGTAGGAACCAAGCCAGAGACATACCTCTGCGCGGTGCTACTGCCAGAGGGGGTGACAGTGAAATTAAATCCATCATGGTTCACAATTGCTCCACAGGGAAGTCAAGAGTTGGGGATAGAACTCAATGTGACAAAACCACAAGATGGTTTCAGGTTTGGGGAGATTGTGTTGACTGGGAATTTGAATCACATTGTCAAAATAACATTGTCGGTTTGGCCGGTTTCGATGTCCTGAAAATGAGGGAAATAATAGGATATATACTCTTTGGAGACAGAGCCACTATTAAACAGAAGATGTCTAGTAACCATATGCAAAAAAAGAAGAAAGTTCTTAATTGCCTTCCAGTCGATGGTAGTTAGTTTTTGTTACACCTATATATGTACACTCTGTAATGGAGAGAGAGAGAGAGAGAGAGAGAGAAAACTGTGAAGAAACCATTGACCATATTCTCGTTAAAATTTCTTCTCTATTCTCAAAAATAGGGGTCTGTGGATTTTGTATTCATTTTCTTTGTTTTGTTTTTGTTTTTCGTGTTTTTAAAAATAAAAATAATGAAAGGATAAAAAACAATCATCAATTCCATACAGTTTTCACTTTTGTACAAGATCATCGTTGAAAATCAAAACAACTGGTTGGCCTTTTCTAAAAAGTAGTAAGTTGTTTTCAAAAATAGTTTTTGGAAATGATTCACCAAATAATTTGTTTCCAACTTTGCAAATGCAATGTGTACTATAATGAATTAACCTTCCAAAGAGTGAATAGTGAAACACATTTGTCATTGAAGCCTTATGTGATGTCACCAATCAATAAAATATCACAAATGAAATTACATAGACATTCTTTATCTCCCACTTATCCAATCATATATATATATATATATATCATATCACTATTGCAATATGAGAATTTTCATTAATTAGTGACATGACTGTATAATATTACCTTTCTATCCAATATTTGCTCATCAATTATGGACACAAACTATCATGAGTGGACATAGTATTGTTGTCACTTCCTGAGCTAGGGACTACTAACCAACACAGAGCAACATTCACATTATCAGCACAAGAAAACTAGGGAGGGAAAAAAAAAAAAAAAGAGATTGCTTTCAATGAATATAAAGAAAAAAGAAAAATCTTCCTTTTTATCATATATTAGAACCCATATTAGTACAACAACAATGAATGTTACATGTGACTGGCAAAAGAGCCAGAATCAAAATCGATGAAACAACAACAACAAAGAATGGATACATGTATAACCACACTATACTCCATATCAGTACAACAACAATGAATGTTACATGTGATATTGGCAAAAATGCTCAAATCAAGATCTATGACATGTATAATCACAACACTACTCTTCTTCTGTAGTGCACATACACTCCTTGCACCGCGGATACCTGTAAACGCTCCGTCCAACGGGCCGTGCACGGACACGTTTAGTTTGTCTTACTGCTTTTCTAACTCGCTTCTCAAACACCTTCCACTCGATTGTGTTGTTCTTCACGAAGATGTCTGCAAGACGGCGTTTGTTTGGCCGTATCGATGGCATTTTCCCCCCACCATAATAAACTCTAAATCCTGACACCAATGATGACAATTGACTTCCCGAGTCAGTCATGGCAAATACATCGGCAGCTGTGCAAGCGATGAAGTCCAATGCTGCTAACTGCAGAAGAATCAGATCATCACAGGCTAATACATCAACAACAATTTATATAAATCACTATTTGTATAAGTTTTTGTTTTCGTCTTCGGGTTGGGGACAAATTCAAATAATGTCACAAGTTCATGATAAAATCCAAAATTTATATTAATTTATTGTTTGGCAAGTTGGTTTGCGGCTAAAATAGCCACAAAAGACAAAATAGACTATTTTAGCCACAACAGACAAAACATCACATCCAACCCATAATCATTACACTCTTTTCTCACAAAAAATGAGCTAAAAAAGCCAAAAAGCCATTCCCAAACCAAGCTTTTTAGCCCAAGCTAAAATAGTCAAAAAAGCCAAAAAGCTAACCCACTTCCCAAACAGAGGCAAAGATGGAATCTATTCCCGAATTTGTTTATACTCCGTACATCTAGCAGAACTATTCATGTCCCTTGTTCTTGTGAATGTTTGACCAGAGCCAAAAGCCAATAATATTAAGTGGAGAGAGCTGTAGAACAATAAGTGAAGAAAACAGCAACACACTCTTAATTCTAACCTATGTGACTCATTTCATAACAAATTTTGCAACAAAAAAGACAATGTTATGGTTAAATAAAATTATATTACAAAATTAAATTGATAGATATGAGCTTGCTAAGTGCATATCCGACGGAAAGTATCTAACACATATCCCATACCCTTATGTAAGTGTCAAGTGTCAAGTGTCTGAGACAGGTAATTAATTTATTGTAAAGAGTACATAACATAGATTCTAACCTATAGTTAACAAAACTGACAGGAAGCTAATTAAGTTAAAAATAACAATGCCACAAACAAACTCACCAAAAGGAAATACTGAATACTACCTGAGAAGAGAAATTCGTGAATGGTTCAATTTCGGACGAGGAAAGCAAGTTCTCTTTAGTGACCAAATTAGGATACAAGCTCGTCAAGACAGCCAACCGTGACTTCCCTCCGTAAATATGTGCACCTGCAAGAAAGATGCGTGTCTTACGGTTGAAACCAAGGGCAGCAAGCATAAGTACTGTTTCTTCAGGCATCAGTGGACATAAGCCTTCTGCTCTAAGTGCCACTGGAGATGGTAACCTGCAACACCGAAAGCAGAAAGCAGAATTAAATGCGAGATCAATGCTTCATATTCCAAAACTGTAACGCATAAAAAATGTGAGATACAGATCAGTCCAGTTTCTAGGTTTTGTCGATAAAAGTCTACTCCTATTGTACCACATTTTAGCGCATGTGGTTGAGCTTGTTCCATGTACCGGACCCATCCAAGTTCCAGGTAACACAGCTCTCAACTCTACAATGTTCACATCAAAACTCAATCCATGATAGTTTATTGCAAGCAGATTCTACTATCCCCCAATAAAAGAGGGTGTCTACTACTATTTTTTTTTTTTATTATTATCATTTAAATTTGTGTCCTTTCTCATCGTAAGCTAGTAAAAATTCATACAAATGTGTACACAAAAGAGTAAAGACTTGACACAGACAAAATGATGCATACTTTGTTGTCTTCTTTAGCGCTGTCAATGCAGGGAAATGGATCTCACGGTATGCTTCCAATTCTCGTCTTTCTTCTTCTCCACCACCAAACTCACACAAAGAATGAGCTGCCATGTCAATTTCAAACCTCAGGTGTAAAGCTAAGTATCTGGATCCTTTCATGGAACGATCACTTTTACCCTTCACTTTTGATTCTGCAAACGGACCTACAAGGTAATGATCTAATGGCCCAAAGTGTGTTCCATTCTGACGCATCCTTCGGAGCATTAAAGCACCAGTTTCTTGTATTTTGGGAACAAACTGCAGCGCATAAAAATTACATCTGCACCGGAGTCTCTAGATGAAGTCCCACAATTAGGAAGCAACGTAGAAAAGACGAATATTATCAAATTAAGAATGAAGTAACCTGTGAAGTTGATAAAGCCATGGCTAAACTTCTCTTAAAGCTAGCAATGGATTAACATGTCGAAGTATAGAGATTTACCTGCAATTGAAATGGTAGTGGGTCTGATGACAGACGGTTTCCAAATCCAACAAAATGAACAACTCTGTGTCTATGTAAGATGGGAAGAATGTATTTCACGTAAAAACTTGGCTTGGCTTCTTTCATGATGTCAGCATCTGTCACCTGAAACAGAAATTCATCTATTAATACAACATACGTGATATTAAGCAGTGAAGTACTGCATTGAAACAACTTCTCAAATAGAACTGAGGTAAGAATCTGACCACACTACCAATCGCCTCCAGATCTAATGACCGTAGCTCCAGAGGTAGTTCCTTCACTATTCGAATATCAGGTTTCAAGTAGTTGATGAAGTGCTCCTCCTGGTAGATATCGCCGAATTGACTAAGAAATTATAGAATTTTACAATCATTTTTCCATTTAAAAGAGTGATAAAGGATAAAATGGTTGTGCCATGAAAAAGAACTCAGACAACTACTCAATCTTCAACAGACAAACAAATTGGTATTCTTTCAGTTAGTATTATCATTTAGCTTATAGTTCACAGTGGCAATACTCAATAACCAGCTCATGAAGCACATCCAATTCACATGAAGATGCAAATCAATGTGAAACTAAAATTAACTTGGATAATCTGCAAGGCCGTAATTAAATATTACAAAAAGCATACTAGAAGAATTCGGCAGACAATTTCAAAGCATAGGATTCATGTAAAGGTGCCCAATCCATGAAACAAATCAACTCATCACATATGATAAACAGTATATTAAAGAAAAAACTGATTGACACAAGAAGAAACATACATAAATTAGTCCAGTAATCAAAATCTGGGCAATACTCATGGCACGTGAATATGACTAAATTAATCTGGAAAATATTAAGCATTTCTAAGGCATAATGAAAATAATGCAGAAGCAAAACAGAAATTTGTTACTATATAACATATAACCCCATTAAAAAAAGAAAAACGATAAATTTCCTTGATCATGTGAAGAGAAGGTGTTTACTGAATGAACATCATAGGAACCCAGAGTAATTAACGAAGCACAAATGAAAACTGAAACATTTATAGTGCAAAGCCCTTACGACCATCAGTGGCCTAACCATTCAAAGGGCAGGGGACCATTACAATACATCATTAAGATACAGACAGGTCCAAATAAGTAAGGACAGAATGCCAAACAGAAAGTAATACATCACCTCACCTCAGATCTCTCCAGACACTACTGTACAATAAATGGGGAACAACAAGAGTTGCATTAAGCAATCTAGCAACCGCAACCGCATTGCAGACCTGTTGTTCAAAAGAGCATTCAGTTGATATCATGTACAACACACAATTCTCATTATTCAATAGAATTAAAGCTTTGGGAGAATAAGCCACAAGCGCAGGAATTTCAATCATAGACGTAACTTACAGCTACTCGCTGCTGGTTTATCCCACCATTTGCACTAACCAGAATGTATCCATTATTTCCCTCTGACAATGTATGACACACAACATAAAATAATCAGCTGAGTCATGGAACATGTACACACACACAAGGAGGGAGGGGGAGAGAGTCACCACTAGGTTCCCAGTTACGTTGGTCAGCACAAGGCCTCCATGAAGAAGCAAGGATAAACGGTTCCTGCCACAGATCTCTAGGCTCAGGTTTATTCTGTCCCTGTGCATTACAAAAAAATTATGGGAAATATAGTGAGCGAATTAAGTCTAACCCATCAATTATAAGAATAAAATGTAGACAAATAGGAGGTTAAGATAAATGCCTACCTCTGCTAAGGCATGTGCAGCCTTAGCTAACAGTCTTGCATAAATAGTTTTCTGTGGCTTCTTCACTTTACCAAGCTTTTCCAATTCTTCCTGTAACCATTTCCAGAAGACCATAAATTAGAAACTAAAGACTCGGTTTGTGAGCTAACAAATCCAAAGCTCGTTAATTTAACACTATTACCCAACTGCGCAACCACTAATGTAATTAAAAGGAGAAAGCGGAAAATCCTTCAAGTTAGAAAACAGAATACTACAGGTGCAAGGAAGAAATGGTAGTCATGTTAATCCGGTGTAACGAACATTTCTTGGGAAGCAAATCAAAAAAGATATGAAAGTCCACAAGATTGGAACAACACAAAATTAGATGATTTAAGCCATATGAAATGAACTAAAACCTGCAGGCCTGCACTGGCCCAACTCACTGCACCCCTATAATTTCTTCACCACCATGCTAGTTGTTAGTACAACAAAGCCATTGAATCTAAGATAGCTATCCCTGATTTTTATTTTTTTATTTTCATTTTTAACCTATGCTGGACATCAAGATAAAAGTCATACCCAGTAATTGTTCCATCTCCAGAGTCATACAAATTAATGTTGTGGCCATATATATTAGGCAAATTTTACTGAGGATTCAAGTTTCTTACTTTGTTTTGTTTTTCTTTTTCCATGATCAAGTAAATTTATTGCCAACATAAATTTCCAAAATAAAACCAAAAAATGTTAAATTACTAGATTTGAACTTGGAATTGAATTGAAACATACCCGAATAGACAATGTAGAAGAGTTGGCTCTCAAGACCTTGTATTTGAATTTAAGACCGTGGCTCGATTCTTGAATCCGCGAAAGCATCCACCAATCCATCACCACAAAACAAGCCAACAACACAATCACAACCACCACAACGCCTTTCACTCGCTTCTTCACAGCTTTCCTCTTCACCCCTCCTCGTTGTTTCGATTCGGTCACAAACCCTAACCATTCCAAAACTCCAAACCAAGAACAAGAATGCGAATTCCTGGAAGAGCGAGAAGGTAACGATCCGAAAGAATTCCTCGGAGAGATTTGCCAGCTCCGGGGAGGGGTGGTGGCGCCGCCGGATGCGGCGGAGGAAAGGGGCCGAGCGTGGAAGGAAGTCGGCCATCCGTTTGTCTGATCGGAAACCCTAATTTCAGCTCCACCTTGCTCTTCTTCATCAATGGAAGCCATAGCTTACCAGCTTTGTAAGTATGTATATGTATGTATGTATGTATGTATGTGTGTGTGTATATATATGTACATGTATGTATTTGGAAAGTGAGAAGAATAGGAATTTAACAAGCCATTTTAACACACTTGTTTTAGGACAAAGAAACCGATTGAAGAGCTAGACCTTGGGGTGGGATGTCCGGTCATAAATTTTGGAGTTTATCCAAACGGTTTCAATTTGATTTTAATAAGAAAAATGGTATCAACTTTGGTGTATATTAATTGTTGAAATATTAGGTTTGTGTGGAAAATGAATTTGAATTATTGATTTTTTTTTAAATAAATTTTGAGTTGATAAGAATGAGTTTGTAATATTGATGTTTTAATAATACCCAACATGATTGCATTTGATTTACTTTTATTTTAATAAATAAAAAAATCATAATACACATTACAAATTCGTTATTTACTTAGGATGTACATCATAAATTTACTATTTATAACTTTATTACAAAATATCATAATACACATCACTAACAATCATATCATTCATCATAAAAAATTATAATTTTTTTACAATGTCCACCATTTGAAGGGGTGCACATTATAAATTGATGAAGTATAAGGCTTATGAGTAAAATAAATTTGAATTATTTATTTTTTTTCTAAGTAAATTCTAAATTCATAAGGGTAAGTTTGTAGTATTATTATTTTAATAATACCCCAACCTCATTGCATTTTTTTTTATTTTTACTTTAATAAAAAAATATTTGAGTAAGGTAAAATATAAAATTTTATTAATAATAGAGTTTAAAGAAAAAATTAGTGCGCTTAATCTACCCAAAAAAAAAATTAAAAAAATCATAAATTCATGAAAAAATTTAGAATTTAAAATTGTAATTATTAATATTAATAAAATTTATCACTGATCTGTAATTTTTTTTTAAAATATTATTGATTTGATATTTTTTATATAATAAATTCTATAATTTTAACATAATTATATTAAATTTTAATTATATTATTGTCTATTTCCTAAAAAACAGATGATAAAATAAAAATAGATTATTTCTTTTTTTGAAATAAATATAATAAAATAAAAATATTATGACTATCAAATTAATTTAATTTTTTTTAAAATAAATGATATGTACCAACAACCTAACAATATAAATTGTTTAAATCATTAAAACGGGTGATAGAATAGAACCATGAGTACTCTAAACTCTCTCAAGTTATATAACTAATTTATTTTTGTTCTGAATAAGTGAAAAATATATATATATATATATATATTGGAGTCACAAGTTCATTTCACCATAAAAGTAAGCAAATCACGTGGCACAGCGTGGTCTGATCTGCTAAAGTTGTCGTATTATTATATTATTGTAATCCTTCCACATCTTTTTCAAGTTCAACTTTCTTTTCTATGCAACAAGTTCAACTTTGATCACGCCATTTTTGCACTACTAAAATGGAAACTTCTCTAGTGATCCAAGTGATGTATAACAATCATGACTTGCAAGGCACAAAATACTGTAGGTGTTGCCCCGCCGAGGTTTGGCTGAAGAAATCCCTCCAATGCTAAAAGTCAAGAATTCGGGATAGGGATACGAAGAGTAATGTTGTATTTGGTTAGAGAATTCAATGAGGGATTTGGAAAGAAAAATAAAAAAAATAGGTAAAATGTGAATAAAATATACCTGCATTTCATTTAATTTCACACCCATTTTCCCTTTGGGAATAAAAGAGCTTTAATGAAGTCTAATGGGAGTGGACGCCACTGTGATGTAATATTTTGACCTTAGTTTTATTTATTTTTATTCTTTGCTACATCATTAGACCTCCAGAATTAGAGGGATATATCATTGCTCCTTCCCTTTTCTTTTCCTTTTTCAAATATCTTTTTAAATTCTTCAACCAAGGAATGTAAAAATAAATAAAAATTATGTCCTTCAAAAACCACAAAGATTACCTTTTTTAGCGCTTCCACAATACGCAAGGGTAACCGCCTCAGGTGCCTCCTACTCGGGTCATCAACGTGCCTAAAGTAAAGGGACCCCATGTGCCCCAAGCAGGGTTGACTGAGCAAGGACTCAATTTGTTCTAGACTAGCTCTAAGCTGCTAGGACACTTGGCCCAGCTCCACCTCAGTACTGTCTTGCCCCCACTCCAGAGCTTATTTGCACTCCAAGCCCCAATCCTAGATGTTGTGTGGCCCTAGATCATCGAAAGTGATCTGAGGCTCGGTCATGCAGGAATTCGGCCTAGTCCATGCGGGGATCGAATAGTTGCTTGGTCCAGTTTGGCTTCACTTGCTCAGAATGACCCCCTTCACAATGCATTTCTTTTTTTTTCCAGTATCAAAGAAGCTTTCGAGCATTAGCTTGTCCAACTCATGCTTGAAGTTGATTTGGTAGACGAGTACAGGGTACAGATCCTTTGTCCTTTTTTCCCTGTCCCAAATACTCACTACCACATCGAACCATGTGGCAGAGAAGAGATACAAAACAAAAAGATATGAAAGAAGGCAACAGGTGGTCCTCGGCCTTGACAGACAAATACTGATAAGGTTATTCACAGAAATTCATTTTGATCACATGAAGGTTTTATTACACAGCCAATGCCTTTGGACATATATAAATAAAATTCAATGATGGTTTTAAATACCATAGTGTCACCTTAAGAAAAAAAATATTCACCTCAACTTGCACTGCAAAGCAGCGTGCCATGACAGAAATTATAAGAGACATAATTACACATCCTTTGATCTGATACTGATCATTGCTTTCATAAATTTTCCTCTGATTCTTGTGCACTTTAATCACTCCCTGACCTTCGCGTAATTGTATACAAAAAATCGCGAAGGCCTCAATAGCTATGGCTAGTTCAGGTAATCTGGTATTACAAGTCAGTTGCCTCGTGATCTGGAGTTTTGTACATAAAAACTGATTCATCACTGGATCGCCTTTTCACCACGCTCGCCCTTTGCATTAACCGAACCAGTGCTTGCACAACTTCAGACATGGGAGGCCGAAACTCTGGTTCAGGCTGCATAGGAAGATAAAAATCATACATTAATCCATTTTCAGGAGTGATATGTTCAGCAAAAGAAGGTGACAAACCAAGAAAAGTAGGCAAATGCACAGGTGCACACATACATGCCTGCATTGGAAGAAGTTGAAAATAAAAAAAATCTTAAAGCTGACCTAAAAATCTTACAAGCTCTAACAAATCATTTGCTATATCTTAAATATTTTTCTTTTCTTTTAAAAAAAAAAATGGAAAAAGAAAGAAGAGTTCAATGCATAAATGTAAAAAGTCTGTTGTAAGATGAGTTGGTGTGTGCATGTGCTTCAACTTTAACTCAAAGAAAAGGAACATTTATCAGCCATCCTCATTTTTCTATCCATTTCAAAATGATCCCTTAAAATATATGATTTTATGTTTCTAGACTTAAAGCGCTATCCTTTCAAAACCAAAAAATGCCAGATACCATACCATTTTGCACAAATATATCATTTGCTTGACATATGTGATTACTAGCAGATGAACTTAAGCAGTTCAAATGCTACACCAATTTTATTTTAATGCATCTATCACAGACTCATAGTTATCACAAGATCAGCAAAATTCTGAAATCAGATTTAATATCATGCAAAATTCTTCACTAGGTTGCATCCACTATGAAAAGTTGCTTGGCAACTTCAGCATGATTGCATTAAAAGTTGATCAGAACTCAACCCGTCTCAAAAATCTAAAATTTCAGGCAAACATACAATGGCAGAAGTTACAGGACACAAGATCAATTTGTTCTCGAAGTTATGGTTTGTCAAAAGCTGAACCTTTTCCCCATTGTATCAAAAGTCAAGCAACTTTTCAGCTTAATACGTACAAAGACCATTACCTGAACACACAGGGCAATGATGTCGGCAAAACGTGACAAAGACTTTGCAGGATACATGCCATCCAGTGCAGGATCTACCATTTTTGCTAAAGCATCTATATCATGGAGTTGAGGGGTAGCCCATCTTACAAGTGACTGTTCCGATCTCACCCTTGAACTGAACATAAGAATCAGGGAGTTCCGAGAGAGACACAAACAAACCAACATCAGTGGCTGAATAAAACATCAAGGAATCAAGAATGTAACACTATTCAGTCAGCTATGATAGGTTTTTTTTACCTATCCAGTGGTTTCCGACCAGTCAACAGCTCCAACATCACCACCCCAAAGCTGTACACGTCACTTTTTACAGTGTATATTCCAGATAAGGCAAATTCAGGAGCACTATAACCAAATGAACCAACCATCTGGGTTGATGAAACCTGTCAAGCATTATAGGAACAATGGAACAAATCGTCAGATAGACATACAGTGGAAAGAAACCAAAAGCTGTTAGGAGTGTCCCCTGCCATCCTCAGAGGGTGAGGTGAGTTCCCCTGACAGGGATGTGTGAAAAAGGCATGCACAGAGATAGAGAGAGAGCATTTAGACAAGAAGTCACAGAGCCACGCTGAAAAAGTAAATAAAGCTTGCTCACCATGCTCATAAGCCTATGATTCCTTGTTACATTAGGGCATATACCACTTATCCAATAGGAATCATTCTATTATTCTATAATTATACAGGTGATGTGTTTTTGAAACATTGTAAAGCCATTAGATTTTGCATTGGCATTCTGACTTATCCGTGTGAAAAAGACTCTTATACCACCCCTTCCAAAAAAATTCTTCATTAGCACAAATGTGTTCAAGAGAAACTCTCAGACAAAGCACATAGCTGCCAAAAGCAATATGGATAAGAGGTGCCAGAGCCATCAATTTACCTGTCGCTCTGTATTTGGTGTTAAAGCAGCTAAACCACAGTCTGACAAGTGAGGATTGAGCTCTTCATCAAGTAAAATATTTGCCGACTTGAAGTTTCTATGTACGACAGAAGGCAGGCACACTTCATGCAAGTACCTAGATGGAAAAAAAAAATATTTAAAACCCCTGTTCAGAAATGCAAACCCAGAGAGAGAGACTTCAAAACTCTTAATCTTGTACACATATAACATACTCTAAAGCTCGAGCAGTGCCAAGTGCTACTCTAACACGTGCATTCCATGTTAGCATCTTGCCCCTTTCATCAGCAAAATGTAGCATATCTTGCAAGCTCCCATTTCCAATATAATCGTAAACTAGTAGGCGCTGACCATGCTCTGCACAATATCCCACCAATACAATAATGTTGGGATGCCTAAGACGTGACATGTTTGAAACAGCTTCGAGAAAATTATCCTCTTCCTGCAGTGATAGTGCTGCATTGTCGATCTTTTTAATGGCCACTACCTAAAATGCACAATACATCAGATTAATTAGTTCATCATTGCAAAACACATGAAGTATAAGCAGAAGAAAGAACTCTAATCATTGCCGGAGCCACGATTGGTGAATAATAGCATTGTATCGTAAAGAGGGTGACATCTCAACCAAAGTGAAAAGGTCTATATGAATTTATTTTATTTCTAGCCAGAAGGAACGGAGACAAGTAGTGAGCTCAACAAAGTAATTCACGACATAAATTAAAAGCAGTTCAGCCAATGGTTCTAGCAACTGAAACCCCACGGTTATGATAAGATGAAAGACTAGAATAATGGCAACAGTACAATCTTCAACAGGCTAGCTAGGATGTGGCAATGACTCACCCTTTTCTAAATGGATATATTGTAAATCTATCACAAGTTATAAGCATAAGAAAAAGAATGACATGGGATACTTATTGAGAAACAATGAAATTACCTTTCCATTAGGAAATTCTCCTCTATAAACACGACCAAGTGAACCTTCCCCAATAAGATTTTCTTGACTAAAGCTGTTTGTTGCTGTTTGGAGAGAAGCAACTGTGTAAGCAGTAGCTGTTACAGGAGACTTAACTCTCTTTACAGATCCATTTTTCCCTTGTAGCCGGTCAACCATTAATTTTTCTGTAGGTGGGGGCCTCAAGTCTGCCACAGTAGCTGTGGATTTCATCCTCTGCTCTTGCATCTCTGTTGTCACTACAAAGAGAAGCAGAATGCAAGACGGAAAAGGTCAGGCTGTCATCAGGAGAGCTTTCAGCTCCATCCTACTAACAAACACATAACCATAGCATAACATGAAAGAGAACACACAAAGTAACATAGCACAAATTAATTTACAAGACCCGGGATATAATACTATAAGAAACAAATACATGCAATTCACATTAAATTGACAGCAATGCCAGCTCAACATAATGTTGGACAATGGACATGTTTCACATCACATTAAAGCTGAGACTGTCCAATATCTCATCCCACTTTAATTGTACTTCAGTCTATTTGCAACTAAGAAGCACATACACTTCTAAGAAGGTGATTTGTTTGGACACTGACACTCGTCGGTAACTCCTCATCACGTGTCGGACACACATCCAAACATGTCCTATTAATTTTTATTTTTTCTAAAACCAGACACACTTCAGACTATTGAAGGAGACACGCCTCCGTCACTTATTCAATCATAATTAAAAACAATGTGGATTTATACCGCATTGTTTATATTACCCGGAATGAAAGGAATAACAGAAATTCATACAAAGATGTTACAGTACTAATTGAAATTAAGTCTTTAGTTCGTGGTTGAGAGATGCAACTGACTTGTTTTGCAAATTCAGATCCAAATAGGCACTGCAGAGACCATGGAATTTGCAGCAACTAGTTGACCTAATTTGCTGTGCATCGTACTATCAAAATGGGTTGACAATTTTCTTTTGGTTTAACCCATATTTCCAAATGGGTTTATGTCCCATAATTTTGGTGGGACCCATATTGTTGTAGATTTTGATCAATCAAAATAATTTAATTTGTCTTGATAGATCGATCAGTGATTAAACCATCTCAAAAATTTACTGGCTAGCACAACAAATTTGCTGGTTGAGATAATATGCCTATTTCCCAAGTTGTTATGTTTCATGAGCTTTGGTCCTTGTATAGGGTAAATGTATTGGTATATAGAGAAGGGCCTTTTGTTTTGCCTAGGGTAATGCCCCTTGTAGTATGTACATTCTTTCCATCCTATATAAATTTTTTATCTTCATGACCAAAAAACAAATATACCTATTAATCCTCGTTCTCTAGACTATTTAATTCTGGAGAATTAGTGAGAAGTCCCAACAGGTGGACTTGTTTCCAATTAGATCCCATGACAATTTTATTAACCCATAAAATCCCATTATATAAATTGTTTAGACGCTTAAGTCCCATTTTCTAATTTTTAGCAAATTTTTCGACTTTTTCTCCTTCATTTTTAAACAATCACCAGTTGGAAACGTGGTATGCACGTGCTAACACGGCTTGTCTTTTGTCCTTTTGTGTTTCAAATTTTAAAATTCCGTAACTTTCATTGTACACGTCCAGTTTTGATATATATGTATATATATATATATATTTTTTAAACCTACTCAACGAGATCTATCAACCAAGATCTCAATTGAATACGTAATTATGTAAAACGAAAAAAGTGTGAAATTTTACACTTCTTGAGTCTAGAACTGTGAACTTCCATGCTTTCTGAAACTTGGTTTAGAAAGTGTAAAATTTCACTTTTAAAAATGAGTTATAAATCATAATGGGAGTGTTTGTTTGGACTTTTTTGAGCCAACTTATAGCCTCTAACTTTGGAAAAGCTATTTTGGACTATTTTGTTAAACTTATTTCAGATAGCTTATGATTCTAACAACTTATTTTAACTCAAAAAAGCTGATTCTAAGAAATTACTCACCCCTTGTTTTTGTTCATCTGATTATCAGTATGGTTATACTCTTAGTTTTTTTTTTTTTTTTTTTTTTTTAAATAAAAATAAAAAAAGACCCAAATGAACTATAGATTATTATTATTATTATTTATGAGAAATGTAGACAAGTAGTGAATAACAAAAAATAAAAGTTAATTGAAAAAAACTACTTCACAACTTATTTAACAAACACTACTCAGCAATTTAAATCTACAATCCAACAGCCACACCAAACAGATTAACAGTTTCTGATTAAAGTCATAATCTATAATCTGTTAAGCTATAATTTATAATCTGTTTTAACAGTTACACCAAACGGGGCCATAAAAGATTAAAATGAATTGCGCAATTTCATACTTTCAGTTTTTAGAACTCTGAAATTTTACAATTCCAAGTTCTTGAATGCGAATTTTCATATTTTTTTGTGTGATGAAAACTGTAAATTTTCACACTTTCACTTTTCTCATTTTGAAATTAAAGAAATTTGCGAAACATTCATCTCATAAGAGTGGTAATCGTCTAATGTTGGTATTAGATAGTAAATTTCAAATTGATTGAACTATGAAATTTCAAATCGAATTATAAAAGATGTTGTATCACCATTTATTATTGCATATAGCATCTCTATTGGAGGAGTTATTAGATAAGCAAAAGGGTATTCTCACATGGTGCTCACTGTTGCGCTTGGTTTAACTGGAGGGTCTATTATATTTACGTTAGTGTTTGCCTATCAACATGAAGGAAGGGCATTTGGTGATTGGTTTAGAATACTATATGACAATACCACGTGGTACCCTTCCTGCATATAACAATTTTCCCTATTGGAGGGGAAAAAATTGGGTACAAATAGGTTATCACGTGGCATGGCCATGTGCTGTCCCACATCAATCACCAATTATTACTTTCCATATTGTTAAGCAAAACACCAACATAAATATGATAGACCCCACAATATAAATCAATCATATTCAAGACACCGTCTAACAACTTTTGGGGTACACATGATTCTTCCCACATGTTTCTTTTTTTCTTTTTCTTTTTTCCTTCTAGAATGAGAAAGCATTTTTGTCATGTCCCCAGCCATGAAATTCTGTCATTAATCCTTCCAATGGTATTAGTTAAACTTTCAACAACTATTGGTGGACATCAACAATCTACTTTCTAACAATAAGCAGCCTAGGCATATGACCATGAACTTGATCTTGAAGAAGGTATCTAACAATACCCATGACCACGAAATGGAGGCTGGCCTAAGTAGATTGGTGTCAATGAGGGTGTGAGTGAGCATGCAACTTTGGAGTGGATAGATTCAGATCAAGAATGGAACATTTAAAAGACAAAATGGCCTAGAAAGTAGGAGGGTATTAAAAGATAGCTTAATCAGTATTATAAATTTCATCATACTTTTGGGACATTTATACCTTGATATGAACATCTAGAACAATGTACAACTGAATAATTCAGAAGCATAAACTGATGTTATAACGTGTAAAGACTTCAAAAGGGAATAAGTTGCTATCATTAAATTTCCAAACAATTGGAAGACATTTCAAACACTGAACCTAAAGTTAATTCTGATATTAAATAAATAGAAAGAACTTTTGATATAAACAAATTAATAAAAAGAACTAACCAAAGAAGGTCTCAGCCTTTCTTTCTTTCTTTTAATCGGGAAAAGGACATACCTTTATCTGTGCTAACAGGGAGACTTCCTGAAGAAGTTCTAGCAGCAGTGGGTTCCTTCCTTTTACCCTTTCGTAGGCAAAACACAATCACAAGCATTGCAAAGAAGACCACCAACGAAGAACCTAGAGCTATGCCTATAATCGGACCAGCTGCTAGTGCCTTTTTATTTCCATTGTCTGGATTGGCCGATTGACCACCAGATCCCTGTGGTGAATCTGCCCCTGGAGGAGAGTGACTTCGATTATTATGTGGTCTACCTGGGGGAGGCGAGGTATATGGTGGTGGAGGAGGAGCAGGACCATTATCAAATGAATTTCCGTCATATCTGTTTATTTAAAATGCTAGATTAGACATATTGGAGAAGTCCTAAAATATAACACAAACAGGCATGATATTATATTGCATGCATCACTTACATAAATCTAGGGATAGAAATAAGCTCTCTTGGTATCCACCCGCTGAAATGGTTGTTTGCAACATTTCTATGGAAAATTCAAGACATGAGAATAATAGGCTGGTGAGAAATATAAAATTCAAGGCCTAGAGTTGGGGAATGAACTTACAAATCTGTCAAAGGTAAATTAGCCAGAACATTAAGAGAACCAGTTAATTGGTTGTTCTGCACATGACTGCCAAAAATCAAGAAACCAGCAGAAGTTCAAAAAAACTGAACTGAACCCCAAAAATAAAATATCAACTATAAATTAGCACTTCATTACACTCACAGAGTAGAAATATTGGTCAACGCAATAAATGAACTGGGAAGATCACTGGTAAAGTTGTTGAAAGAGAGATCCCTACAATGCAATACATAAACATTAATTTAATTTTAAAAAAACTAAGGAGATATTTTGTTGGTAGTATATATCAGAAACTGAAACTGCTCTTCATAGGGTACACACAACTGACAAGCTAGACATTGCTTGACAATTATATATTCACCCACATAGGAAGAAATCATGACTAAAAATTGTAAATGTCAATCTTATATTGTTCGTTTTGTTTTTTCATAAATCAGATTTGCAGTCTGTAAGTAAAACTTTCATGGGGTCCCCCAAGTTATTTTGTCCATTAAAAATAGCAAGTTATTGTGGTTTACATTAAGATTTTACAATTTTGTAAATCTTTTCTTTCCGTTTCTTTTTTTGGTTCTAATAATTATGGTGCTAAATTCTTAACCCATGCTAAGCCATTACTACTAAACTACAACAAAATTGTACAATTAGTTGGCTTCAAGCTATGCTATGGATGAAGCTATAAACAAAGATTATTTTATCAAGTTTGGCTTCAAGCTAAGTCCTTATTCAGTCAACTAACAAAGAGCTGAGAGAGAGAGAGAGAGAGAGAGAGTCATTCAACTTACTAATAGAACATGGAGGACTCTTGAGAGATTATGTGGTGTCTTTTAAGAAAGCAAAAATATACCATACAGATTTTCGTTCATGTAATAAAGGACATGAATGATGACATTGTATCTCAAAGAACACTTAGCATGCGTCTATGGCTATAGCTTATAAGCACCCACCCACTCAAGTTGGCTAGAACAAATTGAGGGGTATAATTCATATTGTGTGCTAAATTAGGTTCAGCAAAAAAAAAACCAAAGTAATGTGAAATATGCTGATTATGGGAATAAATACGTGTCAGAATCAAAAATTTGAGAGTAAGCAATATTTAAGACACAAATATAAACAAACATAAACCTACATGGAGCAATAACTTAGTAAAGAAGGAAGAATACAAACAGAAAAGATGAAAATTGTTTGCCAGAAGATATCCAATAGTCATTTTCCGGCTAAATTTTGACTTGGAACATAATAAGGGAAATATTACAGAGGCTGCTAGACAATAACGAATGACAGATAGATGATGGAAAGTGCTTTTTCCAGCAGTGTATAATTGGCCAGACCGCATTGAAATAAGTAACAAGTTGGTTATTTATGCACAATACACTAGGAAACATAAGAGGCATAACATCCATAAAATGAGCTTAAGATTGTGTTCTCTTCTTTCTAAAGAATGTGTTTTTTTCTTTGGTGTTGTTCATTGGGAGGTAATTGTTTAGCTTTTCTTTGGTACTCCCGAATGAAGGAGAACACATACTCGATTGAATTTCTAATAAATCAGAACCACTTCCAAAAGTGATCAAAGTTTAACCAACTCTGGAAGGTTTCAGAGGACATAAAATTCAACAAATATCAATTCAATATAACAAACCTTGATATTGCAGTCACTAGGCAGAAGTATAAACGTCAATAATTATTTGGAGAAAAGACAACCAAATGACACTGCAAATGCATTTAAATATGATATCTTACAAGGTAGCCAGCCCAGTAAGATTAGAAAACATATCTCCAATTGCCTGAGAGAGAGAATTTCGGCTGAAGTTCCTAAAATCAAGAAATTTAAGGTTAGGCAACAGGAAAGACTCCCGAAATGTAACTAAAAATTGTGCAAATAAATTAAATATAACATGCAAAAAGTATTGATAGCATTCTTTTTCCTTTTTTTTTCTTTTTTTTTTTTTTGGAACAGAGTATTGATAGCATTCAAGGCATGATACTTACAGATAACTAAGAGAAACCATGCTGGAAATGGAATAAGGTAGATTTCCACTTAAGTTGTTGTTTCCAAGATTTCTGCATTGTATAACAATTAAGCATTGGCATATTAAGCATTTAACTCAAACGGCTTCTAGAATCAGGAAAAATTCAATAAGCAATCCATCATTACAGGGTCATAAGGTTTGGTGGTAACTGATACGGAATTGTGTCGTGAATATTGTTGTTGCTCATATCTCTGCATACAAAATAAAAAAGTCACTAAATAGTCTAATTAGCTAAAAGCAATTTTAGTAGAACAAACAAAATGTTTCTTACAATGTTCTTAATGACAGGAAGCTCGCAAGTAAGTATCCCATTGTCCCGCTGAGACCCAACCCAGAAATCTGGCTGTTATAAAAACAACAAAATGTCTCATTAACCAAATCAATGCACTCATTATCCCACAAAATACATACACACACACACACATATATATACATATATGTGTGTAGATTTAAGCCTACTTTGACAGTATATGCCCTCACATTGAAACAACAGCAGAACCTTGGCAGGTAACCCCTTTCCATGACTCTCCACATGGATCACCACCATTCGTTTTCCAATTAGTTAGCTGTGAAGGATTGTTCAGTGAACTGTATATAACCTGAAGAGCTTGAACTGCAACTCAAACAACACCAAATTCAGAAGATCGAACCAACATATTATACACACATGCATATATCTTCTATCTATCTATCTATATCTCAAACAACACCACATTACATTATTCTTTTCTTTTCTTTTCTTTTCTTTTTTCAAATCTCACAACTTTTGATTTTTCCAAATTCATTTCAATTTTCAGATTTTGAATTCAATCATACAGTTTACAATCTTATCTTCTAAAACAAAATGATTATATGCGCATGCATCTCCTGCGCCACCGCTTCTAGTATATTCAGATATACTATGTCACTAATTTTGAAGTTATGTCACTAATTTTCTTAAGCCCAAATTACCCCTATACAACTGCCGCAGATTTTGATTTCTTCATTTTTTTTCACCCTCTGTCTACATTGAACAGCTTAAATTTTTATTTTTATTTTTTTTTTATTTCTTCAGTTTTTTTTTTTTTTTTCCCCTATCTATATTCAACTGCTTAAAAAGTGTCACATCTCAAAACTTTCAGAGCAAACCTTCATATATGAAAAAGAAATCACAAAATCAGGATCCACTGAATCACAGAGTCAACACTAATCTGTTAAATGTTGACTTCTTTTTAACATTTTTTGACAAGTAAAAAATCACAAACAGTTAACTTCAAAACTCATCAATCGCGCAACACATACCAAATCAGTCAATCAATCAACAACAAATCCAAACAGAAGTATCAAAACGAAGATAGGAAGAGAGAGAAGTACTATCAGACGAATCAGTAGTCCCTTCAACGACACTCAAAACCAAGATCGTCGTCGTGATGAGCAGAGAGATAGCTCTATTCTTCTCCATTTGAGTAAATTTCACAAGAGTTGGCGAACGAATGCGGAGTTAGAAACTGTGTCAGAGAGCCATGGAAAGGAGATTGGAGAAGAAGAAGAAGAGGAAGAAGAAGAAGAGAGAGAGGGTGAAGTCTGGGGTTGGTTTCGCCATTGTAGTAGTTGTTGTTGTTGTTGTTGCCGTTGTTGACATTAAAGAAAGAGACAGAGAGAGTAGAGAGAGAGAGAGAGAGAGAGAGAGAGATTCGAAGAGTAGATTAATGAAGAGAGAGAAATGTGTATGTGCGTGTGTGTGTGTTTTCACCGTGTTTGTGTCGGCGAGAAAAGGAAACGAAACGGGAGAAAGAGAGGACAATGGCAAGTAGGCAAGCAACGTATGAGACTCACTTTCCAGGTTCCTTTCTCTAGGGTGCTTTTGGATGCACCCTAGTATTAACAACTTCCCATTAATTATTTGTTTTTTTCCAAACGAGGCTTCAAATACAATTTAAAAACAGTAATGGTAGAGGGTCTTAATTTTTGTGACTTAAATAGTTTGAATTTGTTAAAATGACGTCGTTTTAAATACAAAATAACATTAAAACTGTCAAAACGATGTCGTTTTGATAATTTTAAACTATTTGAACCACAAAAATTAAGGTTCCCAAACATTTTTTATTCAAAAATGACGAAGTTTCTAAAAAATTTATTAAAATTTTTACGTGAGGATCTACATTATGTAAATCCCATCTCTGTGTCACTTTTGATAAAATTTTTAAAATTTTTAGTATTACTCAATACTATTTTTTAAGTTTTGAATTCATATTTTTGTATTGTTAATTATTTTTTAAAATATTTTAATATGTTCCTTTTGTTTGGATAAAAAATATGAATTTTTTTATATTTAGTGACAATGGTGGTTGCGAAAGAAGGTAGAGGTGGCAGTGGTAGCATGGTGGTAGGGCAATGGTAGTAGTGATAGGGACCGTGATAGTGGCAATGGTTGTGGTGTGGTGATAGATGTGAGAATAGCGGTGATAGTGAGGTGGCATTAATAAAACGTTTTCTATTTTTAAAACGTGAAAAATATTTTCTGTAAATATTAGACTTGTTTTTTATTAACCATATAAAATGCTTTCGGCTAGTGTATCTAGATTAGATATATCTAACAAATATAAAAATTACGTAAAATAATAAAAAATTTACTAAAAATTAAAAATTCTATTTTTCAAAAAATGAATTAAATCAAACAATTTTCAATTTCCAAAAATTTGGTTTTCAAATTTAAAATCTCATTTTATAAAAATATTTGCCCCTGATGATGGTTTTTTATTGTGAGAATGCCATTGGGAACTTTGGAAAAGGCCAGTGTCCATATGTGAATTGGGAGTTTTTTCTTTTCTTTTCTTTTCAGTTTTTTTTTTTTTTTTTCGGGGGGGTGGGGTGGTTGAATATTTCAAAAAATTAAATTATTTATGTAAATAATTAATTTTTTAGATTATTTATCAAACTCACTCACTTTATAAAATCATAAATTTAAAATATAATTTTGTAATTAAATCGCATACATGGCCTATATCAACACACTAGTAAGTAAGTCATGTCAATATAAAATTATATTTTTAATATATGATTTCATTATGAAATTGTATTTTGAATATTCGAATTCTTAATAAAGTTGTATTTTAAACTTATATTTTTTTAAAAATAAGTTAATTTGATAAATAATTTGAAAAGTAAGTTAGATTGATAAATAATTTAATTTTTTGAAATATTAAAACAAACTTTTGGGGAATTTCTCATTATGGCCTTTTGTATTTGAATTTTTATTTCAGGGTGATGATTGAGACCTCTCCAATCACCACTCCCACCACCCTCCTCATACACACGCGGCGGGTGGTGAAAAAAAGTGGCTAATCAGATAAAGAGGGTCAAGGAGATGGAAAAAAAAAACAAAAATGCTTTAGAGCTCTAATATAAGAGCTCTAATAATTCTAATGGGAAGGTGGGACCCACTCTGATATGATGTTTGTGCCTTGCTTTGGTTTTTTTTTTTTTTTTTTTTTACTTTAACACATCACTAGAGTTTAAATTAGAGCTCTAAATTTAGAACTCTCTAGCATTTTCTAAAAAAAAATAGAGATCCAAATCATTATTGTTTATTTTATGGGTGGAGACTTTTTTTTGGGATAATCATTACCGTTTAGAAGGATAAATAATTTGTTATTTAATGATGACGTGTGTGCATAGATGATGATTTTAAATTCCGTGTTGACAGGTAACAATTTCTTTTAACAAATAATAAATTAGAATACATTTCAATCAACAAAATTACAATCCAAGTGTTAGGACTAACGACGGTGTTGCATATACGAAGGGATTATTTAGAATGATCTAAATAAGTATATTTTTTGATTTTTTATAAAATATGAGTTGGGTTTGAAGTGATATGTTAGAGAGGTGATGTGATTTAAATAAGATGATATGACTTAAATAGGATAGTGACTTTTTAACTTTTTTTTAGCTTTTTTTAAACATGTCAAACCAACCCTAATATTAATATGATATTATTATTATAAAAATATAAGAGATTCTAAAAAATTTATCAAAATTTTTACTAAATGTCTCACATAGGTATGGAACTCACATGGAACTCAACATCATGTCAGACATTTGGTAGAAATTTTAAAATCTCTAGTATTAGTTTTATTATTGACCCCACTCATTATATAAATTATAAATACTAAAAATCTCTTAAATTATGACACATCATCAATTGATACATTACACTAATTAGTACATAAATGTTAACTAATGGAATCCAAATGTTAACTAATATATTTATTAGCATATTAATTAGTATTTCTAATATTGCTATGTGTTTAGCTCTTATTATAAAGTGCCTTTAGGTAAGTTCAATTAAATTTCTTTCTCATTTAACAGCAATTCATAGCTCGAAACTCCCACGGCTCGAATGGCCCGACTTTTATATACACGCTCATTTCTTTGTATACATTTATTTATTTGTACAGCCCCTCTCGTTTAATCCATACATTTCATTCGAAGTTTTAAAAAAAAAAAAAAGAAGAAAGAACCCAGTAGAGAGAGAGGAGACCCGTAATCAACGATTGAAGTGTTCAGAGAGTATAGAGGAGCCAACCGACGGGTGCTGGTCCTGCTGACGAGGCTGGTGCTGCTTGTGTGTCTGCCGACGAGATTAGAACCATTACATATTAATAATTTCGTCTAAATTGTTAGACTTTCTAAACCATAAAATGCCATAGTTTCATCTAAATAGTTTCAGAAAATCTGTTTGGAGCATTTCAACAAACAATATGTGAGCATGTTCAAATTTGGTGAAGGATTTTGGTAGTCAAATAGTAGTTCAACAGTAGCAAATTCAAGAAAATATAGGTGGTGTAATTCATAATATAATTGAAGGCAAATCTCAGAATTGAAGGAAAACAGTGAAGTCTAACACAAATCACAAATTGAAGGCAAATCCCAAAATCTATATAAATCGTCGTCCGTCGTTCGCTATCCATGTCCGTCGTTTGTCCTCCGTCCTTCATCATGGTTCGTTTTCCTCCGTTCGTCGTTCTCCTCTATCAGATTCGATTCTCCGTTGTTTTCCTCTATCAGCTATCGATTGGAAGGTTTTCACACAAATGAGAGGGATGACAGAGATAAGAGGGATAACGAGAGAGATTCACAGAGATGAGAGAGATGAGAGACAGAGTATATTTCGTTTCGTATTGAGCTTATAGACACAAATAGGGAGGAGAGAGAAAATATTGCTTTTCGGGCCAAGTTCGAGCCATCACTTTCAAGCTACGAAACAATTTTCTTTCTCATTACATGTTTTTTATCCCCTTTCTCACACTCAATAGGGAGTAATTTTCTCCTCAATAGGGTATTAGCATATTAATAAATTCAACAATGATATATCCCTCTAAAATTAGAGCTCTAGTAAGGTAGAAAGTCAAAAAAAAAAGAGTCAAAAACACATTAGAGCTATTAAAACTCACGAATTAGAGCTCTAAAATATTTTTGTAATAAATTTAGTACAAACGTTTTACATTTCTCTACAATCTCAAACCACAAACATCTCCTTGAAATTGAAACCTTCTCTAATCACTTCCTATTAGCACTTCTAATTGTTCAATCTCTCCACTTGATATAGCTCATTAGTTTTTATTGTTAAAATATTCTGCACATATTTAATTTAGCTGATTGATCTTATCAACCAACCGCCACAAGTATCCAAAGAAAATATTTTTAGATACACTAATGATACATCTCTCATTTTGGACTCCAATTTTGGACCCTAATGATATGACAAACACTTAATTTATATATTTTAGTGGAGTTTCTAAGTGATGTGGCTTATGACAGATCACTTGGGGTTGATTTGGGGGTCCAAATCAAAGGTCCAAAACATTTTCCTTTTAGAAATTCATCCATGTTTTTTAGGATCTAGTTCAATTCGAAATTTTAGGATCTTGTATACAAAATAAATAATTAGTAACAAAAAATTACAAATTTAAATGACATTTTCCCCACAAAATGTGCATTCATTTAATAATCAAAATATTAATAACATAATTAAATTGTGACTTTTTTTTCATGCTCCCATAATTAGCATATCCAATTTAATGGAATGAGCATAGATGCATTTACAGAAGCGGCTCAATAATTTTTCGGGCCTTAGGCCAAAAAATCTAAAGGATGCCTTTTTTCAAACATTAATATGTTGTAAAATTTTAATTAATTTATTTTTATTTTTTTATGAAAAATTACTAATTAAAATTTCGGATTCAAGTTTTTAATATATCTCTTTTTCGATTCATATTATGATTAATCCATTTTATCATTTTAGTCGATCTTAAGTAGAGTTTTATCAATTTTAATGTTAAGAAAGTTCTCTATGCAAATGATGTACTGTCAACCTAAACAACTCATGCATCTAAGAAATAATTCAATCCTTTTATGCAATTCAATATATCAATTGAGATTTTTTTAACACATTATAATTATAACTACTGAGTCAACTTCTAATATCTATCTATACACAAAAACATAGCAAGCACTAATCGTAAGCCCTATTACCATTTGGTGTGGGCTTTCATAGGGTTTGTGAATGTGTTTTATATATGTATATATATTTTCCAGGTAAAATGAAAATTGTTCAACAAATTTAAAATTTGGGCCCTCATGCGAGGCCTTAATTGGTGAACTTATTCTGAGAACAAATTATTTTAATAATTTTTTAATTTTTTTACAAAAAGATGTGCAAAAAGTAAAGAGAGTGATGCGATAACTTATAATAATTTTTTAACTAAAGTTGAAGGTTGTCAAACGATACCTTATGGTTAAGCCACTACTGATTTAGCATGTGGGGAAAGCAAAACACTTTTGTACTAGTACAAGTAAAGCTGGATTTTCAAGAAATTGCAAAGGTGACTTGAGATTAGAGGCAGCATCTATAATTATTCCCATCCCAGCATGGGAAGGCAAGAATGATGCCCCTCAGTTGTCATAGATTAGCTGCTCAATTTAATATCAGAGAATGGGATAAAAAAATTTTAAAACAAACAAAAACAAAAATATTTAATGACAGAGAAATGTTAGGGTATTAATATTCTTGTTAATAATTTTATTAATATACTCACAAATTTTATGTGTATCCTATACTTGTATTCTCATAAACTTTATGTGGGTCTCACACAAAAATTTTGTGAATGCATGAATAAAATTATTAATAAGAGTGTTAGTAACCTTAGTATTGTTAAGTGATAAATGTTATATAAATAAATAAAATTCACAATTTTTTAGTAACTAATACAACACCTACCATATAGTGAGTCTTGTTTTAAACACTAAAATTTTATCATTGTATGACAGATACGTTTATATAATTTGTTGATTTGTGTAATATTTTACGTTTCTAACGGAAGACGTACTTATGGGTCCCACATCGATAGATTCATATTTTTTTTATTGGTTATGTGTGCAATTAGTAAATGAATTACTCTAATAAATTATTAATAAGGGTATTAGTAATTCCTAATGTTGTTCAATGACAAAAGGAACTTACCTTAACCATGCAATCATTTCATTGAAGAGACATATTTATCTTTTTTGACTTATCATTATGCTATCACCTTTTAGATAACACTAATCTTTTTCATGCTTTCATGTAATACACATTAAAATGCATACTAAAAACATAAGATGCTAAAAGTTAAGGACAAACATTGATGGACAATATCCTTTAAATACGTTTGGTCGTTGAAGACTGGTGTCCTTTCATATATATATATATATTTATTTATTTTCCCATTTTTTATTTTTAATTGTTCAACAAAATTTGCAAAACAATTCAAAACATTAGGGGTGTGTTTGGTTTAGTTTTGGGAGATAAATTTTCAAAAAAAAATTTGAGAAGAGAGTTTAGAAATTTTTTTGATTTGTTTGGTTGTATATTTTGGAAATAATTTTGGAGTATGGGAGTTTGGAATAATTTGATATTTTATTGTAGTTGAGTAGATGTATGTGAGAAAAAAAAGTGGTTGAGAATGGGAGAAGAAAGAGAAAAAGTGATTGATTAATATGTAGGAAAGAAAAAGTGATTTTGGAATTTTTTTTTCCAAAATCACTAAACCAAACAAAATTTTAAAATTTTTTCTCCAAAACTACTCTCTCAAAAACAAACCAATCTGAGAAGATGGGTTGGGTTTGGGGTTTTTTAGCCATAAAAAGATAAAACAGGTTTTTTTTTAATTTAATAAGACAAACCATCACATCTAACTCATAATTATTATATTTTTTTTCTCACAAAAGTCAAAAAAATCAAAAAACTTTTTTCCAAACGAGACTTTTTAACCCCAAACTAAAATAATCAAAAAATTAAAAAAATCAACCTACTTTCCAAACAAACCCTAGGTAAAAGTTGATAGAAAAATCATTGAGTGTGTCAAAGACACATAGTTCTTTATACTACTCATAATATAACAAGAAGTAAATCAAATTAAGCAAGTTAGTTTTTTTGGTGTAAGTGAGATCTATCTCACAGTATTTACGGGGGTGATTTGGAATATTTTAAATAAGTGTATTTTTTACTTTTTATAAAAAAATGTATAGAAAGTAGAGAAAATAGATAGAAAAGTAAAGAGAAAATATTGATAGATGTTGATTGATGTGACCCAAATAAGTGTATGTATGCAAAAAAAATACACTTTGTTAGTACATGCCAAATATCATATATATTTTTTGGGCGATAAGATTCAATGTCATTCTTTTATCTGAAATAATCTTATTGTGGTAATCAAACTATCTAACTTTAAAATTGAAGCAAAATCATGTTGTTTTGGAATATATATTTAAAAATAAAAATATAATATTTTAACATTATTTTATTTTATTTTAAATTTAAGTCATTGAATTAGATTTGTTGTTGAAGTATCGTGACTAAAATAACAATTACAAGATAAGTTGGTTCATTTTCATTATTGTAGGTCTCTTGTGTCCCATCATTTTCTTACTTTATTTTTTGGATTTTGATGTTTGTTTTCTAACGTTAGTTTTGTTTATTCTTATCATGTAGCTAAAAAATTTATGACGTTTTATCCATATTATTTGCTGTTGTTCATCTATATTTTCTACAAACTAAGGCCTCATTTGGTAACTGACTTTTTTAATCAAAAAGTCACTAAAAAAATCAAAAAGCCAACAACTTATACCAAAAAATCAAATATTTCATTTTCTCTCTACTTTTTGCACATCTTTTCATAAAAAGTCAAAGAGTCATCCTAAATATACTAATTTTTTTTACATCACATTTTAACAAAAAAGTCAAAAAATTACTAAAAAAGTCTGTTCCCAAACGAGACCTAAATTGTAGAAAGTAGTATAAATTAAATGTCATTTTTGGTGCAATTTAGAGATTAAAAAATGGGAATGAACATACCACAAGACCTTATCATAGTTCTATATTTTTCAAACATGAGGGAGTTTAATTATGTTTGATTTGTAATACACTTTAGTATTGTAAATTTGTTTGGTGAGCTATTTTAGCAACATATAATTTTCGCGTTGGCGCCTTTTGGAAGTTAATAGTTCAAATTTTATTCACGTACTTACAAACTTAATATCATATCTAAACAAAAAAATTCGGTCCGATATTAATTTGTCAATAGGTAGACAAAATCTAAATTTTAGATTTATAGAAAGTGTCGGTGACAGAATCTAAGGCTTGACTATTCTCTCCAATCCATACACAGACAGGAGATAAGCCATTCTCATGTCCAATTTGATGAAAATTTCATGATATTTATAAATGTCTCTTTTATCAGATTTTGATTGATAGAAACATAAATAATTCTAGTTGACAATTCCTTTCAATAATTTATATGATTTATTTAACATATAATGTTGTAGGTGAATGAAAATTACATGTAGCGACTTAAAAATAGATTAAGCTAAACTCAATAAGAATGGGTGGTGTCACTCATACTTGACCAAATTTAGTGAATCTTTTTTCAAGTTTGGTGGAGGTAAATAAATAATTACAAAAGGAATTAGATTTTTTTTTTTTTTAATAGACAATCCCAGTTGTAGATTAGTTGTAATGTCAAAAGCTAAGTTTGTTATTTTGATTATTGAACTATAAGTGAGGTATTATCTGCATATTAATAATTAACGTATAAGAACATGAGCTCCATTATTGTCATTGAACAGATGTGATCTATCTGTAGATGTTGACTGTTGTTGGATTACAAGCACAAACTGCTGACCAAGTGACACGGATCACTCAATGATTTTGAAAAGAGAGAGAGAGAGAGAGAGAGAGAGAGAGAGGTGGGATAGATTTTCGATAATTTTAATTTGAAATTAAAGTGGGACTTAATTGTTAGTTGAGGTAGGTCTAAATAATTTTGTATTCTCTTAAGTGAGAATGTTGCAATATAAAAATAACAAGTCAAAACTATTGAATTGTGAATGAGAATTGTCTCATAAGGTGAGCATTAATAAAAGTTGAGCTTAGATTTGGACTTTAGTCTTAGTTTGGACTGGACCTAGACTTGTGATTTAACATGTGCTGGGTTTGGTCTAGGACTTTGACTCAGATTTAATATCTTGAGCTTGGGTTAAGCTATAATGTGTTGAACTTAGCTTGTGCATGTGTTCGAAAATTAGGCATATTAATGACCATAGGTTTTCAACCTTTATAACTTAGCCCAAGCTCGAACACATGCTTTAGCATGTGCTGGGATCGGGTTATGACCTAACATTAGTATCCATTTTGTGACCCATCTAGTTGGTTTATTTAAATATCATTATATACATATTTATTTGTATATATTAAGCATATGAGAGATTTAAACCTTTGTGACTCTCATTTTTTTATGATGGAGTTGATGAACCTTTATAACTTTAGTCTTAATGGCTAAAGTTGATGGCCTTGGTTAATGGTATTTAATAGTCCTATTGATGTATAGCCTTCATGACTAAGGATTCCCTTATATAAATAGATGCATTTCTCCTCCAACTTAGCAAAATAATTTTGGAGAGATATTTGATGAAAAATGGAGATGGTGTTTTGAGATAAAAAATTGGAGATGGTTTTTTGCACCAAAGAAAATTTTTTCTATCTTCTTTTGCTAGCCTCTTCTTTGGTTCTTGTTAGAGAGAGTGCATCAATTGTCAAGTTCGCCGAAGTTATTCAGAAGGTGCTTCTGTATTAGCTAGTTTCAACCGTCGTATCTTCAGAGATAAATGCCGGCGTACCTCCAGCATCCATCGGGAGGCGGTGAATCTATTTTAAGGAAACTGTCTAGTGCAGACTTCAGTTTGCTTATTTTCTTATCATTTGTTTTTAAATTTTTCAATATTTAGTTTACAAAGATGAGTTCTAATATTTAGTTATCCATGTTAATAATTTATTCTATTAGTAATGTAATCTAATTCATTTTTGTATTTTTAGTTGTGTTATTTATTATATATTTCATCCTTTTAATAAAAAAATTGTTTGGTCATTTCTATTTAATTTATTTTATATATTTTTCATGTATTATTATGAAAAATTACCAATAATCTTAAAAAAAAAATTTTATAAATAGTTTTTGAAAAAATAATTTAGTTTTTTATTTTAATTTATTCTAGTAACTCTTGGAACTAAAATTAATTTAATTACCTAGAGTTATTGGATTGTTTCGAATTGTTTATTTCTAATAATTTATTCATGTAATTTATTTTATGTTAATTAGTTGTTATTGCATGAGTTATTTGATTGTTAGTGTTTAAGTTGGTAGGAGTTTATAAAAATAAAAATTTTATTATGTAAGATTCTTAGTATTTTATTTGATTTGTTTAGTTGTTTTCTTTTATAGCTAACTTTCTTACAGGTTTACCTAAGCGAGAAAGGATAATATATAATACGAACAAATAAAATAAATTAGAATTAGTAAATTGGACTGTTAATTTTTTATTTGAACATAATTTCCTTTGCGTGGAATAAGGAATAATATTAGACCTTCGGAATTTTAGTCAATTTAATTATTCACTTTATAATTCAGTTTGATTTCGGATTTATTCCATTTGTTGTTTTGAAAATATGGTGATAATTTTGATTTAATTTGATTAATTAAATTTTGGAAAAAACTAATAGCTGGATTTTGAGAATTTCAAGAGATTCAGCTAATCAAAAGGTTTTCGACAGTATAAAGTATCTCCAAGCAAGTTTGTTTTAGGAGAAAATTTAGTACAACAGTGGTCTTATTTCTGTGATTGCTTATGATTATGTTGTATTATCGCAAGGTGATATAGCTTGGCATTGTAATGATATTAACTCTTATTCATTCTATTTATTTTTTGTTATATCAATTGTGAGTTCTTTCATGTCTTGATGGGTAATCAAGGAAATTACTTCAAAATATTTTTTGTATTCATGGAATGGTAAGTGGAAGTTTAACTCTATTGTTATATATGTTGGAAAAAATGATTTTTTGGGGACTTTAATTTAATATTAAAGTGTGGTGACTTTAATTAAATATTAAAGTGGGTCCTAACCAATTTTTTGTGTTGGGTCCAAGTGAGCCAAAAATTATTGGGTTTTGAATAAGAAATTGTCAAGAAATTGCTTCATGATGAATAGGATTTTAAAGAGTATTTAAATCTTTTTTCTTAGCTAAAGGGTGTGAATCCTTTGGGCATCCATACTTTTCATTTTGTGGAAAGGGACTATGGATGCTTGGTGTTTTAATGACTAGCCTTAAAGGCTGGAGGTTTTTCCTCTCTCCCCTATACATGTATAAATTGAGACCCTCCTGTCAAGTTTCAATATAGAAATTTTTGCTTCCATTTTACAAGTCAGTTTGCTAGATAGTTCCTATTGTGAGAGAGTGCTGCCATTGTTTTGTTCGCTAAGCTAGACAGATAGTGCTTCTGCCGTAGCTGGTTTTGACCGTCGTATCCTAGGAGACAGACGCCGGATTTCCTCAAGCACTCGATCCGTGAGGCGGCGAAATCTGTTTTAAGGAAACTGCTTCTGTGCAGGCTTCAGTTTCGTCTCTTTACCCTTTTATTGTTTTGTGTATTTCTGTTGAAATTTAATTGTAATTATTAGTATATGTTCTTGGTATATAATTTGATTTCTTCATAAATCTATTTATTTAATTTCACAATTTTAAACAACAAGCTTAAAACAGATTTTATATATCTTTTCTATGAAATTGATCGAATAGATTTATTTAGACTATTAAGTTAGTTTTGTATAATGTTACTAGGAATTGTTGCGGAATTGCTCACTATGTCAATAATTGTAAATTATGCAATGGTACTCTCTAATTGCTTAGTTTAATTAGAATGCTCTATTATAATTTACATACTTAATTGTATTAGTATGATCTTGTTTTATGCGTATGGTTCATCATTTCCCTACCATGATTTGCATGAATTTTAAGGTTATAAAATATAATTTATGGATGTTGCAATTTTGACATGCTTATTATTTTCTAAGTTAGATTACATAATTTAATGTATTTGGAGTTATAGAGTTTTATGAATTGTGTACATGATTAATCTGAATTATTTAATTAGGTGCATTAATCTGAATTATTTAATTAGGTGCATTAATCTGAATTATTTAGGTGCATTAATCTGAATTATTTAATTGGGTGCATTAACTTTGAATTTAACTTATTTTTTTGGAGTTATTAGTTTAAATGTTTATTATGAATTAATTTCATTCAGAACCCATGAGTATAGAACTTTATTTTAAAGTTTTAATTTAATTAGCATTTTAATGCATTGGTTACTTATATAATTAAAAGTTGGCTAGATGGTTTCATTTAATTTATTAAATTTTTAGATTATTTGTTTGTATTTTATTGTGGTTTTCTACTAACTTTCTTTGTAGGCATACCAATGCGAAAGGGAATGGAAAAACAAATACAAAACCAAATGAATAGTATTTCGGATGTAAAAACAAAAATGTTTAGACTACTAACTTTTGTGTTGAATATGAATACTTAAGCGTGGAAAGGCTTTTGGACTAAATAGAATCCTTATGGATTGGCTATTTTATTTAAATGTTTGAAGCATGTTTGCTTGAGATATAGTTGGTTTGTTTACTAATTTGTAGTAGCAAGTTTTATTTGTTTGTTTTGTTAGAAGCATTTTACATGCGTGTAATTGTTATAACAATTTTTAAATTGCTTGTAAGTTTGGAACTTGTTTTGGTTTTCTGTGATAAAAACCAAAGTGTTTAGCTTTGGCTAAAGAGTAGTTCTTATTTGTTCAAAAAGGACAACTAAGATGGATTTGGTTTCAAACTTTTGGAGTTTGAGGAAGTCTTTGGGTTTAATCATTTTATTTCCAAAGTGTTGGAAAACCAAGTTTGGAGAAAGTCTTTGGTCATAATCTAATTACGTCCAAAGTGTTTTGGTTTTGAGAAAGGAAACCAAATTTTAGCATTAGCTAAAATATTTCTGATTTTATTCAGAAATAATGGGCTTAGTTCCGGGAGTACTGGTTAACTTTTATGAATGGTGTAATTCTGGTAGCAAATTTTATTTGCATGGAAATCGGTTTGTTATAACCTGGTTTATCCCTTGGAAATCTTAATTTTAAAATTGTTTCCTATGGACTAGGAGTCAACATGCTCTTGGATGTTTTGTCAAAAGGTTAACTGGGTTTTAAGTGGGACCGATGTGACCCCTCCAGTCTTCCTAGGAACATTCCTGACCATGTTCAATTCTAGGTTAAATGGTGAGACTAGTTTTGAATTAAATTTCCATCTGAGGGATTTTCTAAGGGTGAAGTTTAATTTTTGGAATCACAGAAGTGAAATTCAGTTGTGATGTTTCAAAAATGGCTTCAAAAGGTGACAAACAGAAATGTTGTTCCACTTGACAACCTTAGCCTCACGAGATTCTTAAAGGAAGATCTTGAGAGATCAAGTATGATTAAAGGAAATCATAAGATTGCATTAAATATCTCTAAATTGATCAGAGACAATTAGTATGGTATCCTTATGTTATTTATAGCATTTATGATTGCTATGTAACTTTGCTTGAAAGCAAAGTTGAGACAACCTGTTATAGTGGGTGAATATTTTTTGGATTTTTAAATTCCAAATATATTCTTAAATTGGTGGCTCCTAGTGAGTTCAAGATCACTAATCACAGAGATAGAAAACTGGTGGTTCCTAAGTGGTGTTAGACCACTGGCTACACAGTTATGAGTTTGTGGTTCCTAGTAGTGAACAGATTACTAATCACATGTCAAGACATCATGGTTCCTAGTAGTGGAGAGGCTACTGGTCATATGTCAAGACATGATGATTCCTAGTAATGAAAGAGTCTATTGATCCTATATCAGGACGTTGTGATTCCTAGTAGTAAGATGACTACTGATCACAGGTTAAGACATTGTGATTTCTAGTAGTAGAAAGTCTACTGACCACATGCGGAGAAATTAGTGATTCCTAGTGATAAGACTACTGGCCATGTTATGAAGTTCCGAATAGTAGACTATTGAACACTGGATTTGTGTTTCCTAATAGTAAGACTATTAACTTCAGAGTGATAGGTCGAACCTAATATATTTGGATGCCTAATTCGGTTGATGACATTCTGGGAATGTATTTACTGTGATATGATTTTGAGAGCTTCATAATCATTGTGACACAAGGATTTGTTCAAAAAACTTTGTATAAATTCTACAAAGAAGACTTAATTATTTGACTCCAAAATTTGAGGAGGATAATAGAAAGAAATGAGGGAGTACCTCCTAAGTGAAGGCCAATGTCCTTGAGCATGGCAAATTTTCTGGGATGAGGAAGAAGCCTCCCGTGAACAAGGGCTCTATGCTGGGGCCAATGGGTGGTTTTGCAAAGAAGCTGGTATACAAGCCGCGGGAACCTGGTTATCGGTTCTTTGGGAAGTGCTACAACTGTGGTAGCGAGGGGTTTTATCTTTACTAGGGCTACACGCCACATCTGCTCCGAGCAGAAGTTGTTTACAACTTTCGAACCGGTTACAACCGGTGAGAAGTTGTTTATGGAAAACTCTACTACCTTATTTGTTGAGGGAAAAGGAAAGGTGGTCCTGAAGTTGACGTCAGGAAAGAAGCTGACCTTGAACGAAGTCCTGTATGTTCTGGACATTTGTTAGAATCTTGTCTCAAGGTCTCTTCTCAATAAACATGTTTTCGCATGGTTTTTTAGTCCAACAAGATCGTTCTGACGAAACACAAGTGTGAAACTTATGTTGAAGCGAAGTAGACAAGATCCCGTCTAAGTTATGGAAAGGCGTTAAGCCTTCATATAAATTCTTATGAATGTGGGGGTGTCTTGCAAAAGTGGCGATTCCTACACCCAAATGGATTAAAATAGGCCCGAAATCCGTGGATTGTATATTCATTGGTTATGCACATAATAGTAGTGCATATCGGTTTCTTGTACATAAGTCTGAAACTTCAAACATACACAGGAATACCATCATGGAGTCAAGGAATGCATGTTTCTTTAAAGACATTTTTCCTTGCCGAACCCATGCAGGGGTTCCAAGGTCTTTGGAGCAATTTGATGAGCTTGCTAGTGAGGATGATCATGTTGATGATCCAGGTGATGATCAAATTGAGGTTTTAGATGAGCCTAGAAAGAGTAAAAGGGCTAGGACATCCAAATCTTTTGGTCCAGACTTCTTGACTTTTATGGTTGAGAACGAACCTCAAACTTTTCACGAAGCTGTGACTTCTCCTGAGAGTCCTTTATGGAAAGAAGCGATCAAAAGTGAGATTGACTCCATCTTACAGAACCACACCTGGGAGTTGGTAGATTTACCTCCAGGTTGTAAGCCTTTAGGCTGCAAATGGATTTTTAAACGAAAGATGAAGGCCGATGGGTCAATTGACAAGTATAAGGCGAGGCTCGTTATCAAAGGGTACAGGCAACGAGAAGGCCTGGATTACTTTGATACGTACTCACCTGTAACTAGGATAATATCCATTCGCATAGTGATTGCGATAGCAGCTTTGCGCAATCTTGAGATACACCAGATGGATGTAAAGATAGCTTTCTTCAATGGGGTTTGAATGAAAAAATCTACATGGAGCAACCTGAAGGGTTTTCAACTCCAGGACAAAGCAAAAAAGTCTGTAAACTTGTCAAATCTCTGTATGGTTTGAAGCAAGCGCCTAAACAATGGCATGGGAAGTTTGACAATGTAATGTTGTCAAATGGGTTTCGAATCAACGAATGTGACAAGTGTATTTATGTCAAAGACACTGACAGTGGTTATGTCATTTTGTGTCTATATGTTGATGATATGCTCATTATAGGTAGCAACGATGAAATGATCAAAACTACCAAGAAGTTGTTAAACTCTAAATTTGACATGAAGGATATGGGTATTGCAGATGTTATTCTAGGAATTAAGATTACCAGAATCTCTGACGGAATTGTACTTTCTCGGTCTCATTATGTTGATAAGATACTTGAGAAGTTTAGTGGATCAGATACGAGTGTGTCATCGACACCTGTAGACTTAAGTCTACACTTTACCAAGAATAATAAAGAGAGTGTCTCTCAGTTAGAATATTCTCAGGTAATTGGAAGATTAATGTATCTGATGAGTTGTACTAGGCCAAATATAGCTTACTCGGTTAGCAGGCTTAGTAGATACACAAGTAATCCTGGGATTATGGGCTGCATTATACTCGATATCCAGCGGTGCTTGAAGGATATAGTGACGCGAATTAGATATCAGATATAAAGGACTCAAAGTCCACTAGTGGATATGTGTTCACTCTTGGTGGGGCAGCCGTGTGTAGACACCCCATTTTTGACCGTCCTCAAGACTTGAACGTCACCGTTTGAACACTCGGTGATTATCCATGTTTGTGTTCGTCTCGAGTTCCCGGAGGTCTCGGCTACACGCCTTGCCTCAGGATCTCCCGACTCGACTGTTTTGTGTTTGGTTTTGCACCAAACACTTGTATTTTGCTTTTGAAGGGCAAGGAATGGCTTGTGAGACATCCCCACACATCACCAGCCATGGCTAGAGGCCACCGGCCAGTGTTTTGTTGCCATCGGCCATATATTTGGCCGGTCGGCACTCTGTTTGGTCGGTAGGCCATCTTTATTTGGCCAATTGACTGTTTTTCTGGCCGAGACCTCTTCTTGGGGAGGCTTGACCCTTTTGAACCCCCTGTTTTAGCTTATTGAGGAAGCTTGAACCTTTTGAACCCTTAGTTTTAGCTTCTTGAGGAAGCTTGAACCCTTTGAACCCTTAGTTTTAGCTTTTTGAGGAAGCTTGAACCTTTTGAACCTTGGTTCTAACTTCTCCAAGAAGCTTGAACCTTGGTTCTAACTTCTCCAAGAAGCTTGAACCTTTTGAACCTTGGTTCTAGCTTCTCCAAGAAGCTTGAACCTTTTTAGCTTCTCTAAGAAGCTTAACCTTGTTAGCTTCTCCAAGAAGCTTGACCTTTTTAGCTTCTCTAAGAAGCTTAAACCTTTTTAGCTTCTCCAAGAAGCTTGAACCTTGTTAGCTTCTTAGAGAAGCTTGCACCTTTCTAGCTTCCAAGAGAAGCTTGCACCTCTTGAACCTTTTTCCTAGCTTCTCCAAGAAGCTTGGCTCTTTTGTCTAGCTTCTCCAAGAAGCTTGGCCTTCTTGGCCCTTTTGCTCCAAGCTTCTAAGAGAAGCTTGACCCCCTTGACCCTTTTTTGCTTAGCTTCTCTTAGAAGCTTCAAACTTCCATCTTCTCTATAAATAGAAAGCCTCTCCTTCCATTCAAGAGGTTCCAAGAAATTTTTCTAAGGCAAAAACCATACACTTCCCTCCATATCTCTACATTCCAAGCTCCAAAGTCCATAGTTCTTGGCCCCTTTGCACACCACCTCTCAACCACACCCCTCCATCATCCATCTAAGCTTCTTGGAGACCATTTTCAGAGGCTAAGGAACTGATTTTTGGGACCAAAGGCTGCTGTCCACGTTGGTCTACAAGGGTGAGCATCTAACCCTCTTTTATTCCCCGTTTTTGCACAAGCTTTTAGCCTATCTTTCTTGTTGTTTTGAGCTTTGTGTATAACATAAAAAATTTCTGTTTTTTTGTGTTGAAGATACTTCACTAAGGTCACTTTTCTGTTTGGGGTCGTTTACCCCCTCTTAGGCCTTGTTTGGCCCCATTTTGTGCTATTTTTGGTGAACTTCGGGACCACCTTGTTTGGGCCTCCTCACCACTGAAATCTTGAGGGATTTCAGTGGTGAGGCTGGTGGTTTAAGGTCCTAAGAAGGAGAGGGCCACCCCCTCTCCTTGTTGTCTTTAAAAAGTCTAATTTTAGCCTCATGTGTGAGCACCATTTTTAAGTGTATGTTGGCCATGTCTTAAGTGTTATTTGATAGTATTTTTCCATGTATTACCTCTGTTTTTACTTGGTTTAGACACCCCATGCATGCTTAGCATACTTGTCTTGTAATGCCATGAAATTGCCTTAACATGCTTTGTGCTTTGAGCCTTGTTTCTAGCATGATTTTGGCTTAGCTTTGTAAAGCTTTTATGCATATTTTGGCATGCTTAAGGCAACCTCTCTTGTATGCCTTGAGTATTGACCCCTCTAGCATGCTTTACTTGCTTCATTTCATTGGTTTGGAACCACTTATCATGTCATTTCAGCCCTCATGGTATGCTTGTATGCTTGCATTTGATGCTCCTTTAATAGTTTATAAGGTTGTCATCTTGTGCTCCATGTTTAGGCCCTTGTGCATGCATGCTTGCGTGTGTGTTTTCATGCTCTTGTTGCATCATTTTGGCCACTGTTTTGAGCCTACTTGAGGGCTGTCCACTTTGGTTCAAGACCATCCTAGCATGTTGTTGCGTGCTTGCCTTCTATGTTGTTGCATATTTGGCCTTGTTCCATGTTTGTTACATTGCATTTTGCATATTTGACACATTGCACATTTGCACACTTAGCCTCCATGCCTAGGTTGCATTGTATAGAGCATGCATGCTTTACCTCCTGAATTGAGTATGATAGAGGTTGGGCTTTATGTGTTTATTTGGTTTGCATGTCATTTGAAATCAAAATGCACAACTTGGTTTCATGGGCCATCACGCATTGAAATGCGCGATTGGTGGTCCGAGAATCAAGGAACATACCCTTTTGAGTCACAAACATGATAAGGGATGTGTCGGTGCACACATTTGCTTGAAATGCATTGCCATGCCTTGTTTTGCTCTCTGTTGCTATCAAAACAGGTTCTACAGGAAGACTTGGCCGGCCGGCCACCTCAAGTGCCGACCGGCCATCCATCAGTGGCCGATGGCTCAATTTGTGGCCAATAACCATTTCCCTTGGCCGGTGGCTATTCCTCTCAGCCGATGGTGTTCCACAGTGTCCATGGAGCATACCTTGGTAATGGTGCAATTTTCAGAGGAGCAGAGCAAGGAAAACAGAGGCAAACTTGTGCATGGCGGTGGATTTCCGAGCAAACCCGAACACGCATGCATTGGACCCTCTTCCCGAGGCCTTTACTGCTTTCTTAGCTTAGTTAATTTGCTTAATTAATTAGGTGGTCTGTAATAATTAATTAGCTGGTTGGTTAATTAATTTATATTATTCTTTTGGTCCCTCCGAGCGAGGGCGAATTTGTAATAAGTGTGGGTGCGTGTGTGCATGTCTTCCAACCTCACTTCTTTCTTCCCTTTTATTTACCTGCTTATGATGGTAGACTAGGGCATATTTAAATTAGCATACCTTATGCAATGCATGCGTGCATCCATACATCTGTTTTCCATGCACCGGGCTCGGCACATCACGCTAACTGCATATGTATTTCAAATTCCAAGATGAGTACTTGTTAATTACAGCATTTGACATGCCATGTCTAGGATAGCCGAGCCTATTATAGCTGCATTTTGCCTGTGATGCATTAGCCACTTAACATGAACTAGGATCATGCATTGATTACTAACTAGTTTCTATTTTGGCTTGGAGTACTAGGTAAGCTTTTATGCTTCAGCATACTGCATGCGTGTGAATGTTGTCATAATAGCATGATTACCATGAGGCTAGCTGCTTATGTGATATAACTGCTTGAATGCCTGTGGATGGAGGTCGAGTTACCTAAATTGGAATAATGCATTAAAACTGTGAGTTTTAAAGCCCACTGGATAGTGGCAAAACCATCTTTTCTAAAAACCCACTCGAGGGTGGTAAAACCTACATTTTAGCCTACTTGTGAGTAGCAAACCATTTTCAAAACAAACATGAAATGTTTTGTTCCAATCTAGGCGATTTGGTCTATACTTGTTTGCTGCACGCATAACATAGTAATTCTAGGCTAATAACCGGAATAAGAACACATAACGTTTTCAAAATCGGATATCACGGTTAGTAGAGGCCGGTCTTCGGATCGGGCGAGAGGGGGTGCTCATAGCTGACCTTCCCCAATCGTACCCAAGCTCCCGAGCCGAGGCAACTTTGGTGATGACGGACACGTGGCCTTTGGCACCGAGTCAGGGTTTCCTAAATTTCCCCATTTAAAAAATATTTAGGTGGCGACTCTGTATCTGGAAAAGCAGTCCATGTTTGGCACTTCTTTTTCAAAAATCTGTTTTCTCAAACGATTTTCCAGATTTGGACTCTTTGGTTCAAGATTAAGAACCGTGACAACAAAAGGGAGTCCGAACTGTAGAGTGAAGCCTAAGGGCGCGTCTACACCATGTCTTGGAAATCTTCCAAGCAAACGTGTATATCTAGATCAACGATGGAATCAGAGTTTATTGCTTTGGATAAAGCAACGGAAGAAGCAGAATGGCTTCGCCATTTCATTGAAGATATTCCACGTTGGTCTAAACCTGTGCCAGCTATTTGTATTCATTGTGATTGTCAATCTGCAATTAGTAGGGCACAGAGTAATATGTATAATGGAAAGTCTAGACATATCCGTCGTAGACATAGTTCCATACGACAACTACTCTCGAATGGAGTTGTCTCTTTAGACTATGTAAAGTCTAAGGACAACATTGCGGATCCGCTAACCAAAGGGTTAAGTCGAGTGTTAGTCGAAACGTCGTCAAAAGGAATGGGGTTAAGGCCTTTGGAAGTTACCGGAATGGAAACCCAACCTAGTTAACTGGAGATCTCAAGATCTAGGTTCAATGGGACAACCTAATTGCGTGTAACGGTGGTATGTCACTGAGGAGGTTAAACCTCCAGCCATTCCTTCTATCAATGATACCTGCAAGTGTAGAGGATAAGCTGAGCTTTTAATGACTCTTATGTGTTAAGCTGTTGAGCTAAGTATTGCAGGATACTTTAGTAGAGTCACCTATGTGAGTTTGAAGTGCGGCCGCTTCTAGAAGAATTGGGCAGGCCAAGATTCTTTGAAACCACTCGCTGAACCAGGCTAGTGTCCAGGGCCACACAGGGCACACCAGTGAGAACATAATGGTGGTAGGAGTAATTCCCGTGTGAGATCTATTGTCTCAGTTTACATAAACGGTAGAGCAGTTCAAGATGTCTTATTCACTGATCTGCCAGTAAACTCGATAGGTTTTCACTGGGAGAGGTTCAAAGCCAAAAGCTACCTTCTCTAATGTCGGGGTTAGTCCGTTGTACTCTCTCTTAGAGTCTTTATTGTTGAACGATGTCCGTTTGTTGAGTCTTTCGGTCAATTTTTATTCATGTGGGGGATTGTTGGAAAAAATGGTTTTTTGGGGACTTTAATTTAATATTAAAGTGGGTCCTAACCAATTTTTTGGGGTCCAAGTGAGCCAAAACCATTGGGTTTTGAATAAGAAATTGCCAAGAAATTTCTTCATGATGTTAGATTCATGAATAGGATTTTAAAGAGTATTTAAATCTTTTTTCTTGGCTAAAGGGTGTGAATCCTTTGGGCATCCATACTTTTCATTTTGTGGAAAAGGGCTATGGATGCTTGGTGTTTTAATGACTAGCCTTAAAGGCTGGAGGCTTTTCCTCTCTCCCCTATATATGTATAAATTGAGACCCTCCTGTCAAGTTTCAATATAGGAATTTTTGCTTCCATTTTACAAGTCAGTTTGCTAGATAGTTCCTATTGTAAGAGAGTGCTGCCATTGTTTTGTTCGCTAAGCTAGACAGATAGTGCTTCTGCCGTAGCTGGTTTTGACTGTCGTATCTTAGGAGACAGACGCCGGGTTTCCTCAAGCACTCGACCCGTGAGGCGGCAAAATCTATTTTAAGGAAACTGCTTCCGTGCAAGCTTCGGTTTCGTCTCTTTACCCTTTTATTGTTTTGTGTATTTCTGTTGAAATTTAATTGTAATTATTAGCATATGTTCTTGGTATATAATTTGATTTCTTCATAAATTTAAGCTTGTTGTTCAAAATTGTGAAATTAAATAAATAGATTTATGAAGAAAACAAATTATATACCAAGAACATATGCTAATAATTACAATTAGATTTCAACAGAAATACACAAAACAATAAAAGGGTAAAGAGACGAAATCAAAGCCTGCATGGAAGCAGTTTCCTTAAAACAGATTTCGCCGCCTCACGGGTCGAGTGCTTGAGGAAACCCGGCGTCTGTCTCCCAGGATACGACGGTCAAAACCAGCTACGGCAGAAGCACTATCTGTCTAGCTTAGTGAACAAAACAATGGCAGCACTCTCTCACAATAGGAACTATCTAGCAAACTGACTTGTAAAATGGAAGCAAAAATTTCTATATTGAAACTTGACAGGAGGGTCTCAATTTATACATGTATAGGGGAGAGAGGAAAAGCCTCCAGCCTTTAAGGCTAGTCATTAAAACACCAAGCATCCATAGCCCCTTTCCACAAAATGAAAAAGTATAGATGCCCAAAAGATTCACACCCTTTAGCCAAGAAAAAAGATTTAAATATTCTTTAAAATCCTATTCATGAATCTAACATCATGAAGTAATATCTTGGCAATTTCTTATTCAAAACCCAATAGTTTTTGGCTCACTTGGACCCAACACAAAAATTGGTTAGGACCCACTTTAATATTTAATTAAAGTCACCATACTTTAATATTAAATTAAATTCCCCAAAAAACCATTTTTTTTCCAACAATCCCCCACATGAATAAAAATTGACCGAAAGACTCAATAAACGGACATCGTTCAACAATAAAGACTCTGAGAGAGAGTACAACGGACTAACACCGACATTAGAGAAGGTAGCTTTTGGCTTTGAACCTCTCCCAGTGAAAACCTATCGAGTTTACTGGCAGATTAGTGAATAAGACATCTTGAACTGCTCTACCGTTTATGTAAACTGAGACAATAGATCTCACACGGGAATTACTCCTACCACCATTATGTTCTCACTGGTGTGCCCTGTGTGGCCCTGGACACTAGCCTGGTTCAGCAAGTGGTTTCAAAGAATCTTGGCCTGCCCAATTCTTCTAGAAGCGGCCGCACTTCAAACTCACATAGGTGACTCTACTAAAGTATCCTGCAATACTTAGCTCAATAGCTTAACACATAAGAGTCATTAAAAGCTCAGCTTATCCTCTATACTTGCAGGTATCACTGATAGAAGGAAAGGCTGGAGGTTTAACCTCATCAGTGACATACCATCGTTACACGCAATTAGGTTGTCCCATTGAACCTAGATCTTGGGATCTCCAGTTAACTAGGTTGGGTTTCCATTCCGGTAACTTCCAAAGGCCTTAACCCCATTCCTTTTGACGACGTTTCGACTAACACTCGACTTAACCCTTTGGTTAGCGGATCCGCAATGTTGTCCTTAGACTTTACATAGTCTAAAGAGACAACTCCATTCGAGAGTAGTTGTCGTATGGAATTATGTCTACGACGGATATGTCTAGACTTTCCATTATACATATTACTCTGTGCCCTACCAATTGCAGATTGACAATCACAATGAATACAAATAGCTGGCACAGGTTTAGACCAACGTGGAATATCTTCAATGAAATGGTGACGCCATTCTGCTTCTTCCGTTGCTTTATCCAAAGCAATAAACTCTGATTCCATCGTTGATCTAGATATACACGTTTGCTTGGAAGATTTCCAAGACACGGCTACCCCACCAAGAGTGAACACATATCCACTAGTGGACTTTGAGTCCTTTATATCTGATATCCAATTCGCGTCACTATATCCTTCAAGCATCGCTGGATATCGAGTATAATGCAGCCCATAATCCTAAGTGTAGCATAAATACCTTAACACCCGCACAATGCCCTTCCAATGAGAAGCATCAGGATTACTTGTGTATCTACTAAGCCTGCTAACCGAGTAAGCTATATCTGGCCTAGTACAACTCATCAGATACATTAAACTTCCAATTACCCGAGAATATTCTAATTGAGAGACACTCTCTTTATTATTCTTGGTAAAGTGTAGACTTAAGTCTACAGGTGTCGATGACACACTCGTATCTGATCCACTAAACTTCTCAAGTATCTTATCAACATAATGAGACTGAGAAAGTACAATTCCGCCAGAGATTCTGGTAATCTTAATTCCCAGAATAACATCTACAATACCCATATCCTTCATGTCAAATTTAGAGTTTAACAACTTCTTGGTAGTTTTGATCATTTCATCGTTGCTACCTATAATGAGCATATCATCAACATATAGACACAAAATGACATAACCACTGTCAGTGTCTTTGACATAAATACACTTGTCACATTCGTTGATTCGAAACCCATTTGACAACATTACATTGTCAAACTTCCCATGCCATTGTTTAGGCGCTTGCTTCAAACCATACAGAGATTTGACAAGTTTACAGACTTTTTTGCTTTGTCCTGGAGCTGAAAACCCTTCAGGTTGCTCCATGTAGATTTCTTCATTCAAATCCCCATTGAAGAAAGCTATCTTTACATCCATCTGGTGTATCTCAAGATTGCGCAAAGCTGCTATCGCAATCACTATGCGAATGGATGTTATCCTAGTTACAGGTGAGTACGTATCAAAGTAATCCAGGCCTTCTCGTTGCCTGTACCCTTTGATAACGAGCCTCGCCTTATACTTGTCAATTGACCCATCGGCCTTTATCTTTCGTTTAAAAATCCATTTGCAGCCTAAAGGCTTACAACCTGGAGGTAAATCTACCAACTCCCAGGTGTGGTTCTGTAAGATGGAGTCAATCTCATTTTTGATCGCTTCTTTCCATAAAGGACTTTCGTGGAAAGTTTGAGGTTCGTTCTCAACCATATAAGTCAAGAAGTCTAGACCAAAAGATTTGGATGTCCTAGCCCTTTTACTCCTTCTGGGCTCTTCTAAAACCTTAATTTGATCATCACCTGGATCATCAACATGATCATCCTCACTAGCAAGCTCATCAAATTGCTCCAAAGACCTTGGAACCCCTGCATGGGTTCGGCAAGGAAAAATGTCTTTAAAGAAACATGCATTCCTTGACTCCATGATGGTATTCCTGTGTATGTCTGGAATTTCAGACTTATGAACAAGAAATCGATATGCACTACTATTATGTGCATAACTAATGAATATACAATCCACAGATTTCGGGCCTATCCTAACCCGTTTGGGTGTAGGAATCGCCACTTTTGCAAGACACCCCTACATTCGTAAGAATTTATACGAAGGCTTAACGCCTTTCCATATATGGCGTCTTGTCCACCTTCTTCTGAGGTACTTTATTCAGAATGTAATTTGCAGAGAGAATTGCTTCCCCCTACAAGTTCTGTGGTAATCCAGAACTTATCAACATTGTATTCATCATTTCCTTTAGCGTCCTATTCTTCCGCTCAGCAATCCCATTAGATTGAGGAGAATAAGGCGCCGTGGTTTGGTGGATAATCCCAGATTGAGCACAAGTCTCAATAAACGGAGATTCATACTCACCACCACGATCACTTCTTAAAGCCTTAATCTTGCAGCCTACTTGATTCTCAACTTCATTCTTATAAAGAAAAAACTTGTCAATCGCCTCATCTTTGCTTTTGAGCAAATAGACATAACAATACTTAGTGCAATCATCAACAAAAGTGATGAAGTACTTATTGCCACCACGTGATTGTATAAATTTTAAGTCACACACATCACTATGTACTAAATCCAACGGTTCTGAACTTCTTTCAATAGAATGAAACGAAGATCTTGTCAACTTCGCTTCAACACAAGTTTCACACTTGTGTTTCGGATTAATCTTAAAAGATGGTATGTGATCTAACTTGATTAATCTACGTAAAGATTCAAAGTTCACATGTCCTAGTCTACCATGCCACAAATTGGAAGACTCAAGCATGTAAACAGAAGAAGATGCACCTTTATTTATCTTTGGGATAACAGTCATAACCTAGATCTTCAGGATGTTAGATTCATGAATAGGATTTTAAAAAATATTTAAATCTTTTTTCTTAGCTAAAGGGTCTGAATCCTTTGGGCATCCATACTTTTCATTTTGTGGAAAGGGGCTATGGATGCTTGGTGTTTTAATGACTAGCCTTAAAGGCTGGAGGCTTTTCCTCTCTCCCCTATACATGTATAAATTGAGACCCTCCTGTCAAGTTTCAATATAGAAATTTTTGCTTCCATTTTACAAGTCAGTTTGCTAGATAGTTCCTATTATGAAAGAGTGCTGCCATTGTTTTGTTCGCTAAGCTAGATAGATAGTGCTTCTGCCGTAACTGGTTTTGACCGTCGTACCCTGGGAGACAGACGCCGGGTTTCCTCAAGCACTTGACCCGTGAGGCGGCGAAATTTGTTTTAAGGAAACTGCTTCCGTGCAGGCTTCGGTTTCGTCTCTTTACCCTTTTATTGTTTTGTGTATTTCTGTTGAAATTTAATTGTAATTATTAGCATATGTTCTTGGTATATAATTTGATTTCTTCATAAATGTATTTATTTAATTTCACAATTTTAAACAACAATATATATATTTGCTCATAATTGCATGGTTGGATTGCTAACATTATAACCATAATATTCTTTTACGTATAATTGATTTATAACTACGCAACTTATGATATTTTTGTAACTGTAATACATCTATAGCCTTTGAATCACACATTGCGAGTTATAACTGAAATTACTTGTTTAATATTCACTTTATTGGTTAATTAACTCATCTTGTATCCAAGTGTTTATATGAACAGTAAGTATGGAGATTTAGCGACAACGAAAATAGAGTTTTGTAATGTGTTTTATACAAAGATAAGCGTTACAAGTGAATAAGTGTGTTCTTGGCTAAATAGACGATTCCATATGCAACCATGAACTCCGTTTAGCAGATTTAGACAATTTGTAATTGTAGTTGCATTTCCATTTCCATTCGTAGAGGTTTTAATTTCTAATTTGTAATAGTTTCACCATAGTGAATGGAAATGGAGATGGAAAGAAATTATAAATTTTCGGGTTTAGAGAAAGTCATTGGGATTAATTTTATTATTCCTAAAGTGTTTTGGTTTTTTGTAATAGAAACTGAAGTTTAGCCTGGGCTAAAGAGTATTTCTTATTTGTTCAGAAATGGCAACTAACATGGATTTGGTTTCAAACCTTTATGATTAGAGGAAGTCTTTGGGTTTAATCTTTTTATTCCCAAAGTGATAGGAAACCAAGTTTTGAAAAAGTCTTTAGTTATAATCTGATTATTTCCAAAGTGTTTTTTTTTTTTTTTGGAAAAGAAAATTTTAGTATTAGCTAAAATATTTTTTATTTTTATTCAAAAATAATGGGTTCAATTCTGAGAGTACCGGTTAACTTTTATAAGTGGTGTAATTCTGATAGCAAATTTTAATTGCTTATGAGTTTCAGAATCTTGGTTTGTTTTAACCTAGTTTATCTGCTGAAAAACTTAATTCTAAATTTGTTTCTCATGGATTAGGAGTTAACATGCTCTTGAAAGTTTTATCTAAGGTTAATTGGGTCTTAAGTGGGACTGGTGTGACCTCCCCAGTTTTTCTGAAAACTTTCCTGACCATGTTCGATTTTAGGGTAAGTGGTGAGATTAGTTTTGAATTAAATTTCAGACTTTGGGATTTTCTAGTGTTAAGTTTAGTTTCTAAAAAAACAGAATAGTGAAATTCGATTGTAATTTTTCAAAATTTTATTCCACCAGACAACCTTAAACATTGAGAGGTTCTTAAAAAAAGATCTAGAAAGATCAAGTGTGATTAAAAGAAGTCATAAGATTGCATGATGATATCTCTAAATTTATCAAAGACAATTAGTATGCTATCCTTGTGTCAAGTAGCACATATGATTGCTATGTGACTTTTCTTAAAAGCAAAAATGAGACAACCCGTTAGAGTGGATGAATATATTTTTTTAATTTTTTAAATTCTAAATATATCCTTAAATTGGTGGCTCCTAGTGAGTATAAGATCACTGATCATAGAGATAGAAAACTAGTGGTTTCTACGACGTGTTAGACCACTGGCTACACACTTATGAGATTGTGGTTCCTGGTAGTAAACAGATTACTGATTACATGTTAAGACATGATGGTTCCTAGTAATGGAGAGGCTACTGATCATATGTCAAGACATGATGATTCCTATTAATGAAAGTGACTACTGATCAAATGTCAAAACATTATGATTCCTAGTAGTGAAAAGTCTACTGACCACATGATGAGAAATTAGTGATTCCTAGTGATAAGACTACTAGCCATGTTATGACGTTCCAAATCGTAGACTATTGATCACTAGGTTTGTGATTCCAAATAATAAGGTTATTGACTTCAAGGTGACATGTTGGACCTAACTTGTTTTGGTGCCTTGAATTCAAGAAAGACCTAATTCGGTTGATGACGGTCTGGGAATGTGTTTCCTGTGATATGATTATGAGAGTCTTCGTATGAATTTTTTAAAGACCTTGTGACACAAGGAATTGTTTCAAGACCTTATATGAATTTTTTGAAAGACCGAAAGCTTTCGTATAAATTTTACAAATGTGGGGATGTCATGCAAAAGGTGGAAATACCTAAACCCAAGCGAGTATGATAGCCCTAAAAATCCGTTGACTTTGCACAATATAGTAGTGTATATCGGTTTTCTTGTAGACAAATCTGATATTCAAATTTACAAAGAATACCATCATGGAATAGAGGAAACGGTTTTCATGAGAAAAAAGATAAGCCTAGAAGATGTTAAAAGCCTAGGACTTTAAAGTTCCTTTGTTTAATCTTCTTAAACCTATATGGTGGCTAGTAAGGTTAAAAGTTTCTTTGAAACTATGATTTCTCTATAAAGAAGTTATTAAATTAACTTGATCTTGCAAATGTAGTAAGCCTTGGAATGCAAGTGAATAAAAGATGATGAGACAATCTTGCTATCAAAGGCGGCTTGGATTACTTTGGTATGTGATCACCAGTTATGGTGGGTGTAATCGTAATTGTTCAATTCTCAAGTTCAAAAGGATGAATTTGAATTCCCTTTGTTTTTCTTCATCTTTCCCTTTCTTTTCTCTAACTTTCTCTTCTGGCCCTCAGAAAGAATGTTTCTCTCGAACTTTCTCCGTCGTTCTCCATCATTTTCTATTTTGTTCTAAGAACTAATTAGCTTTCTCTCTAACTTTGTCCGTCCTTCTCCATCATTCTCTATTTTATTCTGGGAACTAATTAGCTTAGGTTACCAATTGTTTCATTACCTTAAGTGGCCGAGTTTATCTCAAACCAACCTTGCTTAGCCTCTAAGAAAGAGAATTTTTCGAGCAACTGTACCTTAACGATATTAATATAACCTAAGCATCTCATTTAAGGTTTTCTAAATCACCTAAGTGTTCAACTCGCAAGTCCAAATGGATGAATTTGAATTCCCTTTGATTTTCTTCCTATTTCTCTTTCTCTTTCTTTTCTCTAACTTAGTCTTCTAGCTCTCAAAAAGAATGTTTCTCTCTAACTTTCTCCGTCGTTCTCCATCATTTTCTATTTTGTTCTACTAACTAATTAGCATAGGCCCCCGATTGTTCCGTTAGCTTAATTGGCCAAAGTTTAACTCAAACTAACCTTGCTTAGCCTCTAAGAAAGAGAATTTTCTGAGTAATTTTAGCTTAACGATATTAGTTTAACTTATGCACCTCATTTAAGGTTTTCAAAATCGCCTAAGTGTTCAATTCTCAAGTCCAAAAGGATGAATTTGAATTCCCTTTGTTTTTCTTCATATTTCTCTTTCTTTTCTCTAACTTTCTCTTCTAGCTCTCAAGAAGAACGTTTCTCTCTAATTTTGTCCGCCCTTCTCCATCCTTTTCTATTCTGTTCTAGGAACTAATTAGCTTAGGCCACCAATTGTTTCATTAGCTTAACTGGCCAAGTTTAACTCAAACTAACCTTGCTTAGCCTCTAAGAAAGAGAATTTTCTGAGCAACTGTAGCTTAACGATATTAATTTGACTTAAGCATCTCATTTAAGGTTTTCTAAATCACCTAAGTGTTCAACTCTCAAGTCCAAACGGATGAAGTTGCATTCCCTTTAATTTTCTTCCTATTTCTCTTTCTTTTCTCTAACTTTCTCTTCTAGCTCTCAAAAAGAATGTTTCTCTCTAACTTTCTCCGTCCTTCTCTATTTTGTTCTAGGAACTAATTAGCTTAGGCCACCAATTGTTTCATTAGCTTAACTGGCCAAGTTTAACTTAAACTAACCTCGCTTAGCCTCTAATGAAGAGAATTTTCTCAGTAATTGTTGCTTAACGATATTAGTTTGACTTAAGCACCTAATTTAAGGTTTTCTAAATCCCCTAAGTGTTCAATTCTCAAGTGTAAAAACATGAATTTGAATTCCCTTTGATTTTCTTCCTATTTCTCTTTCTTTTCTCTAACTTTCTCTTCTAACTCTCAAGAAAAATGTTTCTCTGTAACTTTCTCCATTGTTCTCCATCATTCTCTATTTTGTTCTACTAATTATTTGGCTTAGGCCACCTATTGTTTCATTATCTTAATTGGCCAAGTTTAACTCAAACTATCCTTGCTTAGTGTAGACACCCCATTTTTTACGGCCCTTACGACTTGGACATCTTTCCATGCGCACCTAATGATGAGTCTGTTTGCTCGTCAAGTGCTCGAAGTCTTTAGCAGAATACTATAACTTTGAGCCTCGCAAACCCTGATAGCCTTTCAAACCCAGTTTTGGACCAAGCCTATCTTTTTCAGTCTGCAACCTCTAGTGACCTGTCGGCCACTGATAGAGACTTGCCAGCCATCACTTTTTGCTTGCCGACCTAGTGCCGGCCATTGATGTGGCTTCCCAACCACCACTGATGGTCGACCAGCCGGCCACCAGTGTATTTTGCAGATATTTTATACCAGTTATGCCAACTGTTTGCACAGATGCATGTATTTTCACCCACGCGTAGGGCTGGATGTTTTTGAGGGAATTGCTTGGTTCTTTATATATAGAAGACCTCTCAAATTGTTTTAAAAGTTAGAAAATTCTGAACTCAAAAATTTTCCTCTCTCTCTACAATTCTCTCTCTCTCTCTCTAGCAAATCTCTATATTTTAGCCTCCAATTCCTTAACCCCTGATTATACACCCTTAACCAAAACTTCTCATCTTTGAGCTGAGGTGTTCTTAAGCTTAGTTTGAGCTTTAGAGGGTGTACTTACTTGGTTTTGTTGCTTGGAATTACTCTTCTTTTTAAGAGGTATAAGGCTTTACCTCTTTGCTTGTTTTCTCTACTATTATTTCTACTGTTTTTCCATTGTTTTGGGCTGTCAAAACTCTATTTTGTTTTTTTAGGCTAAAGCTTGGGTTTAAGGCCATTAAAGGTTGAGCGGTTGATAACCCTTCTTTGTACCTTGTTTTGGTGGCCTTTGCCCTTGTGTTTTCCACATTTTTACTATCTTTTTCCAAGTTTTTAATGTAACACACCCAAAATAATACAATAAAGATAACTCATATGCGGAATAAATATAGAAAATAACATACTTTCATACATCAGAGTCTACTGTTTAACAACTAGTTAAATGCCATGTAGACTTACATCTTTCCAAGTCATTGTTTGGTTACACAAATTGAGTCTCGCTCATTACATTTTAAACTCTTGGCTTTACAAATACCAACATACACACAACAAAACATAATTAAGAAGTTCTTGCTTTCCGAAAGTCTATCCACGCTATTGCCTAGCCCTCGGCCAAACAACAAATAAAGTAGTACAATCCATCACTAAATTACACTTATGAAATGATAAAACCCATTGTTTGATCTTCAAATCCGAAAAGCATTCCCTGTACACATGTACAGGTAGGGGGTGAGCAAAGCCCACCGAACAATCTCATATTAAAACATTAAAAGCTATGCGGGGACAAAGATACTTATACATATACATGAAATCATATCATTAGTTTAGCTAGTTATTCATTTTGGTTTGTAATAATTAGCTTTAGCTTAGCTTTAATTAGTAGCTAGTTAGCTAGTTTATTCATTCGGACTCTCATTCGTGAGAGCGCAATGTTATAATAATGTGTATGTCTTTGAACCCCACGTCTTTCTCCTTTTTATTTAACTGCTTACGATGATTAGTTTAGGGGCATCGTGTTTCAATTAGCATTCTTCATGTTTGCATCCATTTGTCTTATACACATTGAGGCTCGGTTCATCATTCTAACTGCATTATTGTTTCAACACCTCGTTATAGACACCCCACTTTTGACCGACCTTAAGACTCAGACGTCACCGATTGAGCGCTTGGTGAGGTTGCATATTGTGCTCGTTCTGAGGTTGCGGAGTCTCGACTGCGAGCCTTGCCTCCGGACTTCCGGACTCTTTTGTGCCTTGCCTTGGTTTGCGAACCAGGCCCCGTTTTCTTTGTTTTCTCTTTTCGAAGGGAGGGAGAGGCCTCATAGATCATCTCTCAGTGGCCGTAGGCTACATTCCGTGGTCACAGGCCATTTTTCCCGTTTGGAGCCCGGTTCTCGGTTTTCGGAGCCGTCGGCCATGTGCCTCTATTCGGGACCACTTAACCACCTCCGTTTGCTCCGATTTTTGGCATACACCTTGTTTCCTCCCTTTTGAGGGACACTGTGGCCCGAGAGACCAACTTCGTGGTCGAACGCCACCTCCGGTGCTTAATAGTTAGTTTTCGGGCCCCCAGACCGCGCGTTTTGGCCCCCGAACCTTCGTTTTGCATCAGTTTGGGTTCATTTTTGGCGGAGACCTTATTTTCATTGTTAGAGAGGTTGTAGGAGGGTGGGAGGCTAGCAATTGTTCTGAAGACCAGCTTTATTCCTTCATCGCTCTTTATCGCTCGTTTTCTTCACTAGAAAGCTAACTTTTCCCATTCCCGGGCCACTTTTTCTGACTTTCCACCACACCATTGTGTTGTACACACTTGGGAGGCCACCAATATGGATAGGCTGGCCATCAATTGTTCTTGACCCTTTTGAACCCCTCTAAAAAGTTGGTTTTTCTCTCTCTTGGGTTACATTTTCTGGGTTTTGACCATACAGCTGTGTTGTACACACATGGGAGGCCACCTTTTTGTGGTGGCCGGCCAGCAACTTTGTTGACCCTTTTGACCCTTGGCCGGCCGGCCAGGGGAGGTGGCCGGCCGGCCAGCCACCTGAACCTTCTGCACCTGGCCGGCCATGTTTCTCTCTCCTGGTGCATTACAGCTGTGCCAGCTGTTTTGCATCAGACCCCTGCCCGAGGGTTTGCCCTTTTGGGGGGGAAATTTGAATTTGTTTTCCCCCCTTTTCTTCACTCCTCTCCCTCTATATAACCAACACCCCGCCTCCATGATTAAGGGTTAGAAAAAATCATCCAAGGCTCTTCCCCCTTCTTTCTCCATTTTCACTACTTCAACCCTCCAAACCCTAAGATTCTTGCACCATTTGCACTACAACCCATAGCACCACACCACCATCATCCATTCCAGCCCCTTGGAAGTCATTTGTAGAGGTTGAAAGCTCATTTCCTTGGACCAAAGGCTGCTGGAAAGTTGTGCTACAAAGGTAAGCTCCTATTCTCCCATTTTTTACACTATTTTGTTCTATATCTTAGCCCCTTTTGCTTACATTTTTGGGCTCCAACCCAAACTGAAAATAGTCTTATTTTGAGCTCATCTTCATGTTTGATCAAGGACTTTTTGCTGTTTGAAGCCATCTGCTGCCCCTTTCCCTTTATCTCTCTTTTAGGGCTATTTCTTGCATGATATATTAGCCCTGTTTGTAAGAATTTTTGGGCTTCAAGCCAAACTGTAAAGTTCCTTATTTTGAGCCCCTCTTAAACTTTGTTGAAGGGCTCTTCACTATTTGAGGCCAGATACTGCCTCTTGCTCTCTATCTCTCTTTTAGGGCCATTTTTGCATCATATTTTAGCCTTACTTGTGAGCATATTTAAGGTTTTCCATAAACTATAAAGTGTCTTTTTTTTAGCCCCTCTTCAACTTTGTTGAAGGGCTCTTTGCTTTTTGAGGCCTTTTACTGCCCTGTTTGTTCAATCTCTCTTTTAGGACTTATTTTGCATGATACCTTAGCCTTATTTGTGAGCCTTTTTGGACCTCGACCTAAACTGAAAAAAGTCTTGTTTTGACATCATATTCATGTTTGATTAAGGTCTATTCTCTGTTTGGGGTCATCTTCCCCCTATGCATGCTTCATCTCTTCATGATTAGGGTTATGCATTAGAGCACTTGCATTGGCCATGGTTTGGCCTCTTAGACACTGAAATTCAGTGGATTTTTAGTGGCTTAGGTGTATTCTTGAAGGCCAAAATCAGAGGGGGGTGACCCCCTCTCTCCTTGTTTTGCTTGATGGTCCTTTTGGCCTTCTAAAGAGGCCCTATATTGCATGCTTTGTTGATTGATTTCAGGACCAATTTGATGAGTTTTAGGGCTATCATATTTGATTTTCAGAGTTGACTTGGCTAGGCTAAGTGTCCTTGATGCATGTGCTTAATAACCCCTTTGTATGCCCTCTAAAAGAACCCATCATTTGTGCATGTGTTGGCTACATTTCAGAGGTTATTTGGGCATGTTTTGGCGTATTTTATTCACTGATTTTTTCTGGTTTGATGAGTTCTCACCTGCTTCATATACATGCCATGTAAACCATGTTTGCTAGTCCAAGATTGCATGCTTTTTTAGTCCATCTTGCTAGCATCTTTTGGCTATGCTTTGAACTAGAAATGTTCATGTTTTGGGACTACCTTGGTTCTGTCTTTATGCTTCATGATCAAATAATGCATGCTTTGTATAGCTATAGGTCAATGCATGTGCCTAGTTTTGTGTTTCGGGACCATTCCATGCATCGGGTGCCATGTTTCCATGTTTCGGGATAATTTTGCATCACATTTCAGTACTGGAACTTGCATGTTTGTATGCCATATTTCATGCATTGCCATGCCTTGTTAGAGTGGCATTTGTGCCTTAGGATCGGTCCTCGGTTTGCGTGCATGTGTCCACGCATCTCGAGTGTCTCATTTTCATCTCATGGCCACTGATGTGAGTGTGGCTGAGGTCCACTCATGTTGGTGTAAGTCCATTATGCATTGTGTATGCCATTTCAATTCATAGCATTGCGTATGTTAGGTTGTATGTTAGAGCATCGTGTATGCCGTGTTACATCGTGCATTGTGTATGGCATTTCATAGCATTGTGTATGCTAGGTTGTATATTAGTTGCATAGTGCATGCCATCTCATTTGCATTGTGTTTGGGATAGGAGTTAGCCCGAGCACGGTAAACGAGGAACGTCTCGTACTTTGAGTGATGGAACGTGTCTCAATTCCCAATCGCCGACACTCCGGATTATCCATGATGGAGCCTCGGTCTTGTTGTGTTTTCATGTGCATTCATTTCATATTGAGTCATGCAAATCGACTCCTCGGCCATTATGCATCGAGATGCGTGATTGGTGGCACGAGGATCGAGGACTACACTCCCTAAAGAGTAGTTAAGCATACATATGTGAAAATACATTGCCATGCCCCTTTCCTGCTCTCTGTTGTAGCAAATCAGAAACCGGCAATCTCTTGGGACTTTACGCAATATTCTGGGCTTAATTGTAAACAGAGGCTAATCAGGGCATCGTGATGGATTTCCGCGCCAAGCAACTTAAACATGCATCATTCATCATTCAGAACAAAACTGAGGCAGTCCAGGGGCTTGCATGCCAATTTACTGTTTTTCCTAGTTAATTTGTTAATTAATTAGGGTTTTGTATTTATTCGGACTGTACTATTCATTCGGACTGTACTATTCATTTGGGACTGTATATTATTTATTTGGACCCTCCGAGTGAGGGCACAACTGTAATAAGTGTACGTGTGTGTGATATATGTCTTCCAACCCCACGTCTTTCTCTCTCTTTTATTTACCAGCTTATGATGGTTAGATTAGGGCATGTTTCGATTAGCATATAGTATGATAGCATGTTTGCATTCGTTCATCTGTTTTGCATGCACCGGGCTCGGCGCATCATAACTCACTACATTGTATTTCAATTCCAAGTTGAATACTTGTTAGCTGTTGCATTCCATATGTCATGTTTAGAATAGCCGAGCCTATCTTAGTTGCATTCTTGCATGTGTTGCATTAGGCATTTCTGTATAGTTAGGATCATGCATGGATTTCTAGCATAGTTTCTGTTTTGGCTTGGAGTACTCAGTAAGTTTTTACGCTTTAGCATCCTTGCATATGTGTGAGTGACTGCCATGATAGCATGCTTACCATGGGGCTATTTACTTATGTGAAATAACTGCATGAATGCCTGTGGGTGAAGGTTGGGTTATTTGGATTGAAACAATGCATTGACTGTGAGTTTTAAGCCCACTAGATAGTGGCAAAACCATCTTTTCTAAGCCCACCTGAGGGTGGCAAAATCTGCATTTTAAGCTTACTTGCAAGTAGCAAACCATCTTTCAAAAACAAACATGAAATGTTTTGCTCCAATTCAGACGACCCGGCCTATACTTGTATACTGTGCGTATCACATAGTAAATCTAGGCTAATAACCGGAATAAGAATGCATAATGTTTTCAAAACTAGATATCATGGTTAGTAGAGGCTGATCTTTGATCGGGCAAGCGGGGGTGCTCACAAAGTGACCTTCCCCAATCGTACCCAAGTTTCCGAGCCGAGGCAACTTTGGTGATGATGGATACGTAGCCTTAGGCAACGAGTCAGGGTTTCCTAAATTTTCCAAAAATAAAATATTTAGGTGGCGACTCTGTATCTGGCAAAGCAGCCCATGTTTGGCACTTCTTTCAAAAAATTTATTTTCTCAAAATGATTTGTCGGATTTGGACTCTTTGGTTCAGATTGAGAACCGTGATAATTAGAGTCCTGAACTGTAGTGAGCCCAAAATGAACGGAACGGGACTCATCCCTCCCGGGGCGTTCGGGGGCGTCTACACTCGTTGAATACATGTTTAAAACGCATGCTATGAAATTGATGCAAATAACATGTTAAGTAGCTGAGCCTATCTAGTTGCATATTACATGCATTACATTAGCCATCTTGTATAGTTAGGTATCATGCACATTTTTCTAACTCTTTTGTTTTATCTTAGTTTGGAGTACTAGGTGAGTTTTTATTGCTTTAGCATACTTGCATGAGTGTGAGTGATTGCCAGGACTAACATGCTTGCCGTGAGACTAAGTGTTTAATTGCTATAATTGTTTGAGTGCCTGTGGATGAAGGCTTGTTGTTTGAATTGGAATGATTCAATGAATGTACGTTTAAGCCCACCTTGTCAAGTGGCAAAATCACAACTTTAAACCACTTTGTTAAGCGGCAAAATCAAACTTTTTTTTTTAAAGCAAACATGAAATTGAATTGTTCTAATTCGAGCAAACTAGTCTATACCTTGTGTGTATGCGCATCACATAGTAAATGCTACCCTAATAAACTGGAAGAGCGGGGGTGCTCAAATGCATTCATGACCTTCCCCTCTCGTACCTAAGTTTCCGAGCCAAGTCAACTTTGGTGGTGACAGACACGTGGCCTTTGGCACGAGTCATGGATTTCCTAAATTTTTCCAAAATAAAATATTTAAGTGGCGATTCTGTATCTAGCAAAACAGTCCATTTTTTGCAATTTGATTCAAAATCAATTTTTCAAAAGATTTGTCGGATTTGGACTCTTTGGTGTTTATCAATTTTACATTGCACTTGTGAGATTAGATTCAGAATTGCGAGAGTCCGAACTGTAAGGCTTATTTCGAGTTTCCGAAAGGAGACGCGAAAAAGTCGAGCTACACTTAGCCCCTAAGAAAGAGAATTTCCTGAGTAAGTTTAGCTTAACGATATGAGTTTACGTAAGCACCTCATTTAAGGTTTTCTAAATCATCTAAGTGTTCGATTCTCAAGTCTAAAAGGCTGAATCTTAATTCTCTTTGATTTTCTTCATCTTTCTCTTTTTTTCTCTAACTTTCTCTTCTAGCTCTCAAGAAGAACATTTCTCTCTAACTTTCTCCGTCCTTCTCCATCCTACTCTATTTTGTTCTACGAACTAATTAGGTTAGGCCACCAACTGTTTGGTTAGCTTAACTGGCCAAGTTTAACTCACACTAACCTTGCTTAGCCTCCAAGAAAGAGAATTTTCTGAGTAATTGGAGCTTAGCGATATTAGTTTAACTTAAGCATCTTATTTAAGGTTTTCTAAATCACCTAAGTGTTCAATTCTAAAGTCCAAAAGGATGAATTTGAATTCCCTTTGATTTTCTTCCTATTTCTCTAACTTTCTTTTCTAGCTCTCAAGAAGAATATTTTTTCTTCTAACTTTGTCCTTTCTTCTCTATCCTTATTTATTTTGTTCTAGGAACTAATTAGCTTAGGGCACCAATTATTTCATTCGCTTAAGTAGCCAAGTTTGACTCAAACTAACATTGCTTTGCCTCTAAGAAAGAGGATTTTCTGAATAATTGTAGCTTAACAATATTAGTTTAACTTAAGCACCTTATTTAAGGTTTTCTAAAGTGTTCAATTCTTCAGTCCAAAAGAATGAATTTGAATTCACTTATTCACCCAAAAAACAAATTTTGAATTCACTTTGATTTTCTTCATCTTTTTCTTTATTTTCTTTAAGTTTGTCTTCTAGCTCTCCAGAAAAATGTCTCTCTAACTTTGTTCATCCTTCTCCATTCTTCTCTATTTTTTCTAGGAACTAATTAGCTTAGGCCACCATTTGTTTCATTAGCTTAAGTGGCCAAGTATAACTCAAACTAACCTTGCTTAGCCCCTAACAAAGAGAATTTTCTCAGTAACTTTAGCTTAACGATATGAGTTTAACCTAAGCACCTCATTTAAGATTTTCTAATTCACCTAAGTGTTCAATTCTCAAGTCTAAAAGGATGAATTTGAATTCTCTTTAATTTTCTTTCTATTTCTCTTTCTGTTCTATAACTTGCTATTCTGGCTCTCAAAAAGAATGTTTCTCTCTAACTTTCTTCGTCGTTCTCCATCCTTCTCTATTTTGTTTTACAAACTAATTAGCTTAGGCCAGCAATTGTTTCATTAGCTTAAGTGGCCAAAGTTCAACTCAAACTAACTTTGCTTAGCCTCTAAGAAAGAGAGTTTTTTGAGTAATTTTAAATAAAATATAACAATAATACCAATAATAAACTTGGCTCTGATACCATATATGGTCATACTACATCCACTATGTCTTCCACCGAACCTTCAAATATAACAACGGTAGCCGATACAATATCTTCTACATTAGAAGCAACAGAACTTGTAGCATACTAGGATGTTAAGAAAGCCTTAGATAAATAGACTATCCCAACTGTCAAACCAGATACAATTTACAAAATTGGAACTTTTGATTTCTCCAATAAAAAGATAATAAAAACATTTGAACATGTAGTACCATTACAGAATAATGATGAAATAATTAAATTACTTCATGTCTAGGATCTAGCTCCTTTTTATAGAAAATATAAATATATCCATATAGGTTTAGTCCAGATAGCATTTAAATCTTTGACATTGTTAGGCCAAAATACCAGTATTCAGTGTACCCTACGAGATAGTAGGTGTCTTGATTGGAAAGCTTCCCTTATGGGAGCCATTGAAACCAGCCTATCACATGGACTAGTATATTTTAACATCTATCCTAATTTGAGTGTTGCATTCATGGATCCAAACCTATCCGAAGTATTGGAACTAAAAGTTCTTACATATGGTTACCAATATTTATCAGGAACACCTCCTTCATCTGCAAATTTTAGAATTCATTTAAAGGTTTTGACAATCTTAAATCCTTATACCAGAAAACATAGTGAATTAAAACATTGTAGACACCCCATTTTTGATGGCCCTTATGACTTGGACATCATCGCTTGGATACCCAATGATAAGTGTATATGCTCGTTAAGTGCTTGAAGTCCTCACAGCTTTGAGCCTTTCAAACCCTACACCCTTGTTGCCTTGTTTTGGACCAAAATCTTGGATCAAGCTTATAACCTCTGGTGGCCTACCGACCACTACTATGGGCTGCTGGCCATTACTTCTGGTTGCCGGCCACTACTATGTGTTTTGTAGATATTTTGTGACAGTTGTGCCAGTTGTTTGCACAGATGCGTCAGCTGTTAGCACAGATGCTTACATCTGCTTCCACGTGTATGGCTGGATGTTTTTAAGGGAGGTTCATGTTTTCTATAGAGGACCTCCCCTCTTGCTTTAAGGGTTAGAAAAATTTTGGAGAAAATTTTTTCCTCTCTCTCTACAATTCTCTTCCTCTCTTGCAAATTTCTTTACCTTTGCCTATACACTCTTAACCAAACCTCTCCATCTTTGAGTTGAGGTATCTGTGAGCATTGTTTGAGCTCTTGAGGGTGTGTTAGTCTTGTTTTATTACTTGGAATTGGTTCTTCTCTTCAAGAGGTATAACGCTTTGCCTCTTTACTTGCTTTATTTACTTTTTTTCTTATTGTTTTCCAACTGGGCTGTAAAAACTCTGTATTTTTGGGCTGAAACTTGGGTTTTAAGGCCAATAAGGTTGAAGGGTGGCTCACCCTTCTTTACACCTTGCTCTCAAGGCCTTTACCCTTGTGTTTTCCACCTTTGCACTATCTTTTTTTGAGCTTTTAAACACTGATTTTCAGAGTTATTTTAGTGGCTAAAATCATGTTTTGAAGTCCAAAATTGGAGGGTTTAACCTCCCTTCCTTGTGTTTTGCTTACTAGCCTAGCATGATCAATGTTTTAGCTTATTATTCTAGATATTTTTGTCTTAATTCCAGCATGTTTTAGGAATTATTTAGGACTGTTTTTAAGTATTTGTTGCATTTGAGCCTTATGTTGCATGCTTGTAGTGTAATTGTCCTAATGAGTTTGGTGTTTTAGGCCTTAAATACCACCTTCTTTAAGTTGATTGCATTTATTTATGGCTTTTCATACTTGTGATCACTCTTAATCATCTCTGCAACCTCCCCCCTTTCTTGGCTTTTTTTTTTCTTTGAAAGTGGTTTCAAACTACTTGTTTGTTTAAGCATGAGATTGAGATGTCATACTTAATGGTTTAATCCCTTTGGGGGTTCATTACCAACGGTATGATGTCTCTTTCATACTTAAAGTAATACTTGATTTGAGCCCTCTTTCCATTAGAGGACTTAAATTCACCTTTTGGACTCAATTGATTAAAGAATGGATGGTAATCTAAAATGAAGTAATAAAATTGGTTACTAAAAATAGTTACAAGATAATAATTTGGTTTTAGGTTCAATGGACGTTAATTGAACCCTTGAGTCTTGAGTCATTTCATACTCATTAGTGATGGAAACGGTTCAAGATTCATTGTCAACTACTTCCCTTGATCTTTCATGATAGGGAGGTGATTTTGAGAGTCTTGTTTTATTGCATTCATTAAACTTGCACACTTGGTTTATAAGCTATCAGGCAATGAAATTGCATCCATTGATGATTTGTGAATCAAACTTACTACTCTTTTGAGCTATTCAAATCATAATGAGGGGTAAAATTATGCAAACAAACCCTTGAGAATACACTATCTCTGCTCTGTTTCTCTCTGTTGCAATAGGAAAGTCCAATTATTAGTGGCCGGCAGGCCACTTTTAGCGGACGGCAGGCCCTCTGCTGGCCACCAATGCAAAATCATGCAGTGTCCTTTTGAAGTAGAATAGAGTTGGTCTGGAGGTGGAAATCGGTTCAAATGTTTTACTATGTAACAGAGGTATTCAGCAGCAGAAACAGTGACTTTTTCGGGTGGAAACCGTATTCATGCATGAGTCCTCCATTGATCCTCGGGATCCGTGTTATAAATATATTAGTATTGTGCTTAACATAGTGGCTTTGTAATTAATTAGTTAGAATAGCTGATTCGTCTCGTGTTGTAATTATTTTAATTAGCTAGATTAGTTAATTAATTCTGTTTGTAATAGTTAGTTAATTAGCTTAGCTCTAATTAGTTAGCTAGTTTATTCATTCGGACCCTCCTGTGTAGGGTGCAATATTGTAATAATGTATGTCTTCCAACCTCACGTCTTTCTCCCTTTTATTTACTAACTTATGATGGTTGGATTAGAACATCATGTTTTGTTTAGCATTACTCATGCCTTGCATTCACTTGTTTTGCATACACCGAGACTCGGTTCATAATTCTAACTTGCATTGTTAGTTTAATGCTTCTTTGAATACGTGCTTAGACCGCATGCTATCAAATTGTTTCACATGTCATGTTAAGTAGCCGAGCCTAGTAATTACATATCGCATATGTTGCATTAGTCATATTGCATAGTTAGGATCATGCATTATTCTAACTCTATCATTTTTTTTTGGCTTGGAGTATTAGGTGAGCCTTTACTCGCTTTAGCATATTGCATGTTGATGTTGCCATGACAAAGCATGTTCACTATAAGGCTATGTGCTTAATTGATAAATTATTTGAATGCCTATAGATGGAGGCTAATTGCTTGAATTGGAATAATTTGAGTAATGTTTATATGCGGTCACTTTTTCAAGTAATACATATTTGAAATAATTTTGTAAACAAACATGAAATCAAGTGTTCTAATTCTTGCAAATTTAGTCTATACTTGTGTGTGTGCGCATCACATAGTAATGTTAGCCTGATAAATCAGAACAAGAGCATATAATATAGATAAGATTTATATCATGATTAGTAGAGGCCGATCTTTGATCGGGCGAGCGGAGATACTCAATTCATGACCTTCCCCTCTCGTACCTAAGTTCCCGAGCCGAGACAATCTTAGTAATGACGGACACTTGACCTTTGGCACGAATCATGGGTTTTCTAAATTTTTCAAAAAATATTTAGGTGACGACTCTGTATCTAGCAAAGCAGTCCATTTTTGGCAATTTGATTCAAAATCGATTTTTCAAAAGATTTGCCAGATTTGGACTCTTTGGTGTTTATTTATTTCACATTGCATTTGTGAGATCATATTCAGAACTGCGAGAGTCTGATACTGTGGGGCTTATTCGTTTTCCGAAAGGGGGCATGAAAAGTCGAGCTACAGACATACTGTCTTAATAGACACAAATCTCTTCACCAGCCAAGTAGTTGTCCCAAGAATGATCCCTTGGCAAAATATTACCTTTCCAGAAACTTGGCATATTCAAAATGTTGTTCCAGCAAGACCAATTATAAGATAGACTATTGATCAGGTAGTTCAGACTCAATGAGGTAATGTCTACCTTAATTTTCGTCGACCACTACGTCGAAGCATGTCTAGTACTAGTTTTAGAACTACTCCTTCTTATAAAGTAGATTTAACAGAAACAATCTACTTCAGAACCTACAAAATCAGTATTACAAGGTATGCCATCTAGACCACCTAGCCGATCACCAAGTGATCCGCCTACAGACCCTGTGATTCAAGGAATTCATGTATCAAAAAATCAAATACCTCATGGAGTGTATGAAAACCGAAGGCCTTATAGCCCAATAGCTAGTGACATGAATTTTGAAATATAATGGATTTTACACCAGGAAGTGAAATAAGAAAACAATTAAACTAGGATTTTATGCAAGATAAATACCAAGAATTTAGGACATGTATTTTCAGATCCATAGTTCTCCAGAACTTGAAAAGCTTAAAAAATAGTATTATTTTCATCTTGAAAAATATCAGATAATGAAACATTTTGTTAAATGGTATAATGAATATGCAATTGTCATGGAGTAGCTATCATCATCAGAATTAAATTTTTTAGACTACTTACAGAAATCTTGGACTATTACAGATGGTCAAACCATTAAATCTATACATCCTCCTCCTTTATCTGTAGAATTAGCACTAGGGGTAAATTATTCCAATCAATCTTTACACATTACTACTTTTGTAAAACCACCAGATGGAACTGAAAAATGAGAGATTATTAAAGATCTTGTCCCAATAATGAAACATAATAATTATACAAACCTTCATTTTCAAACAGTAAGCAATCAATTAAACCGAATTGAAATGACCATAACAAAATTACTTCAGACTCAAAAAATTGATCAAAAGAAGCCTGAACCAGAACGTATACATCCCGTTAATATTAAACCACCATTAGAAATTTCTAATTTCAAGCTTAGATCAGTCAAACAGGATAATGAATTTCTGGATGTTCTTGTGAATAAAATCAAAGACATGAAACTAGGGCAATCCAGTTCTCAAATAAATATGCTAAACAGTTAGAATTACCAACAATCTGGAGATGAGGATGAGGATGAGGATGAGGATGATGAATTCACCCTCTCATATTCTTGAGATTCAGAATAATTTTCAGGATATCTAACATGTAAACAAAACCTATTTCCCTAAACAGACATCCCATATGGCTTTAACCGAACCGAGTAGGTATTATTACTCTCGACCTACACCCTAGGATATTTTATATAATGAAGATTTTCTTCATTCCCAAAAAGCCTACTACGGTACGACTATTTATGAATGGAATATTGATGGATATACCGAGTACCAGATATTTGAAGCAATCCACCAGATTATGATGTATGCCACTGTTTATAAACAAAATGACAATTCTGATAGCCAAATCGCTCGATTTATTGTCAATGGCTTTACTAGTATCCTTAAAGGATGCTGGGATAATGTTCTTACCATCACACAACAAAACAAAATTCTTAATTCCTTTAAGATAGATACCGATCCCATAACATGAACCATCAAAATAGGGAAGATGCTGTTTACACCCTTACCTAAACCATCATCTACCATTTTGTAGGACTAGATGTAGCTAACAGTGATAGAAGTAGAGAACCCCTACTGAACCTTCGTTGCCCATCTCTAACCCATTTTTGATGATATAAAGATGTGTTTATGTTAAAGATAATGCAACGCCAAGATACCAACAGTGAACATTGTAAAGCCAAATTCATTGATGGTCTTCCTAGCCTCTTTGTCGAAAAAATCTGCACGAAACTAAGGGATTCCCATAATAGAATGTCTATCCCTTACAACCGGTACACTTATGGTCAACTCATAGGAATCATTATTGAAGAAGGTCTTTTCTTTTGTAATGACCTTAAACTCCAGTATCTTATGAAGAAACAGAATTTAATAGGTAGAAAAGAATTAGGTGAATTTTGTGATCAATTTGCCTACAAAACCAAAATTCAGTTGCCTTCTAAATCTAAGAAGCAGAGACAACATAAACCATATAGAAAATCTTTTAGGAAATTAGACGCCAAAAAGAATAAATATAATCCCCAACAGTCTTATCAAAAGCTTAGAAAATCAATTAAAGGTAAACAAAAATCTTATCCGAAGAAAGATAAATCACAAATCACTTGTTATAAGTGTGGAACAACAGGACATTATGCGAATAAATGTAAAGCTAAATTGAAACAGAAACTTAATGAGATGTCCTTGGATGAGCAACTTCAACAACAGATTTTGCAAACCCTTTCTAGTACAGATAGTACATCTAACTCAGAGGATAGATTAGGAAAAATTTATACCCCATCTAAGTCTAGTTCTGACTCAGATAATCCAGAACAATGTTCTTGTAAGACCAGTAAAATAAATGCTCTGGATGCTCTAACCAAAGCAAACTATTGGAAAACAATAGTTGAAATGAATGGTTTAGACTTATGAGGGCCTAACCTCAATGTTTTAATTAATGACCAGAAGTCTATGTTAGACTTAGTAGACCAGATTAAGATCCAAAAATGAAACTAAAATTCTTAGAAATATGTTATCAGAATCAGAAAACATAAGAAATAATTCCAATTGAACATTACAATATAAAAGAAGTTCTTAACTGAATACAAGTTTCTCAATCAATTAAAAAGCTAATAACTATCCAAGATTTAAAAATGGAAATTAATGTATTAAAAATAGAAGTAAAACACCTTCAAACAGCCAACCAATCTATTCTTAATGATATTAAAAAAATTAACAGCCAACTTAAAGATAAAGGACAAACTTCAGACAAAAAGAAAGTCACGATAAACCAGAGAATCAGTATCTAATGCTCATGAATCAAATTACTTTCCAGAAATGGTATATCAGAATCACTTTTATAATAAAACCTGATTTTATTATTAAAGATGCCATCGCCCTTATTGATAGTGGTGCTGACATGAACCGTATTCAAGAAGGATTAATTCCTACTAAATATTTTTAGAAAACCACTCAATCGTTAACTAGTGCAACTGGTAATTCTATAAAAATTAAATTCAAAGTACCAGAAGCTTTCATCTGTAATCAAAGTATATGTCTTCCAACTACTTTTGTTCTTATCAGAAACGTGTCTCAAATCATTATCTTAGGGACTCCATTTCTGTGTTTACTAATACCTATCACCAAGATAGACTCCATAGGCGTTCACACAACCATCAGTAATCAATCTATTATCTTTGAATTCATAACAGAACCTCATACCAAAGAATTAGATCAAATTAAGGATCTAGTTAATTTTAAAGAAAAACAAATTAATTTTCTTGAAACAGAAATTAACTTCCTCACTATTAAACAAAGATTACAACAGTCGTCTTTACAAAATAAAATTAAATTAATTGAAAAAGAATTCTGAACAAAAATTTGTAGTGATGTTTCCAATGTTTTTTGGGAAATGAAGAAACACATAGTTTCTCTTCTGTATGAACCAGACTTTGATGAACGATTCATCCTAACCAAAGCTCGCCCTACTCAAATGAAAAAGGAATACTTAGAAATGTGCAAAACAAAAATTCAAAATCTTCTCCAAAAAAAGTTAATCAGAACAAGCCATTCTCCTTGGAGTTGTACAACATTTTATGTTAATAAAAATGAAGAAATTGAAAGAGGTGTGCCAAAATTAGTTATTAATTATAAACCTCTTAATGATGACCATGTTATATTTTTAAGATAAATACATTGATTATGTTTATTGATACATTAGATGGTCATATATGGAGTATCTCCTCCAGGTAATATTTTTAAGCATGTTATTATCAGAGTTGGTTTAGTTATATCTACAACAAAAATGAAACTTTTTCAAACAACTGTACGTTTTCTTGGTCATAATATTCATAATGGAACTATTATACCAATTGACCGAAGCATCAAGTTTGCTTCTAAATTTCCAGATGAAATAAAAGATAAAACTCAATTATAGAGATTTCTTGGTAGTCTAAATTATATTGGAGACTACTATCATCAGTTATCCCAAGATGCTACTATCCTCTATACTAGATTAAAGAAAAATCCTTCTCCGTGGACGGATGCACACACTGCTGCAACACAGAAAATTAAAACTAAAGTAAAACAACTCCTCTGTCTTGCTCTACCAAATCCAGAATGGAAGAAAATAGTGGAAACTGACGCCTCTAACTAGGGTTATGGAGGTATTCTAAACAGTTTAACCTTACGAGTTAAAAAGAAGAATTACTAAGATTTACATCAAGAAACTGGACTATAGCTGCTTTAAATTATCCGACGATTAAACAAGAATGTTTAGTAATTGTTAAATGTGTATTAAAATTTCAGGATGATCTATTAAATCAACAATTTTTAATTTGTGTTGATTATTCAGCAGCCAAACAGATATTTTAAAAAAAATATGTTCTTAATCTTGCTCATAAACAGATATTTGCAAATTGGTAGAGTGCATTATCAGCATTTGACTTTGATATTGAATATATCAAAAGTAAACAGAACTCTTTACCAGACTTTTTAACCCGAGAATATTTGCAGGGATCATAACCAATAGAGGTGGTCGTGGCCAAAATCGTCGGGCCGAGGCAGGGGCAACCCTTACTAGGATTCATATATAATAGAATTTCCACGACTACAAGCCTCTAGCAGTAATATAGGGGAATCCTCTAGTCAATCTGATAAGGATGTCCTCCTTACTTCTGAACAGTACATTCCTAACAGTATTACTGAAGAAACAGTTCTATATTTCGAACCAACAGATGAAAAATAGATGACTGATCCATGGGAAATTAAACGTTGTTATCTTACGACTCAACAATTTTCTTCTTATTTTGACTAGTACCGACATATATATGAATAGATACTAATTGAAACGGCTGCCATGGAAATCAAGCATACTCCACATGATCCTTCCAAGATTGCTAGTCTCATCCAATTCAGTAAAATGACAATCCGTAATATCATGCACATTTCTACATGGGACATTCATCCGCACACTACTCATCAACTTGATATTCGTAACTGGGAAACTCGTTACAGTTATTGAGACTATATCGATGTATTTACTTATGCTTTTTATTACCAGAATCCCATTAGCAATCACTCTTAGTTTATCTATATTTGTCTCGACGTTCTCAAAAACGATTTACCTAATTGGTTTCTTGTTTGGTGGGATAAATTTGGGTTACAACTTGAAGTTTTACTAGTATCCATCCGCGAAGCTTTTAATGAATGACAAATTACTTATTCTCATTTACCAGAACATGCAGATATTTCTATAACCAAGTCCTTGGTTCATTTTACCATCTGTTTTAGTATTCCATGGATATGGAAATGGGATTTCCAGTGTGATTACCATAATAAAATCCCACGTCTCAAAAGATTTTTCTTTGTGAGATGGTGGGACAAGGGTATGAATCCCACTCTACCAGAAATTGTCCAGAAGATTAAGACACACTTTCAAGCCTGCTGGGATGCTGTTCCTAAAACAATTCTCAGCCAACCGGTTATTCAAAACCCTTTTTTACAAATCCAAACAGAATTACGCCAAAAATATCCGAATTTGTCAGAAACAGAACTAGTTATCAAAAGCATGGACTTCATGAAAGAACAATTTCTCCAAACTATTTCCAGTGATGACACCTCCATGAAATTCGTAACTAGCAGTCAAGATCAAGAAGATCCAGACCAGGATGAAAACGAATTTGTTATTCTAGCTGGGGAATCACAGGACCTTGTAGGTGATGAAGCCAACTTTGGTGATTTTTGGGATTCACTTACTAGCATGATTGCAGAAAAGATTGACAAGGAGAAAGATAAAAAAGGAAAAGGCAAAGCGTGAGTCAAAAGTAAGATTCACCAGGAGTGTCGGCATAAAATGACAACCAACAGTGAAGATATTTTCAGAAAAGCAGATACTTGATATACCATTCAGCATAGGACTATCTAGCTTTATCCAGCTGTCCCAATCCAGCTCAACAAAGATAAGGATGCTAAGTCAAAAGTAAAACCATTCAGCCATGAGGATAAGGCCGATCGACTCCCAGCTATCCAAGACATGCCACTTGTCCTCTACCTTATCTTATCTTTATTATTGTTTTTCTATTTAAGGGATACCCTCACCTTGTTAAGACAGAGTTTTTTTAGCTTTAAAATTTTCTCTTTCGAAGTACTTTGAAATGTATCTCTCTTTCTCTCTTGTAATTTTCTCAGTTTATGATATATAAATGAAGTATTGAAAAACTATGCTATTTTGAAGACTCTGATTGTAAGTATTTTCTTCTTTACTTTCATATTTATGCATGTCCATGAATTTACTTGTTGAATTACATAAAGTATTAGAATTTTATATTCAATGTCGTAACTCATACTCAAACCAACTACAAGATTGGTATTTACAACCATATATTAATCAGCAATTAGAATTTATTAATCAACAGATAAGATTAACTGAACAGCGGATCCAAGAAGAGATCTGTCGCTTAACGGCCACTAATCGACCTCCACCACCTCACCAGTAGATCATGAGACCATATATGTAGAAATTTAAATCTAATATAATAATAATACTAATAATATGTAAAGTATATATATATATATATTCTTAGGTTTATGCTTTGTAAGAGTGGAACTGGGTTTAGTTTAGTGGGGCATCACCCAAGTCACGTTTAGGTGTAGATCCGTGTTGCAGTAAAAGTGTATAGGGCTATTTCCTTGTAAAACGTTGATAGATGTGCTAAACCTGTAACCCTGTCTCAACTTATCTAAAAGTGTAACCCTATTTCAGCTTATATGGTATCAGAGCCAAGTTTATTATTGTTATATTTTATTTAAATTATGCATATATGGTCATATCACATCCATTATGTCTTCCACCGAACCTTCAAATATAACAACAATAGCCAATTCAGTAGCTTTTACATCAGAAGCAGCAGAACCTGTAGCATACCAAGATGTTAAGGAAGCCTTAGATAAATGGACTATCCCAACTGTTAAACCAGATACAATTTACAAAATTAAGACTTTTGATTTCTCTAGTAAAAAGATATGATTTGAAATAAGCACCGAAACAATGGCATGAGAAATTTGACAATACAATGTTGTCAAGAGGGTTTTAAATAAACAAGGATTGACAAATATGTGTATGTCAAAGACATCGACAAATAGATTTGTCAATTTGTGTCTGTACGATTGGTAATTATGAGAAGATGTTCAAAATTACCAAGAAATTGTTAAATTCTAAGATTGACATGAAAGATATGGGCTTTGTAAATGTGATTAACAAAACATCTGGTAATATTGTATTTTCTTAGTCTCATTATGTTAAATAAAAAAAATCGAGAAATTTAGTAAATCAAATACGAGTGTGTTGAGGACACCAGTAGACTTGAGTCTACATTTGGCCGACAATAATGGTGAGAATGCATTTCAACTAGAATATTCTTGCGTGATTGGAAGTTTAAAGTATCTGATGAGGTGTACAAGGCCATATATAGCCTACTCAATAAGCAGGATAAGTAAATGCACGAGTAATCCCAATGCCTATCTTTAGAGGGCGTTTGTGTGAGTACCGAGGTACTTACAATGAAGTCAGGATTATGGGTTGCATTATTCCAGATATCTGGTTGTACTAGAAGGATACAGTGAGGTCACCTGGATATCTGATATAAAGACTACAAATCCATTAGTAATTTGTTTTCACTATTAGAGGTGCAACTGTGTCTTGGAAATCTTTTAAGCATATGTGTATTATGAGATCAATAATGGAATCAGAATTCAGTGATTTAGATAAAGCTACTAAAATAGTTGAATAACTTTGCTGTTTTCTTGAGGATATTCCATGTTGATTGAAACTTGTGCTAGCAATGTTGTATACTTTGCGACAATCAATCAAGTATTGGTAAGGCACAGAGTAATACGTATAATGGAAGGTCTAGACATTTTCGTCGAAGACATAATTCCATATGACGACTACTCTTGTGTGTTGTTACTATAGGCTATACACAGTTTAAGGACAATATTACGGATCCGTTAACCTAAGGGTTAAATCGAGAGTTAGTAAGAAGTCGTCAAGAGGAATGGGGTTACGGCCTTTAGCAAATGTTATCAGAATGGAAAGCCCAACCTAATTGACTGAAGATCCCAAGATCTAGGTTCAAAGGGACAACTTAATTACGTGTAATAGATGAGTCACTGTGGAGGTAAATCCTCCTACCCATACCTTTATACAATGATACCCTATGGGGTGGTAGGTTAAGCTGATGCTTTTAATGACCTAAGTGTTGTAAATAGTCAATCGTAGTATAGCGAGATAGTTTATATAGGTCACCCATGTGAGTGCAAAGTGGGGCCGTTTTTTTAAGAATTAACAAGGTTGAATTCTTTAAAAACACTCACTGAATTAAGCTAGTGTTCTAGGGCCAAACCAGACACACTAGTGAGAACAAGAATAATGGTTAGAGTAACTCTTGTGTGAGGTCTATTGTCTCGATTTACACAAACGGCAGAATAGTTCAAGACATCATGTTCACTGGTCAGCCAGTAAATTCAATAGGCTTTCACTGCGAAAGGTTCAAAGCCAACAGCTACCTTTTTTGATGTAGGGTTATTCTGTGTGCTCTCTCTCCAAGTCTTTGTTGTTAAGCGTTGTCTGTTTTTCTTTATTCGGCCAATTTTATTAATGTAGGGGATTGTTGGAAAATAATGAGTTTTCAGCAACTTTAATTTGAAATTAAAATAGGACCCAACTGCCAATTGAAGTGGGTCTGAGTGGTTTTGTATTCTCTTAATTGAGAAGATTGCAATACAAAAATAATGAGCCAAAACCATTGAGTTGTAAATGAGAATTGTCTCATAAAGTGGGCATCAATAAAAGTTAGGCTTAGATTTGGACTTTAGTCTTAGTTTAGACTAGGCCTAGACTTGTGCTTGTATTTGTGCTTAAGCATATACTGGGTTTGGTCTTGGACTTTGACTCAAACTTAATCTTGAGTTTGGGCTAAGCTATATTGTGTTGGGCTTAACTTGTGCATGTGTTTGAGAATTGAGCTTGGATCGGGTTGTGACCCAACATTAGTATCCATTTTGTAACCCATCTAGTTGGTTAATTCAAGCATCATTATGTAAATATTTATTTATATATATTAAGCACATGGGAGATTTGTACATTTGTAACTCTCATCTTTCGATGATGGAGTTAATGACCATACTAGTGGCAATAAGTTTTCAACATTTGTAACTTTAGTCCTAATGGCTAGAGTTGGTTGCCTTGGTTAATGGCATTTGATGGCCTTATTGATGTATAGCTTTCATGGTTAGGAATTTCCCTACTTGTATAAATAGAGTCCCTTCCCCTCCAACTTAGCAGAATAATTTTGGAGAGATATTTGATAGAAAATGGAGATGGTGCTTTGAGATAAAAAGTTGGAGATGGTTTTTTACACCAAAGAAATTTTTTCTATCTTTTTTTGCTAGCCTCTTCTTTGGTTATTGTTAGAGAGAGTGCATCTATTGTCAAGTTCGCCGAAGCTATTCAGAAAGTGCTTCTGTATTAGCTGGTTTCGACCGTCGGATCCTGGGAGACAGACGCCAGCGTACCTCCAGCATCTGTCAGAAGGCGATGAATCTGTTTTAAGGAAACTGTCTAGTGTATACTTCGGTTTGCTTTTTTTCTTATCATTTGTTCTTAAATTTTTCAATATTTATTTTACAAAGATGAGTTATAATTTTTAGTTATCCATGTTAATAATTTACTCTATTAGTAATGTAATCTAATTCATTTCTGTATTTTTAGTTGTGTCGTTTATTCTGTATTTCATCCTTATAATAAAAAATTATTTTGTCATTTCTATTTGATTTATTTTATTTATTTTCATGTATTATTATGAAAAATTACCAACAAGGAGTAATTGTTGGAACAGTATGACTATGGATCTTATCTGTTTATTTTTTTCCCCCCGATGAATATGATCCGGTTAAATGGCTAATACTGTATGATCAACTTTTACTTTAAAAATAAAATGAACGATTTAGATCATAGGCAACCAGTGGGCCAAATTGGACGGTCTAATTAGATGGAGACAATCCCGTCCCTAAAATAAAGCCAACAATTTATTTTTATATATAAAAAAATCAATGTGATAAGCTTTTCAAAACTAGTTACCATTCTTTAACCAATGTCAATGTTTAAGTGGTAATTTTGGGAGTCAATCTTCCATTCACTCCTTAATAATTTTGAACACACAGAGGTGAACGTGTTGCACTGTGCACTGTGAACCCGCAACAATAGACGTGTGAGACCTATTTTAGTTTTAATTCAAAGTTGACCGAAAATCTATTTTTACAATGGACGTGTTAGAACACAGAAATTTCTATGTTAATTTCTCTACGATTAGCAGAGATTTATTTTTAAAAAAATTATAAATATTTGTACTTCACATACATATCAAATGAGAAAATTAATAGCCTATGATTAACTTCTGCATTAAATGAGAGAAACAGAGAATTTGTATGCCATGACCTCTTAATTAGTTGAAACAAGTTATTTTTAATTTATAAATTTTCTACAACCCATTATCAGTTCTATTTATTAAATACATTTTGAGAGAGAGAGAGAGAGAGATCATTTTTCTCTTTCCACATGTTCCAAAACATAATCCCTCATGATTCTTGTGTTAGATTCATCAACCATCTGTCAAAAAAACAAAAACAAATTAACAAATTGTGAATAAAAATGATGAGACACAACAAAACATATATGTTGTGTTTGGTGGAGGGATTTGGGGAGGGATTTGAAAAGAGAAATGGAAAAGGTAAGTAAAATATAAATAAAACGTACTTACATTTCACCTAGTTTCACACACCTTTTTCCTTTCCCTTTTTAAATTTCTCTCCAAATCTCCCAACCAAATACAGCGATCGAGAATAGAAAGAGAAACTTTGAGAAAACAAAAAAAGAATAGTAGTAGTAAATTCTTAACCTTAGAAGCTAACCGCTTTAAGTTGTCCCACTCAAAATCATTCTTGCAATATGCTGATCTAACCTGCTTCATTTTATCATATTATTTACTCAAATATGTAATAAATTTAGGCAGAGAAAAAAATAAATAAGGAAAGATAAGTAGCCATTCACTTCTTCTTCTTTTTTTTCCCTCTACAAATTTCTATTAAAATTTAAAATCCAAGCACAAAGAAGAAAAAAAAAAAAAAAATTAATTCTGAATTCTCAAAAAACAACTGACCTCTAATATGCGCAAAGCTGCAATTTGTAATTCCCACATGATGAGAGAGAGAGAGAATTCACAAGAGTTAGATCTTTAATATTAGGAGTTTATGTACAACAGATAAAATAAATATTTTCTAGCATACACCCCCAAAAAATGTTGGGATCTTCTGTTCTTTCTTTTCTTTTGGGTGTGTGTTGATGCAGTTTTAGTTGTAAAATTATATTTTGAGATTTTACTATGTTATGATTGATAGTCATAGTACATTGAAAGCGTTTGTGTAGAACTAGAGGGGCTTCAAATTGGACTAGAAGACGTGACGTTTATTGTTTTTTACCAATTCCCTTTTAATTCGACATTTGTTCGACCAGATTTATAAACTGACCTAAATCGCTAATCATACATGTGTGGAAACTATAGTAAATCTTACCTCCCCTTGGACGGACAATCAACCCTCCTTGCGAATTATTTTCCATCCATAATTTAATAGTAAAAAATAATCTTTCAAATTTGATCTCATCTTTTATCTCACTCTAAGCAAACATTCTCGTAGTATGTCTATCTGTCTTCTATACTATTATTAAGTGAAAATGGGACTTGATGTCAACGTGATAGCTTTATCTAGCCTAAAATAAAAAATTATTATTTCAAGGTGTGAACTCAAGACCTTAAGTTTTATTAATAATATTTTTAACACTTAAGCAACATATATATTATAATACTAATTTTTTTGTTATTTATTTTTATTCTTACTTATTTGAATTACACACGCATCGTGTATGCCACCCATTAGTATATATAATCCCAATCAATAATACCATGATACATACCAATAAAATGTGGACCCATGGAATCACTTATCCTTGTGTTCCCTAATTTACTCCTTTCAAACAAAACATGCCATTGAGAAAAAAGAAAAAAGAAAAACAAATTTAAGATTTTTGTCACCTTCTTTAGCCCAAAAAGAATGAAAAAATCAATGAGAATTTCTTTAGATCATTTCCACATGGCTACAATTGTTTAATTAAACAGTTTCTTTGGTATCATAGATTTTCTAAATTAGTTATTTTTGAGCCTGTTTAATGCAGCTTATTATAAGTTAAAAGCTGATAATCTAAAAAATAGAAGTCAAAAGCATTTCTCTCCTAACTTCTAGATAATCAACTTTTTCTTTTTTTTTTAAACTTATCTAAGCTATTTTTATTTAATAAGTTGTACGTAAAAATATACTAACAATGTGACACAAACTTCTAAAATAAAATAAAAAATTTATTATAAACAGCTCATATAAATTTGTTTGGATTGCTCACTATGGATATGAAAACAATTTAGCATACCTAAACTTTTATGCCGCAAAGATTCCCTCATCAAATCTGCACAAAACTTGTCTCCATCATTCAATGAGTGAGTACCCAAAAACTCCATCAACTCTTCATATGCCTCAGGATTATAACTCTGCTTTGTCAAATGAACATTTACAAATGAAATGGTCCAAATATACATGTTTTATACACCAATTTCAAGCTTATTTTCAAACACAAATCCTAGAGACCATTTTCACAATACTAGTATATGATTTTACGCAAGGATGGATCTAGACCGCACCTCCCAAAAATTGGAAAAACTACTTATATTATATTAGTAATAGTAACATAATTGCAAGAAAATGAGAAATTACATGTGTATCCCCCCCCCCCCCCCCCAAAAAAAAAAAGGTTCGAATGCCGGATACGTTGTTGATTTTAGGAATTTGATGTTTTATATTTCCTAATTATCTTGCTTAAATAACTAATACCACTACTCACAAGGTTCCAAATCACTGCACAGAGCAGGTAGAATTATTATGATAGTCACAATGTAATGATATTGAGAGTGTCAAGCAATACGTATTAAGAATTATTGAATGACATGATCAAGAATTTTTTAAATTACCTTCAAAAGTCCTAAACCTTTATTATGTGCATATTTTGACTTTTATATACTTAATTGTCACATTTTGTTCAATATTGTTACATTTAGAACTGTGTTTTATTTATATTGTTGACAAAAGACTGATAGGTATCGGCCTATACTAATTTAAAATCAATTTATACATAAGTAGACTGATACCGATACCATTACCAATACGTATAGGCTAATACGATTGTGAAATCGGGTTATAATGAAATATTGGTAATTATCTCAGTTGGAGGATCAAAATTCCAAAACGAACATGGCCAGTACAATACATAGCAGGGTGATATTTATTTAGAACTCAGCCATGACGACATTATGCAGACTTAGAAGTTCGAACCAATAATAAGATATGTATTCATATATATATGGATGGAGTAGAAGGAACCTGAAGCTGGGCAGTAACAATCCTAACTGCAATGTAAGTGAAGAAATTGTGGAGGTTCTTGGCTCCCTTTGCTTCTGGCGATGCTTCTCCAAACCCTTCATCAATAAAACCTTACTAAAATTACACTAAAAAAAAAACATTCATGCCGTGTTTGGATCATGAATTTGGGATTTCCTATCCAAATCTACTATTCAAGCACAGCCTCAAGGTTCCTGCTAGGAATTGTGAAAGCTAGGATCAAGATAGGTGAGACATGATAATAGAAAAGAATAGAAAAATATATATCTTATGCACACAAAAAAAACAAGGTTTATGTGGTTCGCCATAAATAAAGATTATGACGACCATGGTCCATGGTTGATGTGATTTTATTTATGATCCATGGGTGGCTCAGCCATAAAGCCAATAACTCCATCGCTCTAGGCCTCCAATGTTTGAAGGTCGTAATTTTTTTGAAAACCTATATTTTATAATTAAGATCATATATAGTTTCTACATCTTCTTTTAGAAAATAAGGCATTTGTGTAGATGAAAAAAGGCCCATTAAACAAGAAAGGTAACAAAAAATTATTAAGTATGTCTAATTAAAATTTTAAAATTTTAATTCCTATTATATACATATTAAATCTTAAAATAAAATATTATTTTTTTCTCATAATATACCTTAATCACATACTAAACCATGACACCAAAACCCTAAACCATGACACCAAAACTAACCTTTGTGTTTGGGAAAGAAAGCCCTTCGTCCAAATAGAAAAAGACCCATTACAAAAAAGCCCCCCAAAAAACTACACAAATTAACTTATAAAAATAACAGATATTTATAAAAATACAATTGTCTTTACTTTTACCCGACATAAATCTCAATAAAAACAAAAGATTCAAAATCCACACACTTTGTCTCTATACTTTGTTTAATTCAAATCAGAATATTTTCTAATATATAAAGATATTTTTAGTTTTTTTTTTTAATTTTTATTTTGAATTTCAAAATTATTATGATGATAGTCTTAAAAAAATTTAAAACAATTAATTAGCCATTATCAATTGAAAGAATATATGTTAGCAAAACTTAAATATAAGAATATAATTAATAATTTTTCATATCAAAAAGTAAGAAAAATAAAATTGAAATATAAAAAGGTTAAAAAAATGTAAAAAAATAAAACTCTTTTAAAGTTGTTGATTTAGTCCTCTTTTAAAATTTTAAGCACTTATTTTTTTTATTTTTTATGCATCTTACTTATATGTATCTAAAAAATAAAATATTTGTAAAAAAATATTTAAAAAGTCAATAAATACACATAAATATGAAAAATGAACTGAATTTTAGTAGTTTTTTTAATATTTTTGATATTTAGTAAATTTTCTAAAGATTTTTTCACAAATAATAAACTTTTTTACTGATTTATGTTAGGTGTATCTAAAAATTAAAAAAAAAATTACTTAAAATATTAAAAAAATTCAGTGAAAAGAAAAAAAATATGAAAAATAAAATATTTCAATTTTCTAAAAAATGAATCCTAAAAATCCAAACCAAATAAATTGATAGAGACTCAAAAATTTTATCCATAAATTGATTTTATAATCCAAATTCAACTCTTCATTGATGGTCCACATTTAAAATCAAATTTTGACACACACTAACTTTTCTAGACACATTCTGAGACTATAGCATAACTGTAATTTTTTTCACCTCATAAAAAACTCAACAATAATACTATAAATTTAGAAATTTGATCCAGAAATATTAATTTATGACTTAGTTTTTCATTCATATTTGAATTTCACACCATACAAATTTAATTTTTATCACACAAACACATTACTCAGAAAAATTTGAGACAGTTTTTCTTCACAATAGGATTTATAAAAGGGTCAATTACATTTTTTCAAAAATAATTACATGTAAGTGGAAAAGTTTATAATTATTTTTTTTTTTTAATGCCACTAATATGATATTTCCATTTATAAAAAGTCAAATATCTAAAAAAACCACTAAAAAAAAAAAAAAAAAAACTAAAATTGCATACCAGGGACATACATCTTTTGACAGTAGAAACGAGTGGGTTGAGAAATCCTGTGCTTCCATGGCCTAAATGGAGAAGAATCCATAATGCTTCTTCTTCTTCTTCTGCAGAGTTTTGGATGTAAAAAAGAGATCTGATGAGAGAGTTGAAGAATTGTGGTGGAGGATTCCATGGATGAATAAACTGATCTCCAAATGAAGTTTGAGTTTGTAATGTGTATGTACTATTTTGTTTGTTTGGACAATTTAAACCCCAAATTGTGCCAAAATAATGAAAAATATCTCTAGTCACCTTGCCAAAATATCTTCCCACTTGTGTGGAGGGGGTTGCCAACAAAATTTATGTGGAAAATATTTAAAAGGAAAAATTACAACAAAAATAAATAAATAAAATCAAGACTCAAGTTTTTTAATAAAATAAATTCTAAATTTTTAATTTTATCAATTCAAATCATAATATTTTAATTTATTTTCAATCTAAATTATTCACTTATTTTTGTTAAGTAAAATTATATCTATTTTCATTGAGTTTAATGATTAAAATATACTTTTTTTTCAATAAATTTTGACAAAAATAGATAAAAAGATTAAATTGAAAATAAATCAAAAGAGTAATGGTTCAAGAATTATTTTATTACAAAACTCAAATCTTGAAGACTTTTTTTAAAAATTTCCCTATTAAAACAAAAAAATATCCTTTTTTAAGTAATATTTTTTTAAAACTTTTTATGTACTTCTACAATAGAAGGTTTGTAAAAGAATTTTAAAAATTGACCAATTTGTAAGCCAATTCACTACCAAAAAAAAGAAGAAAATGAGCCATTAGGTCTACTTTTGGGTTCAATTTTGATGATCTCAACCGTTCACATTTTAGAATTTATCATGTATATTATATCTGTAAAAAATCAAATTGATCGAATATCGGAAGAACTAAAAACTGTTTATTAAAAAAAAAATTGATAAACAGTTTTATAGTTTAATAAAACTTTTAGGTCACGTGATTTTTAATATCCGATCAATTTGATTTTTTACAGGTATAATATACATAATAAATCTTAAAATATGAACGAAATCATATCATCAAAATTAGACTCAAAATTAGGCCCAATAACCCATCAAATAAAAAATCAAGAAGAGAATTCAAAGGGAGAATCCTGCTCATTTAAAAGTAATATCATCTCTTTTTATGTCAAAGGTCAATAAAAAAAAGACATAAATAGAATTAGATGGACAAATTTTGTCTCGTATTAAATCTATCACGTTATATCGTGAAGTGAAATTAATCATATATCATATGTATTTTATAATAAAAAAATTATAATTTTTTATTTTTTGAGTCATAATTAAAAAAATAAAAATATCATAACCAAGCATAATATAATATATAATTAAAGAATTCATAAGTTAAAACTAAAATAATATCATAACTAAAAAAAAATGACATAACTAAAATTACATAAGATACACCTATTTCAAAAATTTGTATACTAGAATTTCATCATTAAATGATAACACCGTCTCATATTACTGTTATACTTATTCGTGTTCTTGAAGACCTTGTTACCATCTCTAGTGGTGTGACCCAATACAAGGACAAGGACTGAATGATTTCTATAACGATAGAAATGACATGTATGCTTAATTTTTTACTTAATAATTTACACGTCACAGCCCCACACTAAATAAATATTGAATTATTAGCCTAATTTTGTTTTGTTAGTTGAATATAAATGGAATACAAATTATTTTACAGAAAGTGATAAAAGGATGAACTCCGCACGTGGGGCACACTCTTAAGGGCCACTGCCCTAGTCCTTCAGGCATTATTTGATAAGATAATTAATAGTAAAATGATTAATAATTTTATAAATTAAGATTAGTTATTTAATTAAATTAGTGAGATAATTATTTATTAGATATTTGTTTTGTTATTTTTTTTCTTTCATTCTTAAAATTATGATCTCAACCATTATTAATATTAAAAATTTGACAATTTTTTTCGAATTAAACATCTACAGTACCTATAATCCGGTTAATAAAATTTGCAATCAAACACGAAATTGTGAGTCCATAGACTAATAATCCCAATCATATATTATAATCTTACTAATCAAACATCACCTTAATATATATTTCATTTTTGTTTTAGTGGACTATTTCTTTTTGTTGTTGACCTTAGCCTGATTTTCAAACCCCCCTAAAAAAGGGAAAAATGTACTTCAGTGCAAATTTTCAAAAAAAATTACAAATAGGTAAAAAAATTTAATAATTTTAATAATTAAAAGTATAAGTTTTTTTCATGAATTTATAAATATTTTGTAGAAATACCACGTATTTGCACTTTTCAAAAAAAAAAAAAAAAAGATTGATGGGAACATCCTAGGATTTTATTACTTATTATTGCTTAGATATTTTAAAAAAAAAAAAAAAAGCGATAAATATATTTTTAAAAATAAATTATTTATTTTTTAGTGGCAAACTCTTTTTAAAAACTTATCTTCTAAAATGAATTTCAAATCTAACCAAACAGAGTTTAAAAAAAAACTAAATAGTATATGCATATAATAAATGAAGAAAGATTGAACTAAATTCTCATTTAATTGAATATCAAAGATACAGATGATATTTATACAACTGATATCTAACTGACTAACTGACTCCTAACTACTTCTAACTAATAACCATGAATTACAGAATCAGTTAGCTTGTAATCTGTGAGTGATGTGAACTGCCATGACCTGCAGTTGAGTTTGCATGTGCACTGTCATGAGCTGAAGCTGAGCTTGTATGAGCTGCAGCTAATCTGGAAGTTGTGAGAGCATCGGATGCTCTAGAATGTTCTTCTTTCTTGATATTCTTAACAGCCCCCTTCAAGCTGATGGGAGAAGAGCAGACCAAAAGCTTGGACTGAAGAAACTGAAACCGAGAGGCTGACAAAGGCTTAGTAAAGATATCCGCAATTTGATCTTCAGAGGGGATGTATTTGAGAACAAGATGTTTCCCAGCAATTTTGTCACGAATAAAGTGACAGTCTACCTCAATATGTTTGGAACGTGTATAAAACACGGGATTAGAAGCAAGGGCAATTGCTGATAAGTTGTCACACCAAAGAACAGGAGGACATGGAGGAGAAATGGAAAGATCATGAAGAAGCATCTGTAGCCAGCATAATTCAGCAGTAGTTTGAGCAAGTGAGCGATATTCGGCTTCAGTACTTGATCGAGAAACAGTGGGCTGTTTCTTGGCAGACCAGGAGATGATATTGGAACCAAGATAGACACAATAACCTTAAGTAGATTTGCGATCTATGAGATCCCCAGCCCAGTTAGCATCAGAGAAAGCTTGTAAGGTAAAAGAGCTAGGACGAAAAATCAACCCATGAGAAAGTGAACCCTTAACAAACCAAAGTATGCGTTTGACCAAAGCAAAGTGACCATTGGTAGGAGCATGCATGTATTGACATGCTTGATTAACAGCTAAGGAAAGATCTAGACGGGTAATTGTAAGATATTGTAAAGCTCCAACTAAGCTGCGATATAACTGAGGTTGAGCAAATGGAAGAGAAGCAGCAGAATTGAGAAGAGGTTTCATGGAGCTAGGTGTAGGACAAGATTTACAAGAAGTCATGCCGGCTTTGACAAGAATATCAGTGGCATACTTCTGTCGAGACAAGAAATAAGAATCCCCAAGAGCTTGAATTGAAATTCCCAAAAAATAAGAAATATCACCTAATTCTTTCATGGCAAATGCTGAATGCATATGGTGGATAAGAGCTTGAAGATGAGAGGGATTACTTCCAGTCAGAAGAATGTCATCAACATATACTAGAAGAATAGTAATAGAATCAGAGGTTTTATGAATGAACAAGGAATTATCACAATGGCTATTAACAAATCCCTGAGAAAGGAGAAATTTGGAAAAAGTGGAATACCAAGCTCTGGGAGCTTGTTTCAATCCATAGATAGCCTTCTGTAATTTGCACACAAGTTGAGGAGAAGAAGGATTAACAAATCCTAGGGGTTGTGTCATATAAACTTCTTCATCCAAGTGACCATGTAAGAAGGCATTGCTAATGTCTAGCTGCTTTAATAGCCAGTGATGGTGCAAAGCAAGGCAGAGCAAAATGCGAATTGTGGGATGTTTAGCAACAAGGCTGAAGGTTTCATTATAATCGATACCTTCTTGTTGCAAGAAACCTTTAGCTACCAATCGTGCCTTGTATCTAGGAATGGAACCATCACTGTTGCGCTTAATGCGGAACACCCATTTGCAACCAATATCCTGTTTAGAAGTAGGAAGAGGAACAAAAGACCAAGTTCCTTGAGCCATTAAAGCTTTGTACTCATCAAGCATAGCAGCATGCCAATGTGGAGAGGCAAGGGCCTGTTGATAAGTTGAAGGTTCAACATCAAAAAAGGAGGAAGATGTATGTGTCATAAGACCATGAACTTTTGAACGGGTGACCATGGGATGCATATTTGTAGTAGAGGAAATAGGAGGTAAATCAATGAAAATAGACTGAATAGGCTGAGGTGATGCAATAGTAAGAAGTGCTGGAGTAGGAGGTGAAGCTGATGCAGAGGGAGGATAGGCTGGTGCAGCAGGAAACTGTGATAAGACAGAGGCAGCAGTGATCTGTGTTGGAGCAGCAGATGGTTGAGGCAAAACAGACGTGGCTGAAGCAAAAGTAGGCTGAAATGGGCCAGCAGAGGCAACAGATGGCTGAAGGGGTGCAGCAGCAGAGAGATGCTGAGGCAAAACAATGGCAGAAGCTGAGGAAACAGACTATATTGGTGCAACAGTTGGCTGAGATGGCTGAAGTGGTGCAGAATCAACAAGCTGCGGAGGCAAAACAAAGGCAGAACCAGAGGGAACAGACTGAGCTGGAACAGCAGGAGACTGAGTTGGAGACACAGAAACTGCAGGCACAGATGTTAGAGAAGAAGAAGGCCAAAAGAAAGACTGAAGAGTGGATAAGGTAGATGCTTCAAGCACAGAAGACATAGTAGAAAAGGGAAAGATATCTTCATTAAACCTCACATGTCTAGAGATATGAACCTTACCTGTGGTCATGTCTAAACATCTGTATCCTTTATAAGAGGAGTGGTAACCAAGAAAAATACAGAGAGTGGACCTAAGCTGGAATTTATGAGTGGTATAAGGTTTCAACCAAGGGAAACATTGGCACCCAAAAACTCTGAGAAAAGAGTAATCAGGTAAAGCATGGAAAAGAAGTTCATAAGGGGATTTATGTGAAAGGTTGTCACTAAGGAGTCTATTAATAAGATGAGTAGTAGTGGAGACTGCATCAAACCAAAATTGGATGGGAACACAAGAGTGATGAAGCAAAGCTATAGTGACCTCAATAATATGTCGATGTTTGCGTTCAGAGACACCATTTTGAGAAGGAGTGTAGGGACAAGATAACTGATGAATAATGCCCTGAGCTTTCAGAAAGTTAGTCATAGAAGAATTAACAAATTCAGCACCCCCATCAGTCCGAAGTACTTGCAATTTAGTAGAAAATTGAGTCTCAACATAAGCTTTAAATTCCAAGAACTTTGAAAACACTTCACTTTTATAACAAAGAGGATAAAGCCATGTAAACTTGCTATATTCATCAATGAAAAGCACATAAAATTTGTAACAAGAAGAGGAAGAATGAAAAGGCCCCCATACATCACTATGAATAAGAGATAAGGGTTTATTTACAGTAGAATTGGAAAGCTTGAAAGAAAGTCTATGACTTTTAGCTATGTTACAATGAGTACAAGAAAAATCAGTGGACTTAAAGGGATTATTAGCAACAGATAAGTGTTGTTTTAAAACGGCAAAGTTCTGGTGTGAGGGATGACCCAATCTTTTATGCCAAGTAACTGTAGATACAAGACTAGTAGTAGCAGAAAAAACAGCATGAGATGATGATGTAGGAAGAGCATGCACAGCAGTAGGATGAGGTAATAACAAATGTGGAAAGTGATATACGCCATGAACATTATGGCCCTTGTGCAGAATGGCCTTCGAGTGTTTGTCCTGAATCACAAATGAAGATTCATCAAATGTAACAGTGCAATGATTATCCTTGGTGAGTTGATGTACAGAGAGAAGATTAGAGGAGATAGGAGCATGCAAAAGCTTATTAAGCTTAAAGGAAAAATGAGGAGTAGGGAGTAGGCCTTTACCTGTATGTTGAATAGGAACAGACTTACCATTACCTACAGTAATCTGATCAGGTCCTTGATAATCCTGATACATATGGAGATTAGAGAGATCATTAGTAATGTGATCTGAAGCAGCAGAATCAAGGTACCAGGGAGAAGACTCAGCAGAAACAGTGGATGGAGTTGAAGTCACAAAAGCTCGAGGAGAAGGACAGCCAGATGAAGGAGATGGGGGAAAACGAGAGGAAGAAGATGGATGAAAGTTAACATCCAGTCTATGCCAACAGTCAATAGCAGTGTGACTGTTTTTTCCACAGATTTGACAAGTTAAATTGTAGGAGGAAAATCGACCTCGGCCACGAGAAGTAGATCTGCCACTGCCACCATGAAAACCACCTCTAAAACCACCTCTGGAACCTCGAAAGGATGAACGCCCTCCTCTAGAAGCAGAACTAGATGAACCACGCTGTGCAGTATAGGCAACTGAAGATTCATGAGACTGCAACTTTCTCTGTTTAGCTTCAATATGAATGGATTCCGAATTCAATAGTGATGTTAACTCTGCCATAGAAATAGGCTCAATACGTGCTCGAATAGTGGTTTTGAGAGCATCAAACTCATTTGGTAATCCATTGAGAGTGAGAAGTACCAGATCTTCTTCATCAACAGGTGAGGAGGCAAAAGCTAATTGATCAGATATCTCTTTTATTTGAGTCAGATACTCATTCATGGACAATGAATCTTTTGTTAGATGATTCAAGCGATTCTTCATTTCATGAATGTGAGACCTAGATAACACTATGAATCATTTACAGAGAGCATTCCAAACCTCAAAGCTATGGTTCAAATGAAGAACAGAGGAAAAGATTGGAGGTGTAAGCGTAGCTGTTATACAGCTTAACAGATGAGCATCTGTTTTATTCCACTGTGCTCTATCTGGATTAAGCACTTCAGCACCTTTTGAATCTGTGATCTGTAATGGTGGACAAGGAACTGATCCAGTTGCAAAATCTAACAACTCAGTTGCTCGTAAAACATTCTGAAACTGACTGCGCCAGATTAGAAAATTTGTAGAATCAAGTTTTACTGTAATGAAGGAACTGAGATTAGAGATTTATAGATTGAGATTGGAAGACAAAGAAAAAGATGAAGATGAATCAGAAGAAGCCATGGATGGCCCAAAGTTATGCTCGTGAGAGCTTCAGAGGAGCTCTGATACCATGAAGAAAGATTGAACTAAATTCTCATTTAATTGAATATCAAAGATACAGAGGATATTTATACAACTGATATCTAACTGACTAACTGACTCCTAACTACTTCTAACTAATAACCATGAATTACGGAATCAGTTAGCTTGTAATCTATGAGTGATGTGAACTGTCATGACCTGCAGTTGAGTTTGCATGTGCACTGTCATGAGCTGAAGCTGAGCTTGTATGAGCTGCAGCTAATCTGGAAGTTGTGAGAGCATCGGATGCTCTAGAATGTTCTTCTTTCTTGATATTCTTAACAATAAAATCATAAAATATGCACACAAGATAATTATGTGCGACAAATATTTATATATGGTTTTCTATGTAACATAATAGTGGATTTTACACGTATACATTGCTTTTATTGCATGTGTTGTATAAATTTGTGAATTAATTAAAATAAATAGATTCATATTTAATTAGTTAAATTACATAACATAAAACATGATTAATAAAAATACATATGGAACCGAAATATTGAAAATAAGGAATCAAATCAAATTATGTGCGATACTACAATGTCTTTAAAATAGATTAGCCGCCTCACTGTGGGTACGGAAAGAACATCGACTTCTGTCTCCTAGGGTAAGATGGTTTAGACCGACTAACGCAGAAACACCTTCTGTTAGTTTTGGCGAGCTGACAATGGTAACACTCTCTCATACAAGAAGAATATATTATAGGAGGAGACTAACATGACTATAATCTGAGAGCAAAAAAATTCTGTAACAAATCAAGGAGGATGGGCCTCCTTTTATGCACAATAGGGAGGTAGGAGGAGCCTTCAACCATGAAAGTTGGCTACCAATGCTCATTACTCCAACAAAACTGTTGGAGTAATAAACCAAAACTGATGGGACAATAATATGAGATATATATTCTGTATACACAAGTGTTTATATCTACAGTAGACTTGGCCCAAAAAGTTTAGGTTGGTAGACCACCAATCCAACCCAACCCAACAAGCCTCAAGCCTTAGTCTCAAGATCCACGATTTAAGGACCCGGCCTGGGCGATACGTGTGTAGCAATTTTGCTATAACCAACTTGAATCATAGTCTTGCAGCAAGCTCATTTTTGAAGCATCCATAACTCTTTTCCTTTGAAAAATTTGGATGCCCCAAAAAGCCCACGCACTTATCAAAATCTTGCGATTTAAATACCCATCAAAGCTTTCTTCTACAATCAATGTGAGATTGATAGTTATATACAATTCTCAATACCTTATTTATGAGGTCATCTTTATAAGACAATTTCTCATTCAATTCTTAATAGTTTTTTGTCATTCTTTTTGTGGTATGAAGATTTTATTACGAAAAATCTAAACTCATTTAATCCCATATCAACCAATGGTTGAGACCTACTTTAATTTCACATTAAAGTCACAAAAAACCTATCTTTTCTGATTGCATAAATATACCTAGAATGTAAAATAAAATGATAAAATAAATTTGTTGACGAATAACATTTGTCATTTCTTTTTGGTGTGGTTCTCAATATACCTATAATGAATATGAACGATATATTTAACTTTTCTACACAGCATAGTATTATTGCTTTCATATGAAACGTTATGGGTTTGAACTTTAAGAAGTAGAATAATGGTCAAAAGTTCTATTCTTTACTATCTTTTAAGACTATGTTAAGGTTTATATCTAATAATTACTCGATCTATTTGAAATGAATAAGGTACCTCATGAATCAATTGGGAGCAGTCAAATACATTAGTAAATCAAGGCAACATTACAATTGATGAATTGCATATTTTCCATAATGTTTCCACTGGTATTACAAATCAATTGTAAGATGATGCTAGAGGGTGCTATACCCCAGAACTTTATAGTCCACTTAATTTATGTTATTGTTCCTTTTCTATCAAAAATTAATAATAATTAATAAAAAATGTGATTAGCAAGACAAAATTTCAAAGATAAAATATATATTTGTTTTTGTTCATGTACAACACTTGTCATATCGCATCTTAGATCATTCCTTTCCATCAATTTCCCCTCTCTCTCTCTCTCTCTCTCTCTCTCTCTCTCTCTTCTCCCACAATGATCATACCCTCATCAAACACAATGAGGCTTGTTCTTATTCTCTTCTATCTCCTCCCCTTCTTTTCTTTCAAAGTTGATGCCAAGTGTAGAAGTGGTTGTAACCTTGCCATAGCTTCATACAACATATGGGAAGGCACAAACCTCACTTACATAAGCCACATCTTTGGCAAAAAAATCTCTGAAATCCTCTCATTTAACCCGAATATCCAGAATCCGAATATGATATGGGTCAATACCCGGGTCAACATCCCATTTCCATGTGAGTGCTTGAATGGTGATTTCTTGGGCCATACTTTCACCTACAAAACTGAACCTTCTGACACCTATGTCAAGATTGCTAAGGTGGTTTTTGCCAATCTCACAACCATGGAGTGGATCCAAAAGGTGAATGTGTATGACCCGACCCGGATACCCGAATATGTGCCCGTTAATGTGACAGTGAATTGTTCGTGTGGCGATGGGCAGGTTTCCATGGATTATGGGTTGTTTGCGACGTACCCGCTTCAACCCGGTGAGGATTTGTGGTCAGTGGCGGCAGAGTCCGGCGTGGAGGCAGAGTTGCTCCGGAGTTATAATATGGGGTCCGACTATGGTAATGGGTCGGGTATATTGTTTGTGCCGGCGAAAGGTTAGTTATCCTTTGTAGTTAATCATGCAAGTATAAAGAACATAATACTAGTTGTTGTCTTTTACGTGAAAAAAATATTTTATGTGACGGATATATCACGGGATGGAAATGATGTTGTGTTACTATTTTATTTATTAATTGACATTTAGTAAATTAAAAAGTATAATTGAAACACTCAATATTGCAGAGTAAAAAGTGACTTTTGTGGATTAATGAGTAAAAGAGCATACTTTAGCTATGTAGTATATCCGTTACATAAAATACTTTATTAAAAGGAGATAAGTATTATCTCACTTGTGAAATTATTTACTACGTTATTCATTAGAAATATTACATAGACAATAGCATGTAATATTTTAAAAAATTTAACTATTGAACAATTATTCCACTAACAAGATATATGCCTAATGTTACGTTTGCACTTTTCATATAACCAAATGTTAAAAGGATGCAAAATTAAAACATTGATCGAAGAGAAGCTCGAATTCTTGTCCTAAATTTTTTGTTCCTATCTTCAATCCATTTTTAGTTATACCATTGTATCTCAAATTTTTCATTGAAGTTCTTAAAATATGACCTAGTTGAAAAAAAAAAAAAAAAAAAAAAAAAAAACTTGGAAACAAATGAACATAACCATCAAAATAAACCTGAGAGTGGCTTACTGATGGGAAAGTCCCAAGTATGAAGAAAGGGATAGCACCTCTTAGCCTCAAGTCACAACATGATCCCAACTCTCAATATGTCACATAAATATGATCATGCCTTTATTCGATTTAAATATGTACAAAATTATAGAATAATTAATGATTTTCAAGTAGTATGTTATTAATTTTTAAGTAACTCAAAATGTATTGTAATTCGGTTTGATTAAATTTTTGATCTTGTGGAATCTGTTCTAATTGGATTTAAAGTGTCAAATGTGGATCCATATTTTAAGATAGATTTCTAGTTAATATTATGAATTTTCATTATTGCTGAATTGAAATTACAGTAACTGTAAAAATTTATATTTACTATTTCAAATTTGTATCAAGAATAGAGTGTCTAGTGAGAATTAAAAGGACATATTATGAAGTTCATGTATAGAATGAATCTCAACCACATGTTAATATTTCTAGATAATTTTTAAGTTCCTATTTGTGTTGTGATTAAAATTGTTGTGTTTTCTCTATCTTGACTTGGTCTAGAGGAACATGTACATAAGTATTGAGGGTACTCTAGTTTTTTATCATTTTGATCTCATTCACATTGACTCGGCGAAGTTCATTTTGACCTTGTCAACACGGTAGTTGGTAGTAGTCTTTCTATTGTTGAAAATTAATCCAACAATATCATATAATTATATTAATATATGATAAAATATTTATTATTTTATATGTCATTATTACATTATTAAAAGAATTTCACATCATGTATATTATTAATACAATGATACATGAAATAATATATACTTTATCATAAAAACACGCGCGCGCGCGCGCGCACACGCACACACATATATATATATATTCATGCATGTGTATGAGTGTAGATTAGTGATATAAAAACAAAAAACAAAAAAACAAAATTGTACAAAATTATTATACATATTGATAAGGATTAGTGTTATTCTTTTATTTAAAATCATAGCATCCATTAATATGGACACAATTATAAATATATCGGTGTTACATCATCTTAAAAATAAATTATGCAAGTAAATTTTGATAATTTAGTTTAATAAAAATATATTATATATATACCATTGATTTTGACACCTTAATTCACAAGAGACTTTTTTCATTAGACGTACATGATTCCATCAAATACTACTCATCTTGGCTGTTGAAGATAAACTCACTCTTACACAAGGCCTTGTTTGGTAACACTTTAAAAATAAAAATAAAAATAAAAATAACAAAGTTTATTTTAGCTTTAAAAAGGAAATTTAATGCTCAACTTCTAAAAAAAAATATTTTAAAAAAAATGTAAACTTTTAAAATTTATTTTGAGTTTTTTAAATTTAAAATGCACATGAATTCAAAACTTACAACTTTTCATTTTATGCTGGCTAGAATACTTGTATTCCATTTGAATCTCCCCGCTTGTACGTGGGTTTTATTTCCTTTATTTTTGTTTGGAATTTTTCTCCCATCTTGCAATTTTTCTTTATATTAATCGTGTATTGTATTTAATTTTCATTATGATTGAAATTAATTAAATTTCATTTTAATGTCGTTTATCAATAAAAAATAATAATAATAACTTACAATCAAATAATACATAAGTAGTTATATATACATACATACTTCCTCAAATATGATTGTGTTCAATTATTTTCTTTCACTAGTACTCTTACATCAAGACTAGTGCTTTCACCCTTTTTTTAATTTTTAAGTAAAGTTTAAGTGAATATTTTATCAAATTTTATAATAGATTTCATATGTATTTATTAATATAAATCTCATTATTTTTATATCTAGTAATAAAAACAAAACTAATAAAAATTTTATTTGTGTACTATCAAATGTTTTGCAAAGATTTATTACCATTCTCTCCCTTACTTGTGGAAAGCTTACATGTAACTTATCTATGGCAAAAATAGAGGTGATAAATGAATCGAACAAATCGAATAATTAACTATTCAAGTTTGATTTGATAACTTTAACAAGTTTAAAATTTGTTCAAGTTTGATTGAAATTTTCGAGTCAATTTCAAACAAGTTTTTATTGAGCCAACTCGAGTAATTTGATATTTTATATAATTTTGGACTTATTGAACCGAGCCAAATGAACAATTAACTGTTCAAATTTGGTTTGAAAACTTTAACGAGTTTTAAAATGCGTTCAAACTTAATTTGTTTATTTAACGAACCGAGTTCAAATGAATTTTTAACAAATTGAATACTAGTCGAACTTGAACTGTTTAATTCGTTTATAACCAAAAATTATCTTATGTAACAGTCATGAGATAGCTTACGTGTCTATTCACCATGACAACAAAAGATTTTAACTATAGTCATTTTCTTTTTCCCGTTTTTTTTCCTCTCTTTCTTTTTCTAAAATTTTACAAAGTCATGTTAATGGAAACGAAAATGCTATAAAAATATATATATATATAGAGTTTCAATGTACTTTTTTGACACGTCATTATTTTTTTTAACACATTTTGATATATTTTTATACATTGTCTATGATTAATCACAACCTTTTAGACCATCATTGGCCTTTTTTATTCTTCCAAGTAAAATTATAAATTCAGAAAAATTGTCCAAATTTTAAATGAGGTAAACATGTCGATGAGATTTACATACATAGTGCAATATGAGATCCATAAATAAAATGAATCTAAACCATTCATTATTGTTTCTAGGTAAAATTCTATATAAAAAAATAAAATAAAAATTGTGCAGGTAGTATTGGGCTATGACCATGAATTAGAATTTTCCTTTATATTTATCCTCTGTCCAAGTTTTATACTGCTTAAACCTTGTTAAGTTAATTGCTTTTTTTTAGAAAAATACTATGGATTCCAAATGAATTATTAAATTTTCTATCAAATCTCTCACATGGTGTGGGATCACACAAATCACATGTGTGTGGGTCTCACACCTATCTGAGAGGTTTGGTAAAAAATTTAATAATTTATTTGAGACACAGCGGGTGTGTTTGGTAACGTTTACGTTTTCAGTTTATATTTACAAAAATTTTATAAATTGATTTTTGTTTATTTTTTATTTATTTTTAGAAAAACATAAACTACAAACACGTTTGGTAATTGACAAAATGTTTAAAAAAATTAAAAATATAAAAAAGAGTGAGAAATGGCAAGTGGCGGCGGAAGACGGTGGTGGAAAGTGGTGACGGTGGGTGGTGGGTAGCTGGTGGTAGTAGGTGGTGGCGGGTGGGTGGGTGACGATGGCGGGTGGTAGTGAGTGGGTGGTGGTGGCGGGTGGTAGTGGCAGGTGGGTGGTGAATGGCAGGTGGTGGCGGGTAGGTGGTGGGTGGTAGCGAGTGGGTGGTTGTGGTGGTGGTGGCGGCGGCGGATGATGAGTGGTGGTGGCAGGTGGGTGGCGGATGGCGGGTAGTGGTGGGTGGGTGGTGGCGGCGGGCAGGTGGCGAGTGGTGATAGTGAGTGGATGGGTGACAGTGGCTGGTAGTGGCTGATAGCGAGTGGGTGGTGGTGGTGGTGGTGGTGGTGGTGGCCGGTGGTGATGGCAGGTGGGTGACAGATAGTTGGTGGTGGCGGGTGGTAGCGGTGGGTGGGTGGGTAGGTGGGTGACGATGGCAAGTGGTGGGTGGTAGCGAGTGGGTGGTGGTGGTAGGTGGGTGGCGGATGGCGGGTGGTGGTGGGCAGGTGGTGGTGGTGGGTGAGTGATGGGTGATGGTGGTGGTGGTGGTGGTGGGTGGTGGCGGCGAGTGGGTGGCAGGTGACGGGAGATGGTGGGTGGCTGGTGGTGGATAGTGGTGGCAGGTGGGTGGTGAGTGGTAGTGGCAAGTAGGTGGCAGGTGGTCAATGGTGGCGAGTGGGTGGTGGCTGGTGGTGGTGGTGGTGGTGGCTGGTGGGTGGTGGTGGCGGGTTGTGGGTGGTGGTGGGGGGTAGGTGGCAAGTGGTGGTGGGGGGTGGGTGGTGGTGGCGGCGGAAGACGGCGGTGGAAAATGGTGGCGGGTGGTGGCTAGTATTGGGTGGTAAAAAAAAAAAAAACTAAAAACTCAAAATAGAAACACATTTTTTGTGTTTTCATTTTTTGGCCAAATTTATAAATTGAGACCACTGATTTATAAATTAAAAATTTTACCAAACAAGTTTTTATTTGAGTTTTTAAAATTTTTATAAATATAAACAGAAAACTGAAAATGTAAGTGTTATCAAACGGCACCAGCATAACTCTTTTTCTATTTATTATTTATTTGAAAGTTAATTGCTTTTCTATTTAATGCAGATCAAAATGGAACTTACCCTCCATTTAAGTCAAGGTAACTTAATGCCACTTTCATGTAATCTTCAAATTTTTTTTTTTTTTCAATTTTCTAACATTTCTATCTAATTATCTTTTTCTTTTCTTTTTTTCAGCTCAAAAGGCGGGTTCTTCTTTCCCATTTGTTAAGGATCTCAATATATGATTCCTATATTTTAATTTTTAAATCATTTTGATCTTTATAAATTTAATTAATTTATCTTTTATTTTAAATTTTTTATTTTCTCTTAAATTAGTTCAATTGGTTACAACTATAAATACTTTTTAATGAAAAATATCCACATGGCAACATTTTCAATAAATTAATCTAAACCAATTCATCGATCATTTTTTGTCAAAACCATTATCAATTGAATTATACATAATCTAAAATTAAGGATCCAAAATGACTCAAGATAAAACATAGGATAACGGGTATAATTTGTCCTAGTAATTTTTTAGGAGCTAAAAATATGAGGCTTTGAAGATTATTTTTTGATGATGCTCTAAAGCTTAGAGGGTGGTGATCACAGTTGAAGCAAGAGGAATCACTGGTGGAGTGATTGCGGGCATATCTGTTGCAGGAGTTGCTGGGGCTCTGATGTTTGCAGTTTGTTTCTATGTTGGGTTCTGCAGAAGGAATAAGAAGAATGTGGTGGTGGAGGGCTCATTTCTCAGAAATGCATTTGATGATCATCATCATGCACTTGACCAAGAGCTTGGTAATCCTTATTTTATGATTTTTCTTCACAAACCATTCTGTGTATGTATTTTTGGTTATAAAATTACTTGCTTATCCCAAAAAAAAAGATTCTGTGTATGTATGCCCATTTTTCTTCAAAAGTTGCTTAGCTGTGTTTGTATAATGAATTTGGGTGGAAATTTAAGGGATTTGGATAGGGATATGAAAACGAAAATGGAAATGGAAAATGTAGGTGAAAATTAGGGAAAGGGAAAGGGTTGTGTTTGGATCATGGGATTTTGGTAGGGATTGGGAAAGCGAAAGGAAAAATGTAGGTGAAAGGTAGGGAAAGAGAAAATGATATGTTTAGATCATGAATTTGAATAGAGATTTGGAAAGAGAAATATAAAAGGGATTTGGGTATGGATTTTGAAACAAAAGGGAAAATGTAGGTGAAAGTTGGGGAAAAGGAGAAGGGAAAGGGCTAATAAAAGAAAAAAGGTAGGTGAAAGTTAGGGAAAGGGAAAATGCTATGTTTGGATCATGAGGATTTGGGTCGGGAGGGAAAAGGGAAACGAAAAATATAGGTGAAAGGTAGGGAAAGGGAAAGGAAAAATGTTGTGTTTGGATCATCGATTTCGCCTGTCTTTTCCCTCTTTCCTTTCAAATTTCTACCCAAATTCATGATCCAAACACAACCTAATAGAGTTCATGAGTGTGAAACTTTACACATTTCTATTGAACCAATAATCTACATGATTTGTTGATTCTTTGCTCTTACTCTTCTATTCCTTTATTAGGTTTTGGTTCCATATATGATCACCTTACACAATGGTCCATGTAGTCATCTATAGAAGAATTCCATAAGAGCAGAAACTATTCAATTGATAAGAAATCAGGGTTTGTTTTGGATGTGTTCTCATTTTCAGTTTTGTGCATTCATTTTAAAAGAAATACAAAAAAATAAAAATAAAAATTCTTTGGCAAACTATTTCCAAAAACAGTTTTTAAGAAAATTTTCCACCAAAAAAAAAAACACTTTATAGGAAACCCTAAAGAGTTATTTTCGAATTTTCAAAAGTGTTCTCACAAAAAAATGAAAATGATTGGTGCTTTCAACTTTTAGTAGTGTTTGTTTTTGAAAAGAATAAACGAAAACATAACCAAACAAACAAAATATTCTTGTTTGTTTCAATTTTCCCAAATGCAAGAGAAGTAATGGTTTTTTGGAAGTGACTGTTTCTCTAGTTAGCTAGATCCTTTAGTAGGTCCAATTAATTGAAAAGCTTATTGATGGATGGGGTCATGTTATTTGTAAAAGTTTCCACTAAAACCCTGGTTGTCGCATTGCAGTTTCTTATAAAAAGTATGGTCGCATTAGTCCTCATTGAATGGACTATGGGGACGGTAGATTGGGTACAAACCTAAATACCTTTGGCAACATTTGCACAAGTGGTTGTCACGCACAACCTCAAGGTTGATAGGCCGAGTTTTAACTACTGAACAGTGGCCCCCTGTTTGCATTGCACTTTCTGATGACCAAATATTGGTTGCTTGATTAGTTATTTGCTCAAGTACTGTGGATGTGAAGCAAAAACACTGATTTTCACACGTGAAATATTTTTCATCAAATGAGTAATCTTTCCTATCTTTCCTTTCTTATGATTTAGGCCCCGTAATTAGCTTGGAGGAAACTTCAGAAGAAGGACCTCTTGTAGGTAGCGGTGCTTCCCAAGGGATTAAGGGTATCACTGACAAATCAGTGGAGTTCTCTTATGAAGAGCTTTCCAAGGTTACAAATGACTTTAGCATTGCTAATAAGATCGGTCAAGGTGGCTTTGGGTCTGTTTACTATGGAAAGCTACGAGGCGAGGTTTGTTTTTGTTTCATTCATACTACTAGTACCAAGCATCTCACTAACTTGTAATTCCTTCTTGTTTCATTCAATTAGTCATACAAATCCTTTGAAGGTTGTAGAATATAAATATTGTTTAGTTTCATAAATGCATAGAAATGCACCCCTTGGGGCCACTGGAGGTTTGCCCGGTCGTTAACTTCAGGGCCCTCAAGATTAGTCCTGGTTTCCCTTAAAATCAGCGGGCTGGAGATACCTGAGTTATCAAAAATAAATAAATAAATGCATAGAAATGCATAATTGATTCGTGACATGAGCCAATGCCTCTACAAGAAATATAGCATGTTTAAATGTTTAAATTGTGAACACGCCATTTCTTAAAAGGTTTAAAACTCATAATAAATAGGTTCTGTATCAGAGAAAAAGCATGATCATTGCCTAGAAAATTCTTAAAATTCATGCTTAACAACATGGTTAGGGAGGTGAGACTTGGATCTATGTCAAAATGCAGTAACTAAACATCATTTCATATTGTTTCCTCTAATTTATTGTTTCTGGGTTCTTGGATTTTTTTTTTTTTTTTGTCCTCTAACCTATTGGATGTTGTAGTTTTCTTCAAAGTATTAAGAGCTGAGTTCTTCATACTGCTACTGTTTCAGAAAGTTGCAATTAAGAAGATGGATATGCAGGCATCAAAAGAATTCCTTGCTGAGCTTAAAGTTCTAACACGTGTTCATCACTTGAACTTGGTATTGTGCTTTTCTCTTTTTGTTTCTATTCACAGTGCTAGAATGTTCCAAGTTGTTTTAGTTGATCTCTATGATGCCGAGAACATTAGCAAGACAGATTCCAAGTTCTAGTGTAGAGATTAGCAACACATTTTGTATATTCATTAACTTGTTGATTGGTATTTTGAATTATGGGTTAGGTAAGGACAACACATACAGACCATACTTTTTAACTTGAGATGTCTTGCAAATTTGGGGCTGTCAGTTGATAATACAATTTAACATTCGATATATATTTGTATGATTCTTTAGTAGCTTTTGAAGTGTTTATTCCTAGATCATTTTTAAAGTGGTTTACCTATTGGATTTTTGCATTGAGTATAGGCATTTCTAATATCATCACATCAAAAATCGAATACAGGTGCATTTGATAGGTTACTGTGTGGAGGGCTCATTGTGTTTAGTCTATGAATACATTGAGAATGGCAACTTAAGTCAGCATCTGCGTGGTTTAGGTGAAAATATATACAAATCTACAAAGTGTGAATTTTTTCACTTGTAATTGTAATCTATCTTATGTAAATATAACTTGTGTTGCTTTCAGGGAAAGATCCATTGTCATGGTCTACTAGGGTACAAATTGCCCTTGATTCAGCTAGAGGACTCGAATACATCCACGAGCATATTGTCCCTGCCTATATTCATCGTGATATTAAGTCATCAAATATTTTGATAGATAAAAAATTCCGTGCAAAGGTTGTAGAAATGCATGTACTAGCGTTTTGGATTGTGATTTATTATTTCACTTAGTCTAAACTTTATTTTATAGGTTGCAGATTTTGGGCTAACAAAATTGATTGAAGTTGGGAGTACCTCATTGCACACACGTCTCGCGGGTACTTTTGGATACATGCCACCAGAGTAAGATTTGTTCATATATCTATTTTCCTCATTTTTCTCACTGAGGCAATATTGTCATTTAAATTTATGCTATACATTTTTTTTTACATGTATTATAAGAAAGAATTATGGTGTATTTCTCATTACCCTAGCTAATCATTCAAAAGGTTATTCTACTACTATAAATTTTTGCGACAAGATTAAAATGCCACACAATCCCCACAACTGCGAATTTTGCCAACATGTTGGAATACTTATTGGACACACCACGTGGCATGTCCCATTTTTTAATTTTGTTTCTCTACCCTAACATTTTGGGGATACTTCGCAAGCATACGTATCTTGCCTCTGGACACTCCCCAAGACACAGTTATCTTGCCATGAACGGTAAAAAGAGTCATAATTCATAATTACTATTATATAAACAAGATGTCTGTGTTAATCATTACTACTATGTAGTATTCCCTCTCTTTTCTTTTTAAACAATTCAAATAAGTATCCGTGTCTATATCTGTATCTATACTTCTTAGTATGACACGCTTCAAATAGAGGAATTAGTAACAATATATTTTCAATCGATCCAAAAAACTTTATAATGGGATTCCATTGATTCAAGGATCTTGAATACACTTTATTTAGATACACATTTGTCTGAACATGAACACATTCCAATTTTTGTTGTTGTTGGATGTAGGTATGCTCAGTACGGGGAAGTTTCCCCCAAGACAGATGTATATGCTTTTGGAGTTGTTCTTTATGAATTAATATCTTCTAAGGAAGCCATTACCAAGACAACTGAAGTTGTTAGTGAATCAATAGGACTCGTTGCTTTGGTAAATGTTCCACCCTTTCTCAACTTTTAATTAATCATATAATAAAACACATTCACAGTTCTCAAATTATGCAAATTTGTGTCAATTTGGCCATTTAAGTTTCAATTTTGTCAATTTCATCCCTAAAGTGTCTAATTTGAGTCAAATTGGTCCCATTTCATATAGCTGTCTAAATCATTAACGAAATAATAATAAATTTCATGTATGGTTCCTAAAGTATGCATGTTGTGTAACTTTGGTCCCCAAATTTTAAATTTTGTCAATTTAGTCCCTAAATACTATTAGGCTATGCTTCATCTTTTTCATTAGCGTTTAGGGACCAAAGTGACAAAATTGATAACTTTGTGGACCAAAATGATACAAAATGCATAGTTTAAGGACCATGTTTATTTATTATAATTATGCTGATAATTTAGATAGCTCGTTTAAAGTTGGACTAATTTGACTCATATTGAAAAATTTAACAACGAATTGGCAAAATTTAAATTTTGATGACCAAAATGACACGGAATGCATACTTTAGGGACTATAGGTGTATTTTATCCTTATTAATAATACCCGAATCTACAAGAACAAATGATAATTGTGTTTTATCAATGTTATATACAGTTTGATGACATTCCTAATCAGTCTGATCCTAAAGAATATTTGTGCAAACTAGTTGACCCCAAGCTTGGTGATGACTACATTCTTGACTCGGTCCATAAGGTGAAATCGGATCCTATCTAGTTCAAATTATGGACAACTACTCTTAATTTTGATAAAAGTATGGTGGTGGTTTTTGGTTGCAGATGGCACAACTTGCCAGAGCTTGTACACAAGATAATCCTCTATTGAGACCGAGCATGAGGTCAATTGTGGTTGCACTAATGACACTTTCATCGTCAACTAAGGATTGGGATGTTGGCTCGTTCTATGAAAACCATGGTCCGATCAATCTAATGTCAGGAAGGTAGAGTGCGCGTGTTTGTAAATGTCTGCTACTTTACTTGTATAAAGAAAGCAATCACATCTCTAAAAGAGAAAAGAATTAAGAGGAGATGGTATTGAGGTAAAAAGAAGATCAAAAGATACTAGATCAACTTTTCTTGCTATACAGTTTAAAGGTTTATTTGCTTTTGTTCATTATAAAACCAGTTTCATGATGAATACAAATTTGTGTGTGTTATTGATTGGTTAGAAGCAATTATAATTGCAGCTCCATCATTGATTTGACTTTCATTTTTCTTTTTTTCTTTTTCTCATGGTAATTGATTTGAATCCAAGGCATATGGTTAGTTGTAAATTGCCTAGATGAAGAATGTTTTGAAGAAAGGTTGAACTGAGGTAGGTAGTGGAATAATACTATTTGTTTAGTGATTTTTGAGTCACAAGCCATGAAGTTGTACATTGGCAGCAATGTGAAATTTCATGTTTACCCAGAATTATCGCAGGTCTCGAGCTATGACAATAGAGAAAAGTTTAGGCACCTAGAAAAGTGCCTAGAAAATTATCCAGATTTTTAGATCTATGGTGTAAGTTTAAACTTGTTGATGTATCATGGCATGAATAAATTTTGGTTATTCATTGCAAATTCTAGATAAATTTTGAATTTTCTTTTCTGAGACTCTAGAACTACTTATGAAAATAATAACCACATATGATTTGATTTCAGTCTTTTTTCAATAAAAAAATGGTGTTTCTAGCAAAGGAGTGCTCCATCTAGTATTCTAATATATATGCATAATCTAAAAAATTTTATGCTTATAATATTACCAATTATTTTTCAAAAGATAATTTTAGGTGGTAGGTACTATTTTTTTTTTTTTTTTTTTTTTTAAATAAGGGAAAACTTTTATAATTTCAAAAATGTTATTAACTAATGATACGATAATAAAAGGATTTGTCAAAATTTGTCCAGTCTCTACCTAAAGCACCCAACTTCTTTCGAAATGGCTTCCAAATCTACTGGAATTGATTCAAGGGTCGTTTGGAAATTGACTATTGTAGAAATTTTTTTTTTTTTTTTTTTTTGCTTTTTTATGAGATAAAAAAAGTAAATATCTTTGAGAATAACTTTTTAATTGAATCGAATACCATAAATTACTGAGATATTTGAATCTTTTGTAATAATTTTTTTTAAAAAAAATTTAATGACTTTTTAACTTTTTGATTAAGTTAACAAATGTATCACAAAATATTTACCCTAGTCATTTTTTAAGATTTTTGTAGTTTGAGATGAGATTCTTACATTTTTAAAGGATTTTGCTAATGACAGCCAATAAGAAGCACTTTAATGTCAAAAGAATTATAATTTCAATATATTTTTCACATATTAACACTAACAAATGTTCTTATTGTTGTTTTTAGCATTTTTCTTTTTTAGAAAACCAAGTATTTCAATGCTACATACCTAAAAACTTTATCAAGAAAATCATTATACTAAAATTGAATCTAGATCATACATAATCTTTCTAGATTAAATTCATAATAAAAATTATGAACACTTTTAATTTTAGGAAAAATTACACATCAAGGTACTTCTCAAAAAGAATTTCGAATCAATGGAAAATTTTATATACATTAATAATTAAATCATAAACTCTCTTTTTTTTCATTAATTTGTAAATATGTTATAAAAACTCTGCTCATGTGTAATTTCTCCTTAATTTTAGGGACACTTACTGGCTAGTCTTGTTAAATAAAATTATTTATCTATAAGTTTTACTCATTTTCATCTATCAATATTCCCAAAGTATTTTTGTCACGACCCAAACTTGCCCTTAAGCGTTTATACTATAACCGGCCAATAATCATGAGATTACCTACGGCCTTAGTCAGATTACAGACATATTTAATGATAAGGGGGTCAGAAGTAGAAGCAAAAGCAGAATTATAAAATTTTGTCCAATGAGCTGAACATAAATGACATAAACAGAACACATTTCAAACATTAATAACTCACACTTATACGTACATTCTGACACCATCAAGACCTTCAATTTTCAGATTAAAGCAGAATTTCTAACAGATTTTCCTACAGTCTACAGTTATAAAGCCAATATTTTACTAATAACACATTTATCACCCAAATTCACATTTACCACATAAACATACACAATTAAGAAATTAAAAGCATAATGCAGAACGAGGTTGTCATAACCTTCCCCTCACATTCTTTATCCCTACTATTAGTAATAGCATAACTCTCCTACCGCCCAACTATCATATTTGATTTCTGCCTCCGACCGCCGAAAAATATCTCCAGTTGCCATCTTCAATCACCGGAAACCACCTTCGGTCTCCAACAATAGTTTTTTGGTGACATTTTTTCACAGTTCTCCAATCATTTTTTTGTAAAAAAACAATGTCATCTCCACCGCCACGACTTCCACTTTTACTATTTTTCAACAATGTTTGTTCGATCATTTTTTAGCAAAAATAACGTCCATCTTCACCACATCACTACTGTTACTACCTCCTTAGATCTGATGGTGACAAAAGAATAGACAAAGAAGAAGAAGAAGGAAAGTGAAAGGATAACGAAGAAAATAAAAGGCGTTGAAGGCAACGGAGGTCGACAGTGGTTGAAGTGACTGACGTTGAAGATGACCATGGCAACGATGGTAGCGATATTGGTATGAAATTGTTTAGAGAAATGATAGAGAGAGAGTAGACACAAATGGTGGATGAAGAGAGAACAAAAGATGATTTAAGACAACACAAAACACTCAAAGGTAAAAAAAGAAAAACAACAAATAAGCAGGACTTATATGTGCATAAAATTCTAAATCTAGACATAATGGATAACAAGAATAATAATATATGCACTAATTAATGTACACGTTAGTGTACCAACAGATAATGTGACATAATTTTAGAAATTTTAGATATTTGTAATTTATATAATAAATAAGGTCATTAATGATATCATAATATTAGTTAGTACACTAATATATATACTAATTAGTACATATAGGGGGTGTTTGGGAAGCACAAAATGAGGCTAAAATAGCCTCATTTCTGAAAATAGCCTAAAATCAGCACTGTGCATGGGTTTTCAAAAAAAAAAAAAAAAAAAAAATAGGACTGCAGCCTACATTGCACAGCCGCAGCCTACACTGCACAGTCGGCAGTGTAGGACCAGCAAGAGTAAATTACGATTTTACCCCTTACTAGTAATTTAAAAAAATATTTTTTTGAGGATAAATTTATCATTTTAATTTTAAACATCATTTCAACACATTTTTCAATACAACAACTCAAATAAAATCCATCTCATCTTCCCAAACACAAAAACTAAAATAGTCACTAAAATAATCAAAAAACCAAATAACCTACTAAAATAGCCACTTCCCAAACGAGGACATAATACCACCTGAATAATAAACTTATAAGGGAGACCGCCTGTAATAAACCCTTAATTTTGTTGATCAAATAATAAAAATTTGGAGGCATTATCTGGGCCCAAATAAACCCAAAAATCCAAGCCTAACTTCCCAAAGCCCACCTCACCTTAAACCACCCCCCCAAAAAAAAATACTAAAATAAAAAAAAAAAAAGTAGCCGTTGTAAGCATCCAGGTGGCACTTGCCGACTTGCAAAGTATACTAGTAGTCATTTTGTCAAATTAATTACGACAGTCATTGATGTCGATTTTTTTATTTTAATATTTTAAGACACGAAATTTAAGATCACAGCAATTGAATATAGCCGAAACGTAATCAATACTCCTTTTCCCGAACTTTCTCTCCATCCAAACAGTATAAAACGAAAATGAGTATATTGCTGCTCTTCTTTGCTTACGAATACAGCACTGTGTTCGGATTTGGCTAACGCAAGCATTTATATTGCGTGATTATCTCTCTGTATGTTGTTGATTTGATTACCAAGCAATCCGAAACTCTATGCGATCTGCAACTCTCTGATTTCTCTCTCTCTCTCTCTCTCTCTCTCTAAGCTTCGATTTTTTCTCTCTCTTGTTTTGAAGCTTCAGCATTACCATTACTGAACAGAGCTCAGAGTAATCACACACAACGAGTATGGACTTCTCTACCTTTTGTGTTCATTCCTTGTTATTTTACATATTGTTAAGTAGATCGCATATTGTGTATTGTAAATGTGTATGTTTTCCCTGGAAATACGATTTTTTTTTTTGGAATTGAATGAAGAGACCTAACTCTGTTTGGTTTGTAGTTTTCAATAACAGTTTTCTAATTTTCAATCGGTATTTTTTTTAGTGAATTTTTTAAATATTTTTATCAATGTTTTTAAATTTTTAGATTTACTTAATCTAGTGTCAAATTTGTGCAAAAAAAATTTCAAAATTTAATTGAATACAAAAAAAATAATACAAAAATTTAGTGCAGTTTTGTATTTTGTTGTGTTGAATGATTTTTTTTTAAATTGTACAAATTATGTACTTTTTATGTGTATCTTGATTAGATTAAGTGAAATTTCGTTGAGCTTCACAAAGTAGGAATTGTGATTTTTTTTCTGGTTAACACGGGTTTGTGAAGAAGTGATAGATTTATTTATTTTTTTAATCAAATTGGAATCATGAGAATAGTTGAAAGAGAAAGGAGTTATGAAATTTTGATAAATATAGCATATACATGATTTTATTAATTTTGAAGAAGAAATAAACTATTTTAATTGTGTTATCTGGGCTTTGGCATATTGGTTTAAAGTTGGAATCTATATATGTTTTTCATGTGGATGAAACTAAGGGATGAAAAATTTAAAATTTGGAGAGAAGTATTTGACTCAAAAGAGTTTAAAATTAGTAGAACTAAAACTGATTACATGGAACATAACTTTAGTAACATATTAGATGAACATAACTCTGGAAAACATACTTATTTTCTGAAGGAGTGATATATATATATATTAATCAAATTGGAAAAGAAGTTATGAAATTTTTATAAATTATAATATTATATTCTTCAAATATAGCATCTACATATTTTTATTAATTTTGAAGAAAAAATAAACTAGTTTAATTGTGTTGGTTATAATTTTAATCTATTCATGTTGTTCATGTTGGCATATTGGATGATGTTTAAAAAGCACTTATTGGGTTTGCGTATTATCTTTGCTTATGCATAAAAATGAGCTCATTTTTTGGCAGGGAGATTTTTATCGTCTTTTAGAAAGGCTTGATGGCTACGCTTGGAGATATAGGCTTAGCGGCAGCTATCAATATTTTCAGTGCATTTCTTTTCTTTCTGGCATTTGCGGCATTACGACTTCAACCTCTTAATGATAGGGTTTATTTTCCAAAATGGTACCTTATGCGTTTAAGAAGCAGTCCTACACACTCCCGAGCATTCATAAAGAAGTTTGTCAATTTGGATTTCAAGTCCTATTTGAAGTTTCTGAATTGGATGCCTGAGGCACTGAGAATGCCGGAACTTGAGCTCATTGACCATGCAGGATTGGATTCTGCTGTTTATTTACGGATTTACTTACTAGGGTATGCTACTAAATATAATTCTTAATTTTTCTTTGCTGTAACTATTTGTTAGTTTTGAAAAGTGGTAACTTGAATTGGATGGGAGCGTTGACTTTCCGTATGACTTGAATTCGGTGAAATTGATATTCCACTATCTCTGACCCTATGGTCTTGTTTGGCTAGGTGGAGAGTCCTTGAAATTGAATTTTGAGGAAAATATGCACTTTTTTAGGAGTTTGATTTGCAAAAATGTGGAAAATATTCGAGAAAGTAGGAACCGAGTAATGACTTGATTTTCTTGAAGACATGGCGTATTTCATGCAGAAAACTCAAGAAAATTTGTACTTTGCGATGGAAGTTATCTATTATTAGGATTCCAAATTTCCCACTCTATCCATTCTACTTTATGTGACCTTCCTTATAAACAAAATATAAGAAATTTTTATCTATTGCAAATTTTCTTATATGAATTGGTTAATTTAGAACAAGTCAAGATATATATGTATTTATTTTTTAAAACTTTCTTCTTATTCAAAAGTACGGCTAGTGATCATGCAATTCAAATATTTAAATCTTAATTCCATTTATGCTTTTTTTCTTTTTTCTTTTTTCATTCTAACCAAGCAGAGTCTATTTGAATTATTGAAGATAAGTGTAAAACAAAATGCCTACATTAAAATTCTTTTAACAATACTTGAAACTCATGTAGGTTTTTTTTTTTTTTTTTTGCTTAGGGTATTTTGCATCTGATTTAACTTCACCTCTGGCACATTTTCAGTATAATGATTTTGAGAAGCTCTGGAGGCTTGTTGTCAAACATTTATTTTCTTCATAGATTTGAAGTTTGTCTGCCTTATGCACATCAAGTACTGGCTAGGAGACATCATTTTGATTTTCATTCTTCTGATGTCTGTGTAACTTGATCTTCCTATCTTATCTCTCAGCGAATATGCAGTAACATTTCTATGCTGTGAGGATATTATCTTATCCAGTTTGAATGATTTTTGACATAATTGTATACGATATGTCTTCTACTAATTCCTCAATTTAATTCCTGTCATGTTGTTCGACTTCAATGAGGATATCATCTCAACAAAACATTACTCTTCTATCAAAGGATATATTATCTGGTGCCAGTTTCTGCGTCTTCTACTAATTCCTCAATTTAATTCCTGTCATGTTATTTATACAGAAACTGGCATTTTGAATACTTTCCTGTGCTGATTTGTGTGCACTTATTTGTACAGGCTCAAAATTTTTGTTCCTATAACATTACTTGCATGGGCTATCCTTGTACCGGTTAACTGGACAAATAGCACTTTAGAGCTAGCCAAAGTAACTTACAGCAACATTGACAAGCTTTCGATATCAAACATTCCTATTGGATCGAATAGGTGAGAAGCCTTCTTTTAATGGAAAGCTTTTAAATATGTATTTTTATAGGCACAAGCTTTTAAATATGTTACTGCACTATTGCTTCATATCCATGAATGTTTGTGTATTCAATCTGCATTTGTCATGCCTGCTTAGTTATACACTATCTGGTGTTGTTATTGCAACTTCTATATTCAGAGTTGTATCAAACTATGCTCAGGACAGCTGGAAGAGGCTACAGTACACAACAAAGACCTTCCTAAACAGCAGACTCAAGTGTTGAATTAGACTGTGCCTCCTCTAATCCCTACCCTATAGTAGAATATATTTTCCTTATCAGTGGCATCCATGCAAGGTTTAGGACTTCTGTCTGAACTTCTAGAAGGCAAGAAAAAAACAAAAGAGAAACTTGCCCAGCTGATCAAACTTAAAGCACACGGTGTCCATTTTTCAGAAAATTGTTGCTTGGGTTGTCAAATTGCTGCCTTGACTTCTCATGTTTTGCATTGACATGATCTAAAGAGTCCATCAATCCCAATTCATCTTGATGATTCATTTATTCATATTCTGTGTGATTTGGATAGGTTGTGACAAGAAGAATAGCCATGGAAGTTTTATTTTTCCAGAATGCCATCCTAATTTTTTGGCTCAAGATGATTTGTATTTATCCTTAATAGAAGGAACATGGAAATTTATAATCTAAAATGTTGGGAGGACGGAAAAGTTGATATTGTAGAAGTCAATTCACACCTTGGACTGGAAGAACCTATCCCGCTTGTCAATAAAAAAAAGTACATCTTTGTATATTGTCATTTTGAATGATTCCCCTTCACAAAGCAGGCTTAGATATGTATCTCATGACGAAGGTTATGCCTAAACGCAGCTGAGCTCCACCTACCTCTTTGCATAGGCAGCTCTTTCTCTCTCACTCTCTCTCTCTCTCTCTTTTGTGTAGAAGCATCAGCAACCTAGCCTGATCTGGAGAAGAATTGAAGTCTGGGTCCTCTTGACTAATCCTCGTGGTATCCAAAATGGTCAAGAGGGATGAACCCATGCCACAACTTATGAACTTCAAACTCTAATTTCCAACTGGAGTTGAAATTTCAGAACCTAATGCCTCAGTAGAACACCTAATAACTTAATCACCAATTTAGTAAAATTAAATAGCAAGTTTATTTTTCTATAAGATCCACTTGTATCAATTTTACACCAGAGTGCTTATTTAGAGGGAAATGTAAGATGAATAGTAGAATCTCCTGTCTAAGATATATTAGTATGATTCAATCTCAGTATTATATTTGGCATTAGTTATAAGGACTTCATTTCGAACAGTTGGTACTTGTTTTTAGTTTTACTAGCACAACTACTCTGGTGTGCAATGAATGATGTTCACCATTCTGGAATTGCAGATTTTGGGCTCATATATTAATGGCCTATGTGTTCACTTTTTGGACATGCTATGTGTTACGAAAAGAGTACCAAACAGTTGCATCAATGCGTATGCAATTTCTTGCATCAGAAAGACGGCGTCCTGATCAATTTACGGTAAGATGCATATTGCTGTGTCTGATTGAAGTTCATTTTTAAAAGAATACAATATTTTTAATTATCTTATTGTGATTCTTTGTCTTCATTTAGGTAATTTATTTATTTTTTATGTTTATGTAATTCAAATGGAATGTGATGAGTCCTTTTCTTAGTGACAGTTTGTATCTGCTCGAAAACAGTCATGAGTATGAGTATTTTAAATCAGCAGGACTTGTTTACATAGTTTGTGTATTCAGTATTCTTATTTTCACTAGTAACCATATTTTTATAGCAACTGTTCTTCATCTCTCCATTTTCACCTTTCTCTAGTAATTTTATTCTTATAACTTGAACTCTAGAAGGCATTGGAGGACTAGTAATCATGACATATCGTTTTCTTTTCAAGATGTAATTTGTTGTAACAAATTCTTACTATGTTTATTGATGCTCACGTGTCCACCAAGTTCTATCTCTTTGCGGACAACTCTTCAACTCCATGCTTTACTAAACTTGGTATAAATTTGATTGCTTACAGGTACTTGTTACGAATGTACCTCCAGACCCTGATGAATCGGTTAGTGAGCTTGTGGAGCACTTTTTCCTTGTCAACCATCCAGATCACTATCTCACCCTTCAGGTTGATTGTGCTCACACTTCTGTGTAAAATTTTCAGCTTGGAAGGAAATTGTGGTTGTTTAGAGGCAATGATTGTTTACGATATACATTTATAGGAAAATTTGCAGTGTAAAATTCTTGCTTTACAGGATGGTATTTGTTTCAGTTATTTCCTTTTTGATCTATCAATTTTTTGAGTGGCACACATTATCTCAAAACAAACACCATACAGCTCTGTTCTTATTTAGAAAATTTTATGCAGGTCGTATACAATGCAAACAAACTTGCAGAATTGGTGATGGAGAAGAAGAATAAGCAGAATTGGCTTGACTATTATCAACTAAAATATTATAGAAATAAATCAACACGGCCTGTCATGAAGGTACACCTGTGAAATGTAATGCCTTCAACAGATAATATTTCTATTTTCTTGCATTTGCCGTTAATGCTGTTTGCCTTTTCGTTCTGGTGACATGCCGTTTCTCAATTTAAACTACTGATCCTGTTTTGTTGCAATTTTTTTTTTTTCCTTAACTGGCAGACTGGTTTCCTTGGCCTCTGTGGGAAAAAGGTGGATGCAATTGATTTTCAGATATCTGAAATCGAGAGATTATCAAAAGAAGTAATTACCCATTGTTGACTTTTTTCAATATAACTTACAATTTTATTTTCAATTCAATCACTTGTTTGCTTTGTTGTCCCTTTAACACTGTTTTGTTTAAAAGAGTCTACATGGCAAATGATCTTTGTATATTTTCAAGCATAGTTAACTCTGTTAAAAAAAGGTGGTAGCCCAGTGCATGAGGCTCCTACTACTGCAGGGACTGGGAAGGTTCAGATATTTGCAGCCTTTGTGTTGTTCTAGTGTGGGGGTAATTACATGGCCCTATGGTTTGGCCCAAAAACCCAGGGGGTGTACTTTCTCTAAGTTCTCAGATTTGAAACCTCGTAGGTGCAAACAATTTCTTGGGGCCAGTCCATACAAGCCTTTGCCACGACTTTAATTGTGCTCCTGCTAGTGGACAGTGGGATTGGTCTCCCGGATTAGTTGGTCTAGTGGGCCAGATATCGAGTTGTAAAATAATGGTTTGGCCAAAAAACACATAATCTCCTTGTGATTTAAAAATCTACACTTAACCTCTTTATAGTTTGGATTAAAATGCAAAAATAACTAACACATGCTTAACCACGTCTTACGCATGCTTTGTTTAAAAATCATGTGATTGTGTTGATACCATCTAGATTTTCTTGTTGGTCTCTATACTGTTAACACATTATGTTATGACCTGGATCCTGCCATACCCAGAATAGGATTTGTGACCTACCAGTAGCGCAGGATGGCAAATAAATATTTAAATTACAGCTGAAGGATGTCATGTTTCAAATCTGTAAACATAAGTGTGTTCTCAACTTTAAGCAAGTGCTAGGGTGAGAACCTCTCCTATTAGTTCCAATTGCTTGTTGGCCATATCATTTATTCTAAGATGAGAATTTGGGACAAATAAACATGTTTGACAATGGTCGTTGTTGCAGGCTTGATGTTGCTATTTTTCGTGAGCAAATAAAATGACCCTCTAAGAGAATAAACTGTTTAGAATATTCTTAATAGCTCCATGTCACACTTCCAATATGCTGAAGAACTTTTAAATAAAAATACTTATTCTTCAAGTTAGATCGAAGTTGAATGTCTGCCACATTCAGAATTACTCCCCTTGCTCCTCTCCTTCACCCCAAATTTTCATCTGTTAGTTGTCTTTCTTTTTCCCTTTACTTTTTTTTCGTTGCCGAAACCCCATCTTAATGGTGTTTCTTGGATACTTCATATTCAGATAACTGCAGAGCGAGAGAGGATTACAAAAGATTCGAGCTCTGTGATGCCGGCAGCATTTGTGTCTTTCACAACTCGGTGGGGAGCTGCTGTGTGTGCACAAACCCAACAATCCAAAGATCCAACTAAATGGTTGACAGAGTGGGCTCCAGAGCCACGTGATATATATTGGCAAAACCTGGCGATTCCTTATGTTTCACTGACAATTAGGAGGCTTATAATTGCTGTTGCCTTCTTTTTCCTCACATTTTTCTTCGTGATTCCAATTGCATTTGTACAATCCCTTGCAAACATCGCGGGTATTGAGAAAGTGTTACCATTTCTGAAGTTCATCATTGAAATGTGAGTTTGCATTCATTCATAGACCAAAGCATTCCCTTAAAGTTCATTCATGGATTTGTATTTAGGCAAAATAATCTTTTTTCATTTTTGTGCATTCAACATTTTTAGGCTGTACACACTCATGAGTTGATGTGAACTTTTATTTGCATGTTATGTTGTTAGGAGGTTCTCACATTGAGTTGAAGTAGCATTCTAATACATGCTAAAACCATTTATCCAAAGATAATGTTCTTTTAATACAAAACCTTCAAAAGCAAAGCACTTAGGTTCAAAATATGCTTTACTACCAAGGAGAAATTGGGGAAGGGTGGAAAAGAAAAGAAAACTATTACTTGCTATTGAATTATTAGTTTTTAACGATCTTACATCTATTTTATTCACTCTTTCGAAATAGTTCACCTTCTTGTTATATATGTTAAGAAATTCATATTTATTATTGTTGAAATAGGGAAAACATTAGTTCTAAATAGAGTCTTATAAGGAGCAGTGTTTTTCTTGGAGATGTTTGGTTGCTTCAATGGAGTATCAAAGCAACTGTTGGATGGATGCATATGAGAAGCCATAGAAGCAGTGGAAATGACACTGGCACTAACATGGTGCTTTGTACTTGCAAAACATATAGTCAAAAAGGTGAAATAGGAGATGCTCATCGTGGATACATTTTGTTGGTACCTGATTTTGAATTTCCTGAAATTGTTGAATATGTTGTTCACTTTCAGCAGCCATTGTCAAGATATTAATTTCTGAAGCAAAATGGAGGGTTGCTTATAATTTATCTGCTACTAGAGATAAAATAAAAGGAAATGTCTAATTTTAAACTTGGATGTATTTGCTCGTATGAATTTTAAAATTTGGAGTCAAGGTCAAGGTCTCTTCTTTTTTCGTTTCTTCTTTTTTTCATTTTCTGTCCTAGTCTGTGCTGAGTATTAGTGATAACCATTGCAAAGTTCATGCCATATTTTGGTTGTTCATTGTGAATTACAGGTGCTTCTTACTAATAATACTCTGATCTATTATGCAGACATTTCATCAAGTCGTTCATCCAAGGTTTTCTGCCTGGGATTGCCTTGAAGCTTTTCCTCATCTTTCTGCCTACAGTACTGATGCTTATGTCTAAATTTGAAGGCTTTATAAGCATATCAACCCTAGAGCGGAGATCTGCATCTAGATATTATATCTTCACCTTTGTGAATGTATTCCTTGGGAGCATAATCACAGGAACTGCATTTGAGCAATTAAATTCTTTTATTCATCAGTCGGCAAATGAGTATGTTGCTCTAAGTTTCTATCGAATTGTTGTCCAGTGTTTCCTTTTTTGTCTGGCAATTCTCTTATGTTACTTGTGTGCTATATATTCATGCTTGTCCGATATTTCCTCTTGTTTCTGATGCAGTAATATTAGTAGGGGGGTGGATATTTGTGATTGTGTGTTTTGTTGAGGATATTGGTTAGAATATTACTATAAGATGTAAAATTAAAGTTGTGTTTATTTGAGGATATTGGTTAGAATATTACTATAAGACGTATTATCAAAGTTAGATAGCATTATTTTGGTTTGGATACCTGTTCCTATTTTCTAAGGATTGCATGATTTGTGTTGTTTGCTTCGTGGTGCTTATTTGTATGGCTGGAGAAGGGATGAATACAAAATTGAATCTGCAGACTGACATTGAGGGTTTAAGAACTTCAAAATAGTTTCAGTAAACAATATTTCCACGATGCAGCTTTAGTTTTTATTTTTTAATTTTTTTTAAAAATATTTGTTTACATAATATCACAAGTGTGAGATAGGTTTCAATATGAGATAGATTCCATAAAAAATGAGTATAGATCTCTATATTGGAATGGTATACTTGTCCCTGCTTATCTAGTTGCTAGGTGACCAGTAAGAGAAATTTTGATTCAATTTGTTAAGCTTGTTATCTACCATCAAGGCTACAAAATACATGTCTTACTTACCTTGTTATTTATTGGCTTGGCTCCCTTGTCATCTCATTCTAGTATTCCCTGTCCAATCAAGCATATAGGCTGTGTTTGGATTAATGATTTGGGGAGATTTGCGTAGGGAAATCAAAAGGAAAGGGAAAAAGTGGGGGGGGCGGGGGGGGGGGGGGGGGGGGGGGGGGGGGAAGTTAAACTTATATTTTGTTCACTTTTCCCTTCCTTTTCCTTTTCTCTCCTCAAAACCTTAATATGAACATAACCTTAAGTTTCTACTACCATGCTTTCCTTGTCTATTTGCTTTATTTAGTATTTCTGCAGTGTCAGGCGCTGCCTTTTAGCTAGAGATTATGCAGACTAATGATAAATGGTGGTTTTTCAGGATCCCTAAAACCATTGGTGTAGCAATTCCGATGAAAGCAACTTTCTTCATAACCTATATAATGGTTGATGGATGGGCTGGCATTGCAGGGGAGATTTTAAGGTTGAAACCACTGATTTTCTATCACTTGAAGAATTTCTTCTTGGTGAAGACTGAGAAGGATAGGGAGGAAGCAATGGATCCAGGAAGTCTGGGTTTCAACACTGGTGAACCTCAAATACAGCTCTATTTTCTGCTAGGACTCGTTTATGCTGCGGTGACACCACTTTTACTTCCTTTCATATTGATTTTCTTCAGCCTAGCATATGTTGTATTCCGCCATCAGGTAAAAAATTTCAATAGAATTTATTAGATTGCTGGATTCTGTGCCAGTCTGTGTGATACAGTCAAAATTCTTTGTAACTATATTAGCTTTTGTAATAAGAGTTCTGTATGATAATGCAGATCATAAATGTATACAACCAACAGTATGAAAGTGCTGCAGCATTTTGGCCCGATGTCCATGGACGTGTAATAGCTGCATTGGTTATCTCCCAGCTTCTTCTAATGGGATTGTTGAGTACAAAAGAAGCTGCTCAGTCAACACCATTTCTCATTGCTCTTCCGGTACTGACCATATGGTTTTATAGGTTCTGCAAAGGCCGTTATGAACCTGCATTTATCAGATACCCATTACAGGTTTGTAGGAATTTATAATTTGCAAAACAGACACTTTTAATTGTTAGATCACCAATTGTCTAAAAGTTTAAGATGTTAGGAAATGGATCTAACAGTGCATATCAAACTATCCTACACCCTCCCCCACGTGCAATCCCGTCTTGCATGTGGAGATACAAACATACATTATCACACTTGTAATTGTTGGATCTTCAATTAGTCATTTTGAAATGCTCAGCCTTCAGGGTTGGTATTTGTTTCCGCAAAGTCTACAAGCTCAATAGCAAGTCCCAAAAGCTTAAACTATTAGGAAATTGATCCAACAATGTATCTCAAGCTATTCAACACCTGGACCAAATACAGACAGAGAGACTTGAACCCAAAACCTCCTCCGACCTAAGCTCTAATGCAATATTAGATCTCCAATTATCCTAGAAGCTTAAATTATTAGGAATTGGGCCCAACAAGGAGGAACCTTTTACTGCTCGAGTCATATTATATATAATAGAATAAAATAGTTGACAATTTTTATTGTTAATGCTAGCTGAAAGTTCAGGTGTGCTATTTTATTTTATTTTTTTATTATTGTTTTTGTGTATGTGTGGTGCTTTTGTTATGGTGTTGCAGTCCTAACTTCAAGTTTGTCATAATTGTAGTCTTTGATTTAAAGTTGTTCTTATCATTTCCCCTTACGTGGCGAATTCCAGGAAGCGATGATGAAAGATACTCTGGAACGTGCCACAGAACCAAACCTCAATCTAAAAGACTACCTTCGAAATGCTTATATCCATCCTGTTTTTAAAGGAGAAGACGATGAAGATGATGAAGACGAAGAAGTTAGTGAAAAGTGGGAACAGGAGAGTGTGCTAGTTCCCACAAAGCGCCAGTCCCGCAAGAACACACCACAGCCTAGCAAAATCAGCAGCAACTCCTCACTATCTTTGCCTGATGTTGTTGAACATCCACAGCCTTGAATCATGGATATGAGACTCTACCTCTTTGACTACTTGTATTGTTGAAAGAGTGAAAGGAGGGTAAAACTGTAAATTAAAGTAAATTGCTTAATTTGTTGTAGAGGAGATAGTAATTGACACTTAAATGTTTTGTACACTCACAAAGATTAATTATACACAATTTTCTTGATCTATGTATGCACCATGAAAGATGCTACATAAACTGATTTCTTTTACAATTTGTAATTGGTATTTGAAATGGATCTACTGAAATTAAACGATAGGAACAATTCAATTTTTAAGTCAGTTTGTAAACTACAGTTTGTTTGGATGTGTTGAAATTAAATGATACAAGCAACTCAATTTTCACATCAATTTTAGTTTGTAAAAACATTTTTTTTTCCTCGTATATTTGAGGCGTAATTTTTAAATCTCTCTTTTATTTTGACCTATTTTGAAAAGTAAGAAAAAGTTAATTTTTTTGACTTTTTTTAACTGGTTTTGAAAAAATATACAAAAAAAGTGAAGAGGTAATATAATCTGAATAAGCCAATAAGTCAATGGAAAAATTAGTGAACCGTTCATCTCTAACTTTGCTTAGTAGAAGAGATTGAAGATTTTTTTTTTTTTTTTTTTTTCATTAACTAAGGTCTTTCAATATTTTCATAGAGAGTCAAATTTTCTCTATAAAAATGTTAAGAGATATCTCAACTATTGTGGAAATATTATATGTTTTTTATCTTATAAAATTTTAATATTAGAAACCTTAAAAAAAAAATCTCCTTAGTTATAAGATGAGTTTTTTTTGAGTTGCCAAAATTAGTCTTTTATCTTTTATTTTCCCTTCTCTGTAGGAGTGGTTTGGAATGATTTAGGCCTCGTTTGGGAACAGGTTATTTTAGTAATTTTTTGGCTTTTTACGAAAAGATGTGCAGAAAAGTAGAGAGGTGATGTGACTAGTTTTAGTTGGCTTTTTGACTTTTTGGCTAAAATAGTCACTCCCCAAAGTTTTTGACTTTTTATAAAATATGAGTTGGGTATAGGTTGGGTTTGAAGTAATGGGTTAGAGAGGCAATGTGATTTAAATAAGATGATGTAACTTAAATAGGATAGTAATTTTTTAACTTTTTAAATTTTTTAGATCATGCCAAACAAGTCCTTAATAGATAAAATAGGTAGACTCAAGGATGGAACGACAAGGGGGAGGCACCTGACCCATACGATTTCAAGAAACTCTTTTACTATACTAATATTAATTGATAATTATCTTCAAACTTATCACCATACGTTGACCCCCTCCCCCTTCTAAATTTTTTAAACCTAATTAATCTTGAAACTGCTCTGCTTAAATTGCCATGTTGGTTATGTTATGTTTGACGACATTTATTTAAAAGATAAAATCAAAAAAACAATAATAATAAATTTATTTTCTTTTTAATTTTTACTCGTAAGTTGCATTACTTAAAAAAAAATGATAGTGAATAAATAATAACAATCATTTTGTTCCAAGAAAAAAAAAAGAGTAACTTTACTTGTAAAATCAAATGAACAATTAAAAAACTATTTTTCAAAATACATTATTAGTATAAATAAAAAAAAAATTATTTATCAAATCACATCTTAATAGTAGAAAATTGCAACATTGAAGTCAAGGGCATGATGGAAGAAAGTGTTTGACTTTGTCAAGGGCAATTTTATAAATATTTATTTAAAGTACAATTTTGAAGCAAAGATACCTTTTATAGTTTTACGTGGAACGTGCACAGCAATCCAATCACAGCCACATACACATAACTCGTACTTTGACTTGGAATAAATCAAAACCTTTTTTGGGTGATTAAAGAATAAATCAAAACCACGTGCGGTTACAACTTTATTTATTTAGCCATCGTTTGGTTTTCTTTGTAGACTATATAGGCAGGTTTTGAGAAGTTAATAAAAAATTAATTTTTAGTTTTTATTAAATTTTTTAATTTTTTGAAAAGTAATTTGGAAAGTTGATAAAAAGTTGATTTTTGACTTTTTAGTTTAATATATATTTATGGTGTTAAATTAAATTAAAATGACCAAAATACCTTTACTCAAGATAAGAAATTTTTTTTTTAAATTTTTTTGTCATAGGTTTCAATTTGTAATTTCACACTTGCGTTTTTGGAACTTCCTAAACCAATTTTGTTGCGTTTTTACCACTTGTGTTTTTGGACCTTTTGACAAAAACGTGACTTTTTATTTTGGTTCCCAAAACAGCATAGAATCACAAAAGACAAAAAAAAAAAAAAAGTTATAAAATCACAAAAAGATAAAAAAAGTTATAAAAGTACCAAATTATTTCTTATATAAGCAAAAAGTCAAAAAAAATCATTCTATATTAAGGATAATTTTGTCATTCTAAAGTCAACAAGTCAAAAAAGCCAATCAAGAATACTAAACGACTAAAAAAATCACAAGTTAAAAAAGTCAAAAAAGTTAAAAAGTCAACTAAAAAAGTCAAAACCGAGTTTAATAATTAAAATATTATTTTTTATTAATTTTATTTAATAAAAATAAATGAATTTTTAAATTAAAAATAAAATAAAAATTTATGATTTAAATTGATATTATTAAATTTTTTATTTTATCTTACTTTTTATTAAAAAAAACTTATTTAACATATGATTTTCAAACCATAAGACAAAAATACTAAAAATCTTACGACTTTCATTAGAAGAAAGAACCCTTGTAAAATAAGGTTATATCCCGTTTGATAAAATTATAGAAAAGTGATTGTGAACATAAACTGTTAATCTGTTTGGTGCAGTTATGGGATTATAGTTTAAGTAGCAGAGCAGTGTTTGATTAATAAGCTGTAAAATAGTTTTTTACTGTATAATTGTCCTTTCTACCCTTATATGATATAAAAATAATTATTTTGTAATTTTTTTCAGTTTTAATTTTTTTTAAAAATATTTCATTAATAAAAGTTGATATAACTAGTATTAATTAGTATCAATTAATATAAAAATTGATACATTTGCTAAAAATGCAATGAAAGTATTATTGTCATAATTATTTTCCATTATAAATTAATTAGTATCAATTAATTGCTTAATTAGTATCAATTAATACTAAAATTATTAATTAGTATCAATTAATGGCTTAATTAGTCTCAATTAATATTAAAATTATTAATTAGTATAAATTAATATTAATATTTAATTTTTATTAGTATCAATTAATATTAATAATCAACAATTGTTATTAATTAGTATCAATTAATAATTAATTCATTACAAAAGTATACAATATTAATTTATTAATAATTAATACCAATTAATATTGATTTTTTTAATTAATATTGATTTTTTTCTTTTTCTTTAGAAATATACAATTTTTTATTTTTTAATTAATAAACAAATATACAATATGAATTTATTAATAATTAATACTAATTAATATTTATTTTTCAATTAATATTGATTTTTTTCTTTTTCTTCAGAAATATACAATTTTTTATTTTTTAATTAATATTAATTAATAATATTAATATTTGGGTATTGACGAGGGCATTTAAGTAATTTCAACCCCCCAACACTAGCTGCACGCTTAAGTAAAAAATTTAAGCATCCCTTGACTAGCTTTTGAGATAAGCTGAGAAATAGCTTGATTTAAGCTATAATCTGTTAATTTAAACTGCACAAAATACAATATTTTAACTTAAATTAAGTTAAAAGCTGAAATAAACAGATTTTAAGTTCTACCAAATAGACCTATTGTAGGAGAAGTTGGAGGATTGTTCTACACAACTTATTTGAAGAGAATTCGTTTAGAAAGTGGGTTGATTTTTAAATTTTTTGATTATTTTAACTTGGGACTAAAAAATTTCGTTTAGGATAAATTTTTTTATTTTTTTATGAGATAAAGAATGTAATGATTATGAGTTGAAAGTAACATTTTGTCTTGTTAAACTAAAAAATTTATTTTATTTTTTTGTAACTAAAATAGCTCACAACCTAACCCCATCCAATCTAAGTTACCAAAAGAAGACTTACGTTGTTATTTTTTTTAAAAAGACACAAAAAAGAATAGATTCTATTATTTTATTCAGGAGTATTTTGGAAATAGAGTTAAAAGTAATTTTTTGACTTTTTAAATTTTTTTTAATGTATTTTATGAAAAATGATATAATCCAAAATAAATTAAAAATAACAAAATGAGCCTCAATAAAATTCAAGTAAGGCTTCATATGTATTTGCTCTGGGAGCAAATTATAATTTCTTCCTATTTTTAGGGGTGGACAGCCACCCAACCAACCAGACTCCATTTGTATTTCCATTCGTACTTTTTAAAGGTTTGAAATTAATCATAGGATTGGCTTGAGTTGACTTTATCAATCCGATTTATTCGGTTTGGCTTAAAAACAGTATTTGAGCCCGAGTCGATTATTAATACATTATGCCTCCGTTTGGGAAGTGAGTTGACTTTTTAATTTTTTGACTTTTTTTGTTATATGAGCCTGGGCTCAAAAGCTTAGTTTGGGAATGACTTTTGACTTTTTGACTTTTTTGTGAGAGAATAGTGTAATGATTATGGGATTAGATGAGATGTTTTGTCTGTTGTGACTCATGAGCCTATTCTGTCTTTTGTGGCTCATTGAGGCAAAAAAGCCTAATGAGCTCTTGCCAAACTAGCCCATATATAATTTATTTACCTTTGTTTTTCTTTTTTAAATAAAGATATACCCCGAATAAGAAAAATATACCTGATAAACTTTAAATTTAAGGTATAATGAATAATAATTAGATATTTGTGCCAACATGACCATAATTTTTTTTTATTAAATTAATACTTGGACTTATTAGATGGACTTGATATTTGGCCTGCTGGGTAAAACTTATAAACAGCTTAAATTAGCTTTTAACTTAAAATAAGTCATTTTAGAGTGTTTGGTTGAGCTTATGAGAGATAGATTATAACTTAAATTAATTGATTTTGAGCTAAAAGTTATAAGCTGCCTCAAAGGTACCTTTTTTTTGTAGCTTATGCGCGCAACTAATTATAGAAGGGTGAAATGACTTAAATAATGCTCCTTCAAAAATTCAAAAATTATCAAAATACCACTATATAAACTTTAAGAATCAAACAGTGTTCATGTTCAGAGAGAGAGAGAGAGCGTGAGAGGCGATTTCCAACGACTATTCTGGCTAAGATTTCGAATTGTTCTCTCTCTCTCTCTCTCTCTCTCTCTCTCTCTCTCTCTCTCCGGTGTTGGTTCATCGCCATCGCGATCTGAACCAACGTCGTCGTCGTGATGTTCTCTCTCTGTCTCTCTGTTTCTCTCCGGCGTTGATTCATCGCCATCGCGATCTGAACCAACGCCGTCGTCGCGATCTAAACCATCGTGATCTGTCTCTTGTTGTTGGTCTCTCTCTCTCTCTCTCTCTCTGCCTTCATCGTCGTCCCCCATCGCGATTAGCTGTGCGAGGTAATCTTAAACCCTAGCACCGGTTCGTCGCAGTTGTGCCTGCCGGAGCTAGGGTTTCAGTTTTGTTTTTTTGTTTTTTGTTTTTTTTGGGTGTGTGTGTGGAGGTTTTTAGTATTTTTTTAATCAAAATAATAATAATAGTAATTAAGCATTTTAGCCAAGAATGAAATCAATTTTATATTAATTGAAAAAATTAAAAAAAATTATACTAATTAATTTATAATGAAAAAATGAAATAATTTTATACTAATTGATTTATAATGAAAATATGGAAATAATAATCTATAATTAAAAAATGAAAATAAGCCATTAATTGACACTAATTAATTTATAATGAAAAAATGAAATAAATTTATACTAATTGATTTATAATGAAAAAATGGAAATAATAATCTATAATGAAAAAATGAAAATAAGCCATTTATAATGAAATAATTTTATACTAATTGATTTATAATGAAAAAATGAAAATAATAATTTATAATGAAAAAATTAAAATAAGCAATTAATTGACATTAATTAATTTAGAATGAAAAAAATGAAATAATTTTATACTAATTGATTTATAATGAAAAATTGAAAATAATAACTTATAATGAAAAAATGAAAATAAGCCATTAATTGACACTAATTAATTTAGAATGAAAAAAATGAAATAATTTTATACTAATTGATTTATAATGAAAAATGAAAATAATAATCTATAATGAAAAAAATGAAAATAAGCCATTTATAATGAAATAATTTTATACTAATTGATTTATTATGAAAAAATGAAAAAAATAATTTATAATGAAAAAAATGAAATAATTTTATACTAATTGATTTATAATGAAAAAATGAAAATAATAATTTATGTAATACTAATTATATTAACTTTTATTAATAAAATATATTTTTTTAAAACTGAAAAAAATGGAAAAATAATCATTTTTATATTATGTAAGGGCAAAAAGGACAATTACACATCAAAAAGTTATTTTACAGCTTATCAACCAAACACTACTCTACTGCTTAAATTCATAATCTCACAGTTGCACCAAACAGGTTAACAATTTATGTTCACAGTTATATAATCTGTTAAGTTATAATTTATAATCACTTTTCTACAGCTCTCCCAAACGGAGCCATTGTGATGTAATTATTAAGGTTAGGCTTGGGGTTAAACTTTGGGGTGTTCAGCTTAAGCACAATATTTTATTTTTTTAACTTTTATTTTTTGTGACTTAAATCCAATAAGGTAAATGCCTATTTCTTACTATCGAGAAATTTTTGTATGTTAATAGAATACCATGTCGCATTATTTTTCACTAAACACCAATCTATATGTCCCTTACTATTCTTCAAATACCCAACATAAATGTAATGAATTTTACTATCAAAATTACAATAATAAAAGGTACCACATGACATATAGTGAGTGTTTGGGAAGTGAGTTTTTTTTTGTAGGGTTTTTTAGTTTTAGGATATTTATTGAGGAAATTTTTTTTTATGTTTGGAAAGATAGTTGGATTTTTTTGTTGTTGAATGTGATGTTTGTGAGAGAAAAAATGAAATGATTATAAAATTTGATGTGATATTTTATTTGAATTTATTTTTTTTAATTTTGTAACCAATTTATCTTTTAATAAAAAAAATCAAAAAAATTCATTCCCAACACACCACCTATCCGCATACAAAAATTACTTTTTGCTACCCCACAATGACACACACTCTGTGTGTGTGAATATATTACATTATGTGTTTTTTTCATATTTACCTAACTTTTAAAATATCTTTACTCCTAGTGTTTTTGTCTTCCTCTAAACTATTCACTCATAATCTTTCTCTTATTAGTTCATTTTTTTTAAAAATATCTTTACCCCTAGTTTTTTTTCTTCCTCTAAACTATTCGCTAATAATCTTTCTCTTATTAGTTAATTTTTTACAATATTTTTTTATTGTACAGAGAATGTAGTTTAAGATAATTAACTAATAATTCGGTTTTAAGACATTGAATACTAGTGGTTGACACAAAAAATATGTGTGTAATTCAAATAAGTATAAAAAAAAAAAAAAGTATTCAACTTGTTTAGTTTCATAACTCGGGATTCACTTTTCAGAAAATTTAAATTTTTTTATTTTTCTTGTTTTTTTTTGTTTTTACTAATTTTTTTAATATTTTAAGCAATTTTTTTTTAAATACACCTAACATAAAATATACTAAAAAGTATAATATTTGTGAAATTTTTTTTTAAAAATTCACTAAATACCAAAAATATAAAAAAAATACAAAAATTCAATAAAATTTTCATATTCTTATGTATTTATTGATTTTTTAAAATATTTTTATATAAATATTTTATTTTTTAAATATATCTAAGTAAGTTGCATTTAAAAGAGTAAAAAAATATGAAAAACAAAAAATTAAATTTTCAAACAATTAAATTCAGAAAATTAAAACTAAACAAAATATTATATTTTGTGTGCCACTCAAATGATAAGTGTGTTCTTTATCAAACATAAGGTGTTAGGTTCAAGTGATAAGTGTGTGTCACTTAAGTGATAAGTGTGCCATTCTATTTTTTCCACTTGACATTAAGGAGAGAGGATGGTTTCAGGACATCAATTAGGGCTCGTTTGTTTTTAGAAGTAAAATAGAGGAGATTTGTAATGAAGAGATTAATAGTGAGGGGATTAAATAAAATTGTGTTTGTTTTGATAATAGTTGTTGGTGTAGAGATTGTTAAATTATTTTTATATAAAATAATAAAAAAAAAACATTAAACATTAATGTTATAAAAAAAAAATGCCCAACATGTAAAAAAATAAATAAAATAAAACTATCCATCTTAATCTCCTCCCCAAGACCCATCCTAATCCGGAGAGGATTATGAATACCTTCTTCATCTCCCAAAACAAACATAACATTAGTGGATTCAATCTTCATCTCAATCTCAATCCTTCCTCTATCTCCCAAAATAAACGGGACCTTAGGGTGTTGTGTTCCCTTTTTATATATGGTATAGATAAATATATGCTATCTATTAATTAGGGGAAACAACACATTAGTGTAGTTTTTCAGGGAAAAAAAATAAAATAAATCAAATTAATAGAAATTTTAAATATTAATAATTAAATTTATAAACTTTTCCATTAATTTGTAAATATTTTGTCCAATTTCCACTTATGTGTAATTTTTCCTATTAATTAAGCATAATTTGACCCAAAAAAAAAAATATATTCCCATTTATTATGTGCACATGATATTTTTGATCAATGGTATCGCATAATAAAAGATAAATATGACCAAATAAATACTAATATTTTTTTTAGTAAAATTTAAATGATTGAAACTAATGCAGATAATTTATAGACACATGAATAAACTTGAGTAACATTAGTGATCAAAAATTTTAGTGTGGTTTACTTTCATGAGTAAGTAAAAATTGATAACAATTTTATTTTTTTAATTATATAATTAATAAAAATAAAATTAAATGTTATATAATTAATTTTAAAAAAAACTTAATGTAATTCTATCAAATTTGTAAAATTAATTATAATTCAACTAACAAATATAGGAATACAAATCGATAATTAATGGCCGTTACCAAAAAAAAATCTTCAAATTTAATGATCATATTCATATCCCAACAAAACGCCCACACTATTCTGACTTTCCCAGTGACTCCAAATATAATTATGGTAATAACTTTGTGGTCTTTTGGCAACATAATTAAAAGCTGCGTTTTTGCCGCAAAAAACGCAGCCTCAGTTAAGCCAAAAAAACAGTATTTGAGCCCTAGTCGATTATTAATATATTATATAATTAACATATATAATTTATTTACTTTTTAAAAAAAAAATAAAGATATACCCGGAATAAGAAAAATATACCTGATAAACTTTAAATTTAAGGTATAATGAATAATAATTAGATATTTGTGCCAACATGACCATAATTTTTTTTATTAAATTAATTTTTTAAATTAATACTTGGACTTATTGGATGGACTTGTAATGTAATTATTAAGGTTAGGCTTGGGGTTAAACTTTGGGGTGTTCAGCTTAAGCACAATATTTTTTTTTTTTTAACTTTTATTTTTTGTGACTTAAGTCAGTCAGGAAAATGCCTATCTCTTTCTATCGAGAAATTTTTGTATGTTAATAGACTATCATGTCGTATTATTTTTCACTAAACACCAATCTAGCTATATGTCCCTTACTATTCTTCAAATACCCAATATAAATGTAATGAATTTTACTATCAAAATCACAATAATAAAAGGTACCACATGACATATAATTATCCACATACAAAAATTACTTTTTGCTACCCCACAATTACTATTACATTATGTTTTTTTTTTCATATTTACCTAACTTTTAAAATATCTTTACTCCAATGTTTTTGTCTTCCTCTAAACTATTCACTCATAATCTTTCTCTTATTAGTTCATTTTTTTTAAATATCTTTACTCCTAGTTTTTTTTCTTCCTCTAAACTATTCACTCATAATCTTTTTCTTGTTAGTTCATTTTTTACAATATTTTTTTACTGTACAGAGAATGTAGTTTACGATAATTAACTAATAATTCGGTTTTAGGACATTGAATACTAGTAGTTGACACATGAGATATGTGTGTAATTCAAATAAGTATAAAAAAAAAAAAAAAGTATTCAACTTGTTTAGTTTCATAACTCAGGATTCACTTTTCAGAAAATTTAATTTTTTTATTTTTCTTTTTTTTTTTTGTTTTTACTAAATTTTTTAAAATATTTTAAGCAATTTTATTTTTATTTTTAAATACACCTAACATAAAATACACTTTATAAGTATAATATTTGTGAAAAAAATGTTTAAAAAATTCACTAAATACCAAAAATATAAAAAAATACAAAAATTCAATACATTTTTCATATTCTTTTGTATTTATTATTTTTTAAAATATTTTTATATAAATATTTTATTTTTAAAATATATTTAAGTAATGTGCATCTAAAAGAGAAAAAAAAAAATTAAAATTTTAAAAATATTGACTAAAATAAAAAAAATATGAAAAACAAAAAATTAAATTTTCAAACAATTAAATTCAAAAAATTGAAATCAAACACAATATTATATTTTGTGTGTCACTCAAGTGATAAGTATGCTCTTTATCAACCGTGAGGTGTGAGGATAAAGTGATAAGTGTGTCACTTAAGTGTTAAGTGTGCCATTCTATTTTTTTCACTTGACATTAAGGAGAGAGGATGGTTTCAGGACATTAATTAGGGTCCGTTTGTTTTCAGAAATAGAATGGAGGGGATTCGTAATGAGTGGATTAATAGTGAATGAATTAAATAAAATTGTGTTTGTTTCGATAATAGTTGTTGGTGTAGATATTGTTAAATTATTTTTATATAAAATAAATATAAAATAATAAAACAAATAAAAAAATACAAAAACATTAAACATTAATGTTAAAAAAAAATGCTCAACATGTAAAAAACAAATAAAATAAAACTATGATTTTTACTTAACAAAAAATACAAAAAATTTAACATGAATGTTCAAAAAAAAAAAAAAAATGCCAACATGTAAAAAAAAAAAAAAAAAAAAAAAAAAATTAGTCTGGTGGACTATTTTCTAATACCAAGTTTTAAGCCTCCATCTTAATCTCCTCCCAAGACCCATCCTAATCCGGAAAGGATTATGAATACGTTCTTCATCTAGCAAAACAAACATAAAATCAATGGGTTCAACCTTCATGTCAATCTCAATCTCAATCCCCCTTCTATCTCCCAAAACAAACGGGACCTTACGGTGTTGTGTTCCCTTTATATATATTGTATAGATAAATATATGCTATCTATTAATTAGGGGAAACAACACATTAGTGTAGTTTTTCAGGAAAAAAAAAAAAATCAAATTAATAGAAATTTTAAATATTAATAATTAAATTTATAAACTTTTTCATTAATTTATAAATATTTTGTCCAATTTTCACTTATGTGTAATTTTTCCTATTAATTAAGCCTAATTTGCCCCCCCCCCCCCCCAAAAAAAATTTCCATTTATTATGTGCACATGATATTTTTGATCAATGGTATTGCATAATAAAAGATAAATATGACGAAATAAGTACTAATATTTTTTTTAGTAAAATTTAAATGTTTGAAACTAATGGGGATAATTTATAGATACATGAATAAACTTGAGTAACATTAGTGATAAAAATTTTTAGTGTGGTTTAGGCCAAGTTTGACATATTGTAAAAAAGTTAAAAAATCAAAAAGTTACTGAAAAAGTTAAAAAGTTAACATTATTCATCAAAAGTCAACAATTACGGCTGCATAACTTTTAATCCTAATTTTTTCTTACAAATCAATTTTTACAATTTTTTATTAGATTTTTTCATAAAAAGTCAAAAAGTTAACCCAAACATCTATATTTTATTCCTCAAATTTTTAGTCCAAAAAGATAGAAAGCACACTTATTTAGGACACCCCAAACAACCCCTTACTTTCATGAGTAAGTAAAAAATGATAACAATTTTATTTTTTTAATTATATAATTAATAAAAATAAAAATAAATGTTATATAATTTATTTAAAAAAAAACTTAATGTAATTCTATCAAATTTGTAAAATTAATTATAATTCAACTAACAAATATGGGAATACAAATCGATAATTAATGGCCGTTACCAAAAAAAACAATCTTCAAATTTACTCATCATATTCATATCCGAACAAAACGCCCACACTATTCTGACTTTCCCAATGACTCCAAATATAATTATAGTAATAACTTTGTTTCCTAGGAAAGAAAAGAAAAGAAAATTTGCCTATCCGCCCACTGTTTCGCGCTCTCTCTCTCTCTCTAGTATAGTATATATACCTTTCTCTCTCTAAAGATATACTCACGCATTCACGCAGAAGATATATATATATATTCTCTATCTACAGTTTTATTTCCATCTTCTTCTTCTTGTTCTTTCTATCAATCGATCTTCACTGGACTCATCGTTTTCTCAGAATTTCAAGATTAGATCTGTTTTTTCAATTCCATACTTCGAACATTCGTGTTTCTTTGAATTCTGAGTTCCGAAAACACAATTTGATTGAAAGTTTCAATTGATCAGGTGAGTCCACAATCGATCACTGGTCTTCTAAACCTTTCTTATTCAATCAATCAATGTTTTTTTTTTTGGGGGGGTCTCTGTTTTCATATATATATGATTGTGAGTATACGTATATTAAACGTAAAATATTTGATATTTGGATTATGAATCAATGCTGGTGATTTAAAACTGTGAATTGGTTTTGATGAGTTTTTTCACTGATTTGTGTAGATTTTAGGCTCTGAAAAAACCCTAGTTTGAATTGTGTTGACTTGAGTCAACCCAACTATCTTAGTCTTCCATGGATTATCTTCAGGTGATGTAGGCTTTGAAACAAACACACATGAGAGATTTTGATTAATGTGCCTCCAATGTGATGGGCTGAATTGCTGTAATCGTTGAAAACCATGTTTTGAATTTTAAGATTCTGAAACAAAAAATGGACTGAAAGTTTCGATTGATTAGTTAAGGCCACCATCAATCATTGATTCGATCAATCAATGTTTTTCTTTGATTTCATAGACGTGTGTGTATATATATATACTAGAAGTGGTGGCGTACATGATGCGTGCACATATGATCATTTTGTTTCAGAAAATAAGATTATAAGCTGTATGATGATTGAATTCAAAAGTTTGAAAATTGAAATGGATTTGAAAAAATGAAAAGTTGAGAGATTTGAAAAATAAATAAATAAATAAATAAATAAATTTAGGGCATAATTGCCCACATAACTGATATAAGGGTACTTTGGAAAACCTAAAATATGAGACATAAACACCATGAGAAGGCTTCTCTTTATGGTAGTACAGATATAGATAGATAGATACTAGCAGATGTGCACACATGCATGTGTAAAAATGGATGACAGTTACAATAGTTTGGAATGTGGGTTTGTTTTGGGGCATAATTTTGGGAAATCAAAAAAAAAGTTGAAAGAACTTGTGTTAACACCAAATTGTGTGTACAGTATATAATAGTATAGATGATGATGATGATGTATATACACGGATTGCATGTGAAATATTCGATATTTGAATCATGAATCAATGCTGGTGCTTTAGAACCGTAAATTAGTTTAGATAAGATTTTTACTAAATTATGCACGGTAAAGTGTGTTGAATTTGTTGACCCAGTTCAGTTCACTTGAGCCAACCCAGCTATCTTATTCTTCCATGTATTATCTTCAGTTGATGTATGTATGCTACATTCAGGCTTTGATTTGATGGTGAGCACGAGTGAATGACTGCTAACACAAACACACACGACACGTTTTGATTCATGTTGCCTGCAATGTAATAGGCTGAATTGATGTAAGTAATTGATTTGACTCAAAACCATGTTTTAAGTTGAAATTGTTGAATTACTCTTCAAAGTTAATGTGATTGCTATCTCTTTTAATCTGCAGTGAGAATGTCATTGTTAATTGAGAAGCAAGAGCAGTTGAACTGCTATGCTCCTAAAAGCCCAACTGTTTCTCAGGTTACAAGGAAAAGAAAAGTTCAAGGGATCAGGAATTATGATGTTCAATTAACAGAACAAGAAGAGGGGGGCAAGGAGGAGGATACTCCAGGATCATCTCCAATCAGAACAAAGAATTTAATTAAGAAAAGAAGTAGAAGAACAGCAGGGAAGCTCCGGGGTGCGTCAAATAAGAAAATAAGCCTTGCACATGGACGTATCGTGGGTGAGTGCAAAGATGATGATGATGGTGGTGGTGGTGACAAGGAGTACAGTGCAGGATTATCACCAGAAAGAACAAAGTCTTCAGATATGAATAGACGGAAAACTCAGGAAAGCAAGGGTTCAAATGGTAGAAAAATCTTTAGGAAACTCCAGGGTGCCTCAAACAAAAAAAGGTGCCTTGAACATAAATCTATTACTAGTAAATTCCAATATGATGATGTGAATGAACACAGTGTGGGGTCATCACCTTCGCTTAGGAAAAAGAGAGCTCGAGAAAGCGAAGGGTCAAGCAATAGAAGAACCTCTAAGAAGCGTCGGGGTACCTTAAGTAAGCAAACAACTCTTGAATGTGAATTTAGCTGTGATAATACTGAAGATGCTGCTAATGATGATGATGATGATGATGAAGAGGAGGAAGTGGAAGAGAACATAAAGGGTATATCATCCACGAGAGCAAAAAGTTCATTAAAAAAAACAAGGATAGCCCAAGAAAATGAAAGCTGCTACAGGAAAAAAAAATCACAGAAGCTTAATGGTTCCTTAAACAAGAAAAGAGTTCTTAATGGTGCCTTTTCTGTGAGTGACTGGGAAGATGGTGAAGGTGAAGATGAGGGAAAGGAAAATGAATGGTCATCATCGACAAGATCAGAAACTTCATTGCCTGAAGAACTTGAAAGCTCACATGGTAAAAGGATTTCAGAAAGAAGGCGTGCTGTCCTGAACAAAAATAGTGGCTTTGGGGGTGATTTCTTTTTTGGTGATTTTGAAGTTGAAGACATAAAGAACAAAAGTATAGATCAATATGGTTTGAACATGAGAAAAAGTTCAAGGGACATGACAGAGAAAATCTATGGGGGTGATTTCATTTTTGGTGATTTTGAAGTTGAAGACATAAAGAACAAAAGCATAGATCAATATGGTTTGAACATGAGAAAAAGTTCAAGGGACATGACAGAGAAAATCTATGAGTCTGGGAACTTGTTATTTTGTAGCGTATCTTCTTCTTCCTCTTCTTCCTGCTCATCAGTTATCAAAAGTGAACGAAATAGCGTTGACAGATGCACAACAAAGAATCATAAGGTTAGAACTCTCTCGTATTCATATATTTTGAATATTTTTTTAATATATTTTGTGGGTTCTTGGAGAAAGAATTGACTGAATTATACTAGCATACTTGTCAGCAGGAAAATGGGGAAGAGCGTTTGAAGTGCCATCAGTGCAGGAGGAATGATAGAAGAATTGTGGTTCCTTGTACCAACTGCAAACAGAAACTATATTGTGTCCGGTGTATCAAGCAGTGGTAACGTTTCTACGTATTTTCTTTTTCTTTTGATGATAATTTCTTAGTTGCTACAATGTTTTCTTTTAAATAATTTCATTTGTTCTCTCTCTCTCTCTCTCTCTCTCTCGGGTAAATAGGTACCTACACTTGTCAGAAGAAGAAGTTGCGGAGAAATGCCCATTTTGCCGTGGAAATTGCAATTGTAACTTGTGTTTGCAGTTGCATGGCATGATTAAGGTGGGATTCTGCCATACTGAAAAGTGTCTTCATTTTTTTTTGGGTGAAATTGTTGACAGTTTTCATTCTTTAGACATCAAAGAGGGATCTCACTGATCGGGAGAAGTTTCAGCATCTTCATTATTTGATCAAGTCACTTCTTCCATTTGTAAAACAAATTCATCAAGAACAAACTGAGGAGATGGAGATAGAGTCTCTGATTCAAGGTTATATAACTTTCAAACATTCAAAGAGTCCTAAGTACTTGAATTATGTTGCTGACTAATAATATATTCATATAGGGGTGGAATCATCTTCCATTAAGATACAAGAGTCCATTTGTTCCAATGATGAGCGTGTGTATTGGTAAGCTTGTCTTCTTTTCTTTGCTTTAGAGTAACTGTGATTTTATTTGTATCTATAATTCTGCAGTACCTTAATTTTTAACTATTTTCTTGGCCCTGGAGCAGTAACTACTGTGCAACTTCAATCATTGACCTTCATAGAAGCTGCCCAAATTGCTCCTTTGAGCTCTGTCTTAGTTGTTGCCGTGAGATTCGCAATGGAGAGGCTTTAGGAGGTGGCAACAAAGTAGTTTTTCGATATATGAATAGAGGCTACGATTACATTCATGGTGGAGATCCTCTACCAAATTCTTGTCAAGTGAAAATTTCTACGGATCATAATAAGCCGCCGTTGACGAAATGGGTTGCCGGTGATGATGGAAGTGTAACTTGTGCCCCAAAAGAAATGGGTGGATGTGGGAATTGTGTGCTAGAGCTCAAGCGTATTCTTCCACATTGTTGGACTTCGATCTTGGAGGCTAAAGCGGAAGAAATATCAAAGAATTGTGAGGTAGAGCAAACAATCACGAGGCCCAATTATCTTGATGAGTGGAGCAAGATGTCACGGAGAGCAGCTTCTAGGGAAGGCTCTGATGACAACTATTTGTATTGCCCCGATTCAAGGGATGCCATAAAGGAGGAAGAGCACTTGCAGTTCCAGATGCATTGGGCAAACGGGAAACCAGTGATTGTTCGAGATGTCCTTGAGCAGACGACTGGTTTAAGCTGGGAGCCAATGGTCATGTGGCGTGCACTCTGTGAAAACTTGGATTCAAAGATTAGTTCAAAGATGTCAGAAGTTAAGGCTATTGATTGCCTGGCTGGTTGTGAGGTTAGTCCTATCTTCTCTTCTGGCATTTTGATTGTCATTTTTTGTCCACTACTTTGCAGAAGGAAGTATTTGTTTGATGGAATGTGCATAAACATCTTGCACACCTCTTGATCTTAATGTTATAGCTGTCTTGAATATAAATTGCAACTTATGTATCAGTAGTTGTATTACTATTATACTATTGGTTTCATTCTGGGTTTAATACTAAAGTCCTGTATCTGACCATATACTTTTACTGTCTCACATGTTTCTCTTGTTCCTTTCAAATCATACCTATGTGAAATATCAGCGGCAATTGCCAAATGGTTTTCTTTTCTCTGAATCTTGTTTTCTGTTACAATTTGTAGGTGGAGATAAATACGCGGCAATTTTTCAAAGGTTATACAGAAGGAAGAAGATATGGAAATTTCTGGCCTGAGATGCTCAAGCTTAAGGATTGGCCACCTTCTGACAAATTTGAGGATTTGTTGCCACGCCACTGTGACGAGTTTATTAGTGCATTGCCTTTCCAGGGATACACGGATCCTAGGGATGGTTTTCTTAATCTTGCTGTGAAATTGCCTCAAGGTGCCCTAAAGCCTGACTTAGGTCCAAAGACATATATTGCATATGGCATTGCCGAAGAACTTGGCAGAGGAGATTCTGTAACTAAGCTTCATTGTGATATGTCAGATGCGGTAGGGTTTTACAACCTGTCAGAATTATATTATATCATTTGCATTTTCTGAAATGATGATTTGTTTGCATTTTATTCTGTTGTTGCGATGTGGGGTTCTACATGGTTATTTCTTCTTAAATGGTTACGAATTTGTCTCTTGCGTTAATTGGTTATGCATAAGTTCCCTGATAACTGTTCTTCCTGTAATTATGTTATAACCATTGTACTTGAAGAAATAAGCTTGCAAATTTTTATTTGGAGCAGGTGAATATTTTGATGCACACTGCAGAAATAGACTCAGATGATCAGCAGCGTGCTGCAATTGAAAAGTTGAAAAAGAATCACCAAGCTCAAGATGAACGAGAGCGCCTCATTAGAGAGATGAATGAAGATCTCACCAGACCTTGTAATGGCATTGGTGAACAAAAGCTTGAATTGGATGCCTCTGATATTAAGCACATGGGTAATGAGATAGACGTGAAACAGCCATCTGAAACTAGTGAAGTAATCACAGATCCAGTAGGCGAGCACAAAGGACGCTCGACTTTGCTTGAAGGAGCATTAGATGAAACGGCCGGTGCACTGTGGGACATCTTTAGGAGGGAAGATGTACCGAAGTTACAAGAGTATCTCAGGAAGCATTCTATTGAATTTAGACACACTTTTTGTTCTCCAGTTGAACAGGTAATTTTTAACTGATGAAGCTTCAATTTAGCCACGTCAAATGTGTATTGAGCTCTGAGAAAGCTTCTTGCTTTGATTTAGGTTGTTCATCCAATTCACGACCAATGCTTCTACTTGACTTTGGAGCATAAAAGGAAACTCAAGGAGGAATTTGGTCAGTATTTAATATAATGCAGCATTTCTTATACTGTTATTCACTGATACATTAGTTAATACTGTTCAATACCGTTGTTTAAAACCATTACCTTGAAACTTGGCAACTTACAGAGTTGTTTAAAACCATTACCTTGAAACTTGGCAACTTACAGAATTTTTTAAAACGTTACAGGGATAGAACCATGGACTTTTGAGCAACGACTTGGAGAAGCGGTGTTTATTCCTGCTGGTTGCCCACATCAAGTCAGGAATCTCAAAGTAAAAATTTTCTTTGTTAACTTTTTGAAATTTCAGCTGGGCATGCAATTCACTAACATGCTTATCATATATATATATATATATATTTTTGGATTGATATTATATATCTATTTTATTCAATCTAACTTGTTTATTCTCTGCTTTACACACAGTCGTGTACGAAAGTTGCAGTGGATTTTGTTTCTCCTGAAAATGTCCATGAGTGCTTACGATTAACAGAGGAGTTTCGAAGACTGCCAAAGGATCACAAGGTTAGAGAAGACAAACTGGAGGTATGACCTCTCTTTACTTTAGCATACGTTGTTTAATTGGCCGCAATTGTATGTACTCTCCATTTTGCCTGAAAAAAAGAAAAGAAAAAAACTTCAGTAAATTTGAATCCTAATCTGATCATCCTGGCTCAACGAGTTCAATTATACAACTATAACCTAGATTTGCTATTACTTTCTTTCCTCTTATTTCTCTGCAACTAAACAAATACTCCTGTTCTGTGTGGTTGACAAGCTGGGTGAATGCACTAAGTTCAGCAAACTCAATCTGGTTAACCTCATTGTCTTGTTTATTTATTTATTTTTATGTGTGAAAAAACAGATAAAGAAGATGATTCTTCATGCAATGAACCAAGCTGTCGAAGATTTTGAAGCGTTGACATCGGCAAAGTGAATGATGTTTTGTGGAATCTGTTGCTGGCCTGCCTATGGACAAACCATTTTTGTTACGCATATTTGCTTTTTTATATAGCTCTCTCCTCTATAGTAGTCAATTTTGAGAGGCTGTTTTGATCCTTGGATTTTTGTAATTATTGTGAGACTCCAAGGATGATTTTGTAAAACTATTACCAGCCTCAGTAGGCATTTTGCTCCTTCCTAAGAAAGGATTAGCCATTGCTTATTGCTCTGTTTGCCCTTCATGAATTTGGAGATGTGCATGGAAGAACAAGATAAATGGAAATGAAGAAATTTCAAATGTTTCTAGATCAAGAAAAACAAGAGAACTTGCCTAGACTTGAGTGTGCACAAAACCTATCAATGTAACAATTTGAAATGGACAAACACATACCCCCAAGGGGGGAAAAATACATGTGCTTGAAACTGTTTTCATTTCTTTGTTTTTGTATATTACAAAATGTATATTTTAAGACCATCTTATGTAAAATTTCAAAATACCTTGTGTGGGGAAAAATTACCACACGGTTTTCAAAAAAATATAAACAAATATAAACGCATTGTTTGACTTTACTTAATGAACTTGCAAAAGCCAAACTAAATAGATGACTTTCTGACTGAATGATTAGATAGGGATTTTTTAATACCTAAGTTTTGTAAGTTAGGAATTTAAAAAAAACTTTTTGTAGATTTAAAATTTCTTGCCTAATGACTCTGTACCTTACTTTTGAATGTTTTGCTTACTTACGATTATCGGTTGAGTATTATTGAGAGATTTGAGTATTACTTTCTTTGTAATATTACAAGTAATAATAAACAACTTACTTTGACCTATTTTAACCCATTATTTGACCAACTTCAGATCTTAATTATCCCATTAGGATCACTATTTGATTATTCTGTCATGTATCATGCTTGATTATCAAAATGATAACGTGTCGTTTAATTATTGAAATGATAGTTGTATAATGTCACAGTTCAAGTTTTACCTCTCGCAATTTCTTTTCGTTACCGATTTTGAATTGACTCTGAAATTAAAGATTAAAGTGTAACAATTAAAAACTAAAAAAAAAAAAAAAAAAAAAAAACTTGAACGATAAAAAAAAGAAAAGAAAAGAAAAAAAAGCCTAGAGATTAAAATATAATAAAATGTATACTTGCCCTATATCTATTTCACCCGATCAATGGTGACACTCCCTCAAAATGGTGACACTTCCTCCCAAGGGCTGGCCCAACTTATACGGGCCGATCTGTTCAATTTACCGCCAAACACCAACACTATCTCTTACACACGCACACACGCGCGCACACACAAACAAAAGCTTCAATCTTCTATCTTCAACCTTCAACACAACCAATCCACTCCAATCCTCACATCTCAGACCCACCCCATCAACAATGAACTTACAAGCATCACAATCTCATTTCCAAATTCACGGTCTTCCGCAACCTCCTCCGTTTCGCTGCCGCACATTCCTGTTGTCCACCCGGCGGCGGAGACACACAATCGGGGACGGAGGAGGAAGAAGGAGAAGAAGTTGTTTTGGTGTTGGAGTGTGTAGTTTGGGTAGTAATGGAGGTACTGTTGTGAGTGAGGAATTGAGCAGAGAAGTCATCGAAGAGCAGAAACAGAGGAGGGCTTACCCTTTCCATGAAATTGAGCCTTGGTGGCAGCGTTTTTGGGAGGAGAATCGCACTTTTCGAACGCCTGATGATGTCGATACTTCTAAACCTAAGTTCTATGTTCTCGACATGTTCCCTTATCCTAGGTCCTCTCTCTCTCTCTCTCTGTGAAATGGTGGAAAACTTTTGTTTTAGTGAGCTTTGTGTGGAGTATATGTGATGTGCCTTATCAATTTAGCGTATCTTCAACCCTTCACCTCTTTTTTCCTCAAATTTTAATCCTTTCATTTTTTCATCAAATCCTTCCTAAAATTTGAATTTGATTTGAAAATGTAAAAAGATGAAGCATTGGAGATTAAAATAAAAAATAAAAATAAAAATAAAAAAAATTGATGAAAAGTGAAATTTGGGATAACAGGAGAAATTTTTAGAAGATTTTGATGAGAGGGTTGGAGTAGTTCATATCAAATCAAGCTTTTTACTCAAACTTAGAATCAAATTAGATGAAGAAATTGGTGAAGGGTTGGAGATGGTCTTATGAAGGTTTTTGCTTGAAAGCAATGCCTTTTATCTTTACGCTAGCCTATGCTTGAGAACAGGAATAACTAGAGTTGGTGTGGAAGAAAATGAAAACAAGATGAATTAACCTCAAACAGAATCAATTTTTGAGAACTTTTTTTCATTAGAGAAAGGAAAAAATGGTTGAGGAGCCAGAGTATTGGGGGAGCCATGTGTGTTAATTTCTCAAAATTCAAAATTTAGGGGTGTTACAGTGTGAGAAGTGTAATTCGTTAAAATTTAGGGGAAAACTCTTACAGATTTCTGAAAGAGAGATGTATAATGCTGGTTGTGTGGGCTTGCTCTGCATGACATTCAAGGAACACAACAAGATTAGGTGTGAAGAAGAGTGTCAACTGCATTTTGTTAGAGAAACTCACAATTAGATTATTTGTGAGTTTTGGGAACATCCCCATTCATATGTCCGAGATCTACATCTATGAATTGAAAGGTTTGAATGATCAACTCTGCAATTAGTTGTTAGAATCATGACTGGCCAGGTCATCTTTGGTCTTTTTTGCCTTTGCGTTACGTGGATGTTATGGCTTTGCATAGTTGTGTATCTCAATGGTTCTGTTAAGTGCTCAATTTAAGATATTTGAATTGATTAATATTCGATATATGTGATTTTGATTTTCTAATTACTGTCAAATTACTATATTTTTGCGAGTTGCCTTGTTTTGACGAGGTTTTGGTGTTCCGTTGACCGTTGTTGAAGTGGAGCTGGGCTACATGTTGGTCATCCTCTTGGATATACTGCCACCGATATTCTTGCTAGATTCAAACGCATGCAGGGTTTTAATGTTTTGCACCCGATGGGATGGGATGCGTTTGGGCTGCCTGCCGAGCAATATGCAATTGAGGTTGTCTTTGCGATTACTACAAGTGGTTTACATTTTGGTGATTCAACAATGGGTAATACTGATCTTAATTTTCTACGTTGTGTTTGACAGACAGGAACCCACCCAAAACTCACAACTTTGAGGAATATTGACCGCTTCCGCACCCAGGTCATTTTCTTTCTTCTATCTCTTTAGTTAAATTATCCAATAAAAATGTATAGGTGATAATTAATCAATTTTTTTTTTTTAATAAAAAAGTCAGTACATTTTCTTGTGGTTTTGGTTCAATATATTATGCATATGTTATGAATCGAGTCTAAATTTGATTTGTGGATTGACCAAGGACTGATTTAATCACTAAATTAAAGATTGAATTGGTTAAATTAGTGCAAACCAAATGTGGCCTATGTAGTAAAACTTTAAGTGATCCAATTCATGGGCCAATTTTTATGAACTTAAGTTGCAGAACGTTATATAGTTTCCAGCAGCTGTGCAAGCTGTAAAGAATTCCTCTTTTCTTAGCCAAGTGGAGAGAGAAGAGTGATAACAAGACAAATCTAGCCTAAAGGGAATCAATCAAAGAGGGCTGAAATAAAGCAAACAAAGTTTTCGTGAAAAATCACAGAGCATGAATTGAGAAACCATGGATAAACTCCAATCAATTCTGTTATCTCAAAATCAGGCACAATTTTTTTTCTCTACGCACAAATTTTATTGCATTTTTAGCTGTGGAGAAAACAATCTGAAATTACTTTTCAATTGTAAACCAAAGGTTTCCTTTGCCAAATATAAATTGAAGACTTAGCTTATCCATTGTCCCACATTCTTCTTTTCTTGCATAGAAAAAAGGAATGGGGAAGGTGGATCATTTTTTTGGACTCTGCACCATTTCTTATGTGAAGAAATTAATAACTTATTCTCCAAGAAACTTGAAGGCATTGGGTTCTTCTACTCAATAATGTGTGTTCCTGTCCAGCACAAATGAAGAGGGGATGCAGAACTTCACTGATCCCTTTGAAGGCATGGTGAACTGGCATTCTTTTTATGGATAAAAATGTCTTCGCTTTTGAATTGACAATTCAGTCTTGTATATAGAATATTGCTCCCTTAGCTTTCCAAATGGTTTTGTTCTTTCTCAAGTTATTAACAGTCAAATTACTTTTCAGCTTAAATCATTAGGCTTCTCATATGATTGGGATCGTGAAATTTCTACAACAGAACCAGAATATTACAAATGGACACAATGGATTTTTCTGCAGCTTTTGAAGAGAGGGCTGGCATATCAGGTCAGTTTTATTTCTAGTTAAGTATTTCTTAGCTTTGTTAATGAAAATGCAGAGCTGACACTCTTTTAATATTATGTGCAGGCTGAAGTGCCCGTCAACTGGTGCCCTGCTCTTGGGACTGTCTTGGCAAATGAAGAGGTGGTGGATGGTGTTAGTGAGCGTGGGGGTCATCCAGTTATAAGAAAGGTATGCCGGTTTGATGCTCTGTTTGCGTGGATGGTCTTTGTTTGGGTTATGTATTTTCTTTCTTTGCTTCTTTTTGTAGAGGATGTCTTATCCTCATTTCTTCTTTTTGATTAATCAATAAAATTTTTTGTTGATCAAAAAAAAAAAAAAAAAGCTCTGTTATGTGTTAGCATTTCGTCCCTCTTTTGATACTTTGCTCGTATTTTTATTTGTTGAATGTTTTTATAATTTTACAGTATCATTGTTGATTACCAAGCAGCCAATGCGGCAGTGGATGCTCAGGATTACTGCATATGCTGACCGTCTCCTTGATGATCTAGATGATCTTGACTGGCCTGAAAGCGTGAAGGAAATGCAAAGGAACTGGATAGGGAGGTCAGAAGGGGCCGAGGTGGAGTTTTGCGTTCTTGACACAGATGGGCAGGCCAGTGACATAAAAATTACTGTTTATACAACCAGGCCGGATACCATCTTTGGAGCAACGTATATGTCTTGGTTTTTGTTCTTTTAGTTCTTTTATTTACTTCTTTTGCGATGATTCAGCCCATTGTAATTAGTTGCTCTTTCTGTGCAGCTACTTAGTGCTGGCTCCAGAGCATTCTTTGTTGTCATCAATAGTATCCAAGGGCCAAAGCAAATATGTAGGTGCATATATTTCCTTGTACAATTTTATCTCAAAGGTTTGTTGACCATGGCTAATATAGGAGATGGTAAATATTATGCACAGGTGGAGGAATACAAAGAGCTCGCTTCTAGAAAGAGTGACCTTGAGAGGACTGAGCTTCAGAAGGAAAAAACTGGAGTCTTTAGTGGTGGTTATGCAAGAAATCCAGCTAATGGTGAAGCTATCCCTATTTGGATTGCGGATTATGTTTTAGGGAGGTCTGTAAATCCCTTTTCTTAATTTCTTATATTCTCTTTCTTTTTAGCATTGGCTAATGTATTATGCTTAATAGCGATATCTGTATAATCTATTTTGTAGGATATAAAGTGAAGTATTAGGATTTGAATTGACTGTAACATATTAAGCATGTTTTGTTGCAGCTATGGTACAGGAGCAATAATGGCTGTACCAGCACATGACGTGCGCGACCATGAGTTCGCTTTGAAATATGATATTCCAATCCGCTGGGTTGTGACGCCAGATGGTGGAAGTTCTGGTGATTCTGAAAGACCTTACTCAGGTGAAGGTATTAGTGTAAATTCGTCGAGTCCAATTTTGGGGCTGGACATCAATGGCTTGCCTAGTAAAGAAGCTGCTTCCAAAGTCATTGAATGGGTGGAGAAAATTGGAAATGGGAACAAAAAGGTAACTTTTAGTGGTTGTTTATCTAGAAAGGTGTACTTTTCTTAGTTTATCTGAAGCATTCTTTTCCCCTTTTGAGGGGTGATGGGAGGGCAGGAGAGGGAATTTGGAGGTGTTTTTAGCTTCTACCATTCAATACAATTGATCTTGTGTGAAACTTGTCTTCCTTTAGGTGAATTACAAGTTGAGGGACTGGCTTTTTGCTCGGCAACGCTATTGGGGAGAGCCCATCCCAGTTGTTTTCTTGAAGGACACAGGTGAGGGTGTTCCACTTCCTGAAAGTGAGCTGCCTCTTGCCCTTCCTGAGTTGGATGATTTCACTCCCACTGGGACAGGAGAACCACCACTTTCAAAAGCAGTTTCTTGGGTGTGTTTTGCCTTCTTTATTCTCTTATCTGTTTGGCATTTATGTTTAGCAGATGAATTGATGAGTTCTTCATTACATTACTTCCTGATTTTGTTCTTGGAGATGTGAAAATGTTAATAATTGGCTAAAATCTTTCAAAAGCAGTTTCTTGATGTGTTCTTCCCTTTTTTGTCCTTTCTGTTTTGTCATTTATGTTTAACAGATGGATTGATGAGTTCTGCAGTATTTCACTTACCTGAGTTTGTACTTGGAGATGTCAAAAAGGCAGTAATTGCCTAATACGCTTACCTAGTACTGTTAGTTCACCACCACCCCCTGCTTGTGTACATCTTTGTTCAAATAATCTCAAATCAAACACTCGTGTGCTTGAAGTTTACCCTTTTTTCCATTTCCAAGATCTCAAAATCAAACTCTTCATGGCAAAATTGTTGTTTGGCTAGTCATTAGTTTTGTCTGATTGTTGAGAAGACATGCAAAACGAACAAATGCTTGGAATCCTGTAGAAAGTTGAAGTGGATGTTACTCTGATTTTAAATTTTTTCTTTTCTGTAACTTCTCTACAATTGTATGGAGCATGAATTGCCATCACGAATGAGTAGGCAAATGAAAACACCTATTTGATCAGTTGCTCTCATTTGCAGTAATTGCCAATTCAGTCATATCTATCTTTCAAACAAACTATTGTTACTTTGGACTACATGTCCACTATTAACGCCCTCAACACCAATTTAACCAGCATGCTGGCTCTTCTCATATTATTTATTTCTGAATTGTTAGCAATTGTCTAGCCATTTTTCATTTTAATATTCATCCGTGTAAACTTGGATGATTGATTTTCAGGTTGAGACCACTGATCCTTTGTTGGGAAAGCCTGCCAGACGCGAAACAAGTACCATGCCACAGTGGGCTGGTTCATGCTGGTAATCTGTTGTTTCAAATTTTAAAATTTATTTTTTACTGTATTAGTGCCAATGGTGCAATGGTATTGAGATTTCTTTGTTTTTTATGAGGGCTGTATTTTTTACCAGAATTTTCTTTTTTCTGATAAACATTGAAGTGCTTTAAGTTCAGGGAAGATGAATAGCTAAGAAGCACGGACACGGACACGGACACGGATGAGGATGTAGACACGGGACACGGCAATTTTAAAAAATGGGGTCACATCAATAAAATATGTTTTCATATATTTTTATTTGCTATCTAGATTAGTATTACATCCACAAACAATCAATATTAACAAAAATGAACTCTAATTCTATTTTTTTTTATTTTTAAAAGCACTTCTAAATTAACACTTACAGTTTATATCTTATTTTATGGTTGATCTATTACGTATTTAAATCTAAGAAAAAAATAATAAACATTCAACATTAATCAAAAGCACTAAATAAAATGGGAGAAAAGACAACTTGGCATGTCCCTAGTGTGTCCTCGGCGTGTCCCCTGAAAATAAATTAATTAAATAAGGGGACACACCATGTGATGTGTACCATACGTGTCCCCGAAGTGTCTGTGTGTCCAACATGAATACGACACTTGTTTTGAAGTGTCGGTGTTTCATAGATGAATATAAAGGAAAACCTGAGAGTGAAGCATGGAGATGCCCGAAGGGACATAGGACATAAGATATAGAGGGTGGTTTGTTGAAGAAAACAAAAAGTAAAGAGCAAAGAAGAAAGAAATGTCTTCTATCGTATATATTCCACTTTTGTGGCCCTGCACAAAAACAACATACTTTGGTTGAATGGGTGAGTGGATGCTGGACTTGTCAAAAGAGAGAGAGGAGAGTGGATGCTGGACTTATCAGAAGTGGAAAGGAGAAATTTAATAATGTGACATGTTTGTTGAATGTCAGTTTATTGATTATCAGCTGTATGCTATTTGTATGATCTAAACTATAGTTATGTGTGAGCTGTCTGAAATAAATTATTCTTTTGTGCATACAATTTTAGTATCAATAAGCAGGAGCAACACCTTAAATTTTAAAAATCTTGTTTTATATCATTGTCATTTTAGGAAGGTGGCATCATCAGTATTTTAGCTGTTGCTAGTCCGTGGTCATGTGTGAGAAGAGAAAAATAATATAACTTTACTCATCAACTCAACAAGCCTTTGTTCCAGTTACTTGGCGTCAACTACATGGATTTCTTTTCTACTGCTGGCTTTATTAAAAGCCATGTCCCAGTCAAGTCCTTGGCCTTCTTTTATTTTTTTTAGCACACTTAACATGAAGCAATCACTCTTTTTTATTTATTTATTTTGATCTGCAACAAAAGGAAATTTATTAAATAAAAGAAGTACAGAGGACAAGAGGTCCTCTAAGACTTCCGCTTATTCTTGCAGGCATGTTAATTGGTCTAAATTGTACATGGCCATTCCATTTCAAACAACTTTCGCTCATTTTATGGTGTCACTTCTATGTTTTCCCTAACGCATTTATGTCTTATTTTATATTTTCTCATAGCATTGTTCATCTTTCTCAACATTCTCATTTTAGTTACACTCATTTTTATTTATTTATTTATTTTTATAAATTAGATTCTTAGTCATCTTACATTCTGCTCATGTCCAGGTACTATTTGAGATTTATGGACCCTAACAATTCCGAAGCGTTGGTTGATAAGATGAAAGAAATGTAAGTGCCACTTTTGCTAACACTAATCTCTATAGTTTGACACTACATTGGTCTCTTACAGGGGATCTGTTTTATGTATATGTCATTTACTACTAAGAGATGATTATATGCAATGCAGAGTTCTATTTAGCATCTTTCATGTGCAGGTATTGGAGCCCTGTTGATGTGTATGTTGGCGGTGCTGAACATGCTGTTCTTCACTTACTTTATTCCAGGTTCTGGCACAAGGTTTGTGCTCCAAATTGTATTGTACTGTATTTTGAGGTGTCCTTGTTGCTGGTTGGTGTCTCCCTTTCCATGCAGCATTATAGGCAATATTCATTTTTTTTGGAACACATCTAATTGTTGTTATCGTAAAAAGATATACCTAGGATTGTTATGAGTCAAGCCAAATTGTAGGTTGATTGTAATGATTGTATTCTGGTTTTCAAGAAAAGTTTATTTACCATAGTAATCTGAGCCAGTCTGGGGAGATGGAGAGTCCAATTGGTAAGGTATGTATTTGAGAAGCACTGTGATGAAGGAAGCACTGAAATTTGAAAACAAGGCTGTCTATGATCAAAAGCTGGCTAGTAAATTAAAGCCTGGTGCCATCCATAGTTGTTTTCTGATACCAAATTTGTGACCGTATTTCTTTTGTTGGTGCTGTATACATATTTGAATGCTTCTAATTCAAACTCTGTTGCAGGTTCTCTATGACATTGGTGTTGTATCAACAAAAGAACCTTTCAAATGTGTCATAAACCAGGGGATTATCCTAGGGGAAGTAAGTAAAGTTGCTTGGTCACAAAGTAATGTTTGCCCGTTGCTAGTTCTTAATGATTTAAGTGGCAGGTTCAATATATGGCATGCAGAGATTCAGACGGGAATTTCATATCTGCAGACTCTGTTGATGTGTTCGGAGAGCATCATCAAGAAAGAATACCCGATGAAAAAGTGTGTTTTTCTGCATCTGTTATATATTTTCTCACCCATCTTGATGCATTCCACTAAAATTAGTAGAGACAAGGCTATTATTTTTGGCATTCACCTTTTTATTTTTGGTTTTTGGAATTATGTTTTCCCCTTATGTAGGTAATGAAATCTGGTGATTCTTTTGTGTTAAAAGACAATCCCAAAATTCGGTTGATTGCCCGGGCTCATAAAATGAGTAAAAGCAGGGGAAATGTTGTGAATCCTGATGATGTTGTTTTTGAGTATGGTGCAGACTCTCTTCGCTTGTATGAGATGTTCATGGGCCCATTTAGGTAGGTTTCTGTTAAAAAAAGTATCTTATAATTATTATTATATTTTTTAAACTTGAGAACATGTCTTGCAATTTTTAAACTCAAGCTCACTTTTTATATCTGCTCCTTTCTTGCATGACCTTTCTTGTTCTAGAGACTCGAAAGCTTGGAATACTGGTGGTATTGAAGGCGTTCATCGATTTTTGGGGAGAGTTTGGAGATTGATAGTTGGTTCACCTTTACCCAATGGTACATTCGGAGATGGAACAGTCATAATTGACAATGAGCCTCTATTGGAACAACTTCGTTCTCTCCATAAATGCATTGATAAGGTATTATTATTTTTTTTTCTATTTTTTTATGCTATTAGTTTTTCTTGCTTGCCTCTTCTACTCTTTGAGGTCTCATTTAGTTAGAAATTGGAATGCTATAGTGCACATATATGTTATGAATTTTTGTTTGTTTATTTATTTATTTTGGGTAAATAAGCAATTTTATGACCAAACGAAAGAATATACAATAAAGCTCACGACTAGTGTGTTTTGTTTATTACATTGTGTGTGTGAAAGTGTGTGCGCACGTGTTTAAAGAATGCTCTCTGAAGGCTGTGCAGTATTGCTAAAGCTTATTTATCCTAAGTGATGTCTCTCATCAATGTCGAAGATATGTATGGTTCTAAATCTAAAGTCACCTGACCACCATATCTGAAGATATAGGAACCATGTTTTTTAAGTCTACAAATAATTAATTGAAATAAAAATAAAATTTTTATGGAAAGAAGCTGCTCATATGGACATCATGCCGTTTTATAAAATAAAGGAAGCAGTCAATGTTAAAACAAAATAATACGTATAGCAGTGTGTACTATTTTCTAAATTTAGAAGGGAGCTGTTTTTAGATTTTGTGCATGGCCTTTTAATGTTAATGTTAAAAATAATAAACTTATTGTTTACATCCATTTGGTCATTGCTGTCACAACTCACCAAGCTAGTGGTCTAGTTATCCATTTTTGCATTGTAGTTTGTTGCTCTCTCTCTCTCTTCAAATTTTTTTTAAATACCATTTGTGCAGCAGCCACAATATTTGTTCCTTCCCATTCTCATTGGCTGCATGCCCTGGTTTCTTACCATGAGATGTTGTAGTGTTATAACTTGTTTGGCTGCTGTCCGTGGGTCACAGTTTTTGACCCGAGCATAATTCATGGGATGCAGTGAATTGCCATGTTAGGGTGATCTTTACAAAGCGTGGGAATGAGTATGGTATTCATCTTTTAAGTTAATCTCTGTTAATCTCTATTCAGATAACTTCAAGCTTGTGATCTTGGGAACAGTTCTGTATATTTGTTAAGTTTCTGATATTTGACTTTAAGCTTCTAATAAAACTATGCTATTATAATCTTGTTGAGAGCACAAAATTGAATTTATTATTATTATTTTTTTAAATTCTGTAATCAAATTTCTCGTAGCCATGCTACTGAGCATGCTCTACCCAAGCCCCACATTAGCTGGAGACTTGATTCCTGGGTCACCCCTTTTTAGCCATGCTATTGGACACTGTTTACCAATGCATATTAATATGTTGCATTGGCGTGGGTAAGGGTGGTAAAATTTGAGGTGGGTCTATAGTGTCAGACTTATCGAATTTGAAAATTTTGAATTTTTGGAGATTGAAATTAAAGAGCTGCATGATACAAAACGCGTAATATGTGTGAAGGGGAGCAAAGATTTAAATAATAATAATAATTATTATGTTACAATAATAATAATAATAATATGCTTAAATGGAGAAATGAAAAGTAAGACAGTTTATACAAGTGCCTTCAATTTAGTGTTTGGCGCATTTCTAATGCAGATATGTCTTTTAGATGTCATCATGCCCCTAGGTGGTGTAGTTTGAACATAATATGAAGCTCTGACCAATTAGTTGGTTTGACTTGTAGGTCACAGAAGAAATTGAAGGAACACGGTTCAACACTGGAATCTCTGCAATGATGGAGTTCATTAATGCAGCATATAAGGTCTCTATTATCTATCTGTGTCATTTGGCTCTTTAACAAGTTGTTCTTGATATGGGCATGTGATTTACTGCAATTGCTACTTTCCCTAGGTGGTTGGTAATATGTTGGGATACTGATACAGTAACTTGTTTTACACTTCTAGTAGCATCCCATTGACAAATTAATTGTACTGGAAGGTTTGTTTGCTGTGAAGGTGTGAGACACTTCACATCAGGAATATGAGGCATTTAAATCATTGTGGAAGCACAAAAGCAAAATGAAAAATGAATAAGTAGGTGAAAGTGATGGCTGAAATGAGAGTGTGGGTTCTGTCTTATTGCTCTTGTTCACAACAATACCCTTTTGAAACATGCAATTCAACTCAACACTTCACCTCCCAACCCAAGGAACCTGAAAAAAAAAAGTGAAAAGAATTGAGAGTAAAGCCACTTATCACCTTTCCCTGTAAGCGGGAGTCTTCTTCATTGAGTACGCCCATTTTAAGAAAGAAAGCATCGTCTACATGTGAACCAGTTGCTTGTTTGATAGTCTTGGTGTGCCCTACCATATGTTTGATTTGTTCATATCATTTAATGGCCTGAATTATGTTTTATTTGTCCGTCAATTATATAATTTTTTGGTAAATTATCTTATCAGTTTTCTGCATTTTCGCATCTATAGTGGGATAAACTTCCAAGGTCAGCCATTGAACCATTTGTCTTATTGCTTTCACCATATGCTCCTCACATGGCTGAGGAGCTTTGGTCTCGGCTGGGACACTCAAATTCGCTGGCATATGAGCCTTTTCCAAAGGTACGGGTTTCTATTTTTCTTGAATATGGCATCGTGTGTGGTTCATCTTTCACATCAAGTAAACCTCTCTCCCTCCATGGGTGGGTGGAAAGATTTACTATGTCCCCTTGCTGCTTGTCTGGGTGGAAAGATTGACTATGCTCATGAGTCATAAGATGTACTGTTTTATTCCATATTGCAGACCATGAGCTAAAAAAGATTGTATTTCGAGTTCTTAAACATCTGTCAAAATGAAATTAGAGTGAATCTAGGAAGCTGCACACAAGTCATGTTTACTTCAATTTGTCTCGAAAGATCAGGAATGTTTAGGCCAAGTTTGGGAAGACTAAATAAGTGTACTTTTTGACTTTTTATGAAATATGGGTTGGATTTGGGTTGGGTTTGAAGTGATGTGTTAGAGAGGTGATGTGACTTAAATAAGATGATGTGACTTAAATAGGATAGTGACTTTTTGACTTTTTGGATTATTTTGAAGATGCCAAACTTGGCCTAGAGTCATAAAATATTACTGTTTCACTGTTTTGGCAAGTTTCTGCATGTATGGCCTGAATGTACAGAAGTTGGAGTGATAAGGAGACACCACTTGTATCTCCAAATTAATGCAGAAACTTGCCAGTTATTTTGTATCTTTTTATATATGGTTTTGGCTGGGGTCTTGGTCAGTTATTAGAACTTGAAATTCATCTTCTTTTTTCTTCTTTTTCTTATTTATTTATTTTTATTAAAGCATGTATTAAAGAAGAGAATAGATTTGTTTAGGCTCTGAAGAATTTAGACTCATTTTCTGTCGAACTTAATTAATGAGTTTTCTGTCATATTGATTATGAGACTTTGCAGGCTGATCCTGCTTACCTAAAGGAGTCCACAGTGGTCCTACCAGTTCAGATTAATGGGAAAACAAGGGGTACAATACAGGTCGAAGAAACATGTACAGAGGATGACGCTTTCAAACTGGCTTCAATTGACCAAAAACTCTCCAAATATTTGGACGGTAGAAATGTCAGAAAAAGAATTTATGTTCCCGGTAAAATTTTGAATGTCATATTGGAGCCCCAAAACATCAAGGCAGGCATCCAGTAGTGCCCCCATGTATGAAGATTGAAAGTCTACACAACATAGACCAAGTCAATTTGCGGCAGAGAAATTTCTAAACCATAGAAAGTTGTGCTTTTGTCTGAAATGTTGATTGGCAGGTGCTAATTGTAAATTGTAATGAACATATTTTCCTTGTATTCTGTTGCTAAACATTCTTTTGTACACTGACAGTCTGTTTGGATGGGGTGATTTGGTGAGAACTAATATGAAAGCTCTATGTAGAAAGCTAACCCTTTTTCACTCGATTGATGAGCTTTATATGGTTGTGAACATTCCATGATGAATGTGGTGTGGTATAGAAGTACTGGTCTGATTTCAAGTTGTTTTTGTAATGGGTGTGCGGTGTTTTGATAACTCGATTGAGTATTTAAAATTGAATATTGAATATATTTAGTAAAAATAAATTGAATTGTTTTGATAATTACAATTTGTATCACTTAAAATTTTAAACACTCCCTAAAATATGTTTAATTTTAACTTATAGAATTTCTATTCTCTTATGATTATACAACAATCACTCTATCAATGTAGCCACTATTATAGTTACCACGCCATTATTTACTGCATAATATGACTATCTATGTATTATTAAAATTGATCGATCTTACTAAGAGAAGCTTATTATAAAGAAAAAAAATTACGCAAATTAACAAATCAATTGATTCATAATAATAAACTTTAGAACTTAAAATAGAAGAATAACTTCATAATATGATTAGCTCCACAAACAATAAGGTTAATTTGTATAATATTAATTCATTATAAAATATGATTATATTTAAGGGAGTATTGCAATGGAATGGATTGCTAGCTAGTTCTGAAATAAATAATTTCTAAATTATTTGGCAAAAAATGATCTGCATTTAGCTGTTACTCTTATTTTTCACTTTTTTAACAAAACGATAGATTAGTAGATATATTACAATTCAAAATTACACTTCAAAAAACTCTTATAAAAAAACTCATGTCATAAGAGTATTAAAACTGATCAGCGGTAAAATTATAGTTTGGTTATTCAAGTAACCATGGTTGACTCTTGTCTAACATTAATTCAATCAGGTTAGGTTATGGTTTCTAATGCAAAATTAAATAATGTTACACTCATCACCTTATTATATCATCTTTAATATACAACCTCATGTTAGTACATCATTTGACATAAACATGGATGAAGACCCATTACACCACCAACGATGGATTAACACATAAGGTAAGTACATTGAAAGTGGTATAAAAAGATGGTAAGTGTAACATTATTAAAATAAAATTACTCATTGAATGATGTGATATCATAAACATTCAAATTTTAATTTACTTGTAATTTAAAAATCCCAATTTAGTCCAAATTCAATGATGGAAACAAGCTTGCAGCTCTGTAATGTAATGAATATTGACTTTCAATATAAATTAACTATGATTTAGTTTTAGATAGTATTTAGTTCACTTAAAAAAATTTGTTATTCTTATCCTCTCTAGAATGACCATTCCTTCCTTGTATAATAAGTCCATTCTTGGCAACAAAGGTCCTAAAATTGAACAAGACTGTAGCTGAGAACATAAATATGTTCATGTAGGATTATTTTGAAAAGTTGATTAAAATATGACTTTTTTTATTTATTTATTTATTTTTTAAATGTGTGAAAAAATGTAGAGGTGATGTGACCAAAAATAAGTAAAAAGCTAAAAAATAACTTTTTACTCACTTACCAAAATAAGCCTTAGTTGTTTATAATTGAGTTCAATTTTATTCAAAAAAATGGGTGAATAATACACAAATTTCTATTGGATCAAACTAGTGGAGTCCAAAACTTAAATGGGATCAATGCACTCTTTGAATATAAAATTTGCTGATTTAGACCAATCACAATCGGTATATTATTCACACTTTAAAAGTGTGTGTGTGAACACATTCATGCTTTTTTTTTTTTTTTTTATCAGCATTTCAATGTACTTCCAATAGCATCGTAACAAAATAAACATATTTAACTCCTTCAAAAAAAGAGACAAAATGTCTACACATATCTGAAATTACTTAGAAAATGAAAACTAAGATTCTAGTATCAAATAAGGCATCAAAAACATAAAACATATTGTTCAACAAATTCACAAAAACAAATACTAGTATCAAATAAGTCATGCAGTGCCTTGAAACAAACAAGGAAATGCCAGTGAGGGTGGGTGCTGGGGTCCCTAGCATAGTTGTTCTCAAAATAAGTCATTATCAGTGTTAAATTTTTATCATTTATTTATTTATAATTTCCCATAATAATTATCAACGAAACAGCAAAACAAAATCAAATGGGAAGAGGAGGTCGGAGGGAGCACCTGAGGTGAGAGGAGACGAGTTGCTCTGCCACTTAGAACAACCCCCCCCCCCCCCTTCTATACTTTCCCCCGTGGCAGCAAACACAGAGAGACAGACAAAGACAGAGAGAGTTGTAGAGCAATTGTGACATCTTTTTGGAATACAATCACTGATTTGGTATTTATAGGATTGTTTTGGTAACTATTAGTTAAAAAATTAATTAAAATAATAGTTAATTCTTTACTTATTTATATCTATACTATATATATAAAGGGGTCCTAATAAATTGACTTATTGTCTAATAGGTCCTATGAAAAAAATTTGTCATATAAAAACGTTACTAATTGTAAGTTTTAGCCACAATTTATAAAAATTATGACAAAAAAAATCACTAATTGTCAATTTTTAGAGACGTATGTAAAAAATTGTCACAAAATTTTTTTTTTTAGTGATAATTTTACCAAGACTTATTTTCAATAGGATTTGATAGAAATTAAGTCTAACTATGAGGACCTATTGGTAGTTTACCCATATATATAAATATAAATTATATATATAAGCAAATATAATGTATTCTTAAAATTCTTCAAAACCTCAATACTAATATCTCAAAGTTCTCTCTCTTACGTGGCAGTTTCTCAAGTCTCCCTACCTCATTTCCCTAATTTCTCTTTTTCTAATAAAATAAAAATTCAAATAAAATTGAAATAATGAAATTTAGATATAAATAAGAATATGATTTGTTAATCTATATCTACCAAAAGCATTATCTAAATCTTTATTTGGATTTACTCCTATTTTTTCTCTCCCTCTATCACATATATTAAAAATTAAAAAATTTGAAATAATGAAATTTAAATAAGGATATGATTTGTTCTTATCTATAACTTCGTATCTCCTTTTAAATTCTTAATCTTTTGCTCATAATTTTTATTATTCTTATTATTGATTAAGTGATAAAGATAAAATATATTTAAGATTTTATTCATATGTGCCTTTATGTTCTGAATAAATTGTACTTAGATTTAGTTAGATTATCTCTACTTTAGTTGTTGATTGCAAAGCAATTATATTAGTAGAATGTAATTCCATATTGTTTGAAAATCATTTAAGAATTTGTTATGAATTCATACAGATGAATAGGAAGACTATGTTGGCTTAAAATAATAAGAGTATTAATAATAGGATGACGAAGGCTACATGAGAGGATGCAGTACAAAAATCTTGCAAAATAAATCTTCGTCACTATATTTATTCAAGGTAATATGATGTTATTTCTTTTAACTGTTGAAATAGTTTGCATTGGATCATTGCTTTGTGTGTGTGTGTGTGTGATCTTTTTTTTTTTGGGTTATAGTATTTCTTCAATCCCATCTCTCAATTTAGTCTCTCTTTGAAAATTTTGTTTTTCTAATAATGAAGTTTAGAATTAATTTCTTAACAAATTTGTTTTTTTGATACTTATTTTATTGAAGGATCCATTCGAGTAACACTTTCATACGACATATGAAATTAATGAATAGAGCACAGAAATGGTAGGGATGTACTACATATTTGTCGATCTCTCTTTATTATTATTAGTTGATTATTAAAGCTCACATGATTTAGTTTAATGTCCATGACTTTAGTTGCATTCGACCATTGTTTTGTTTAGTAGCCTATATTATAAATAAAAAGGAATAATTTTTATAATCCTTCTAAGTTCTTATTTTGATTTTTTTTTTCTTAAATATTGTAGGAATTATGCAAATATTATTCAAGCAATGAAGAAAATGATTATGGAGAATGAATTATACTCATATGATATGCATGTGTCATTGATAGAGGAGATCAAAGACAGAGAGTTGCTAACATGATCAATTGAAGATTTATTCATTTGTTTGAGAAGTTTTTTCTATAAGCAGGGTAACAAACTTGTTAGGTTTTTATTGTTGGCAATCCCGTTTGACAAAACTCCTTTGAGTTGTAATTTTATTTGCATTTTTATTTCAGTGAGGCTATGAGTTTATTAGATGCGAATCCAACCCGAATCGAGCTTTGCGGAGAAGTTTGTGATGTTAATGCTTTCAAGATTGCCACTTCGCTGATTATTACGGGGGTCGAGCTGCCCGGTCAGCTCGCGGCCGAAGCAAAATGCAAAATTGCATTGAAAATTGCATATCTGCCATTGGTCGCTCGAGCCAAGAAGAGCTCGCTCGAGCGAAGGTTTGCTCGCTCGATCCAAGGAATGCTCGCTCGAGCCAAGGATTGCGTCCATACAAAAACCTGAAGAAAGTGATTGGTCGCTCGAGCGAAGGCACTAGTAGAAATCACGAAATTTACTCTCCTCGCTCGAGCCAGGAAATCCTCGCTCGAGCGAGCCTCAGAATCCGGATTTCTCAAGGAGTTTGATTTCTTCCCAATCTTGGATTACTTTTGGTTCTCTATAAATACTTGGTTTTCTCCCAAAACTAAGTGATTGATTGAAGTCCTCCAGATCTTCTTTTTGGTTCTTAAAGGTTTATATCTGGGGATATTTTATTTTTTCTTTGATGTCTTATTGAGTATTCAACTCATGATCTAAAAAGACTACATCAAAGGTTTGTGTTTGTTTCACAAAAGAGAGAGGAAATTCTTCAGTTGTGGATTCTGAAGAATTCGAGCCTGAAGCTTCGGTGGTGGAATCCGGAGTGGCTCATCAGAAAGACAATTCCGTGGTGAAGATGGGGTTGGAAGAGGCACATAGAGGTTGGTTCAATTAGGTGTTGTGGATTCGCTAGATAATTGAGAGTGATACCTGTGTAATTCCTTTATATCTTCTTAGTGGATTGTTCTGGTGGCTGTGGCCCGTGGTTTTTTGATCACAATTGGAAGGTGTCCAATTGTGGTTTTTCCACGTAAAATCTTTGTGTCTCTTTCTCTTGATTGTTTGACTGGGATTTTTATATTCTGCTTAAAATTGATACATAATCACAAATCAACATCTAGGAGGTTTCTAGATTTTTCAATTGGTATCAGAGCGGGTCGTTCTATTTTTTTAAAAAAAAAACTTGTTTTAGATCGCTCTATTTTTTTTTTAAAAAAAAATATTTTTATTTTAGAACGAGATCTTGTTTGATTTGTGATAATGGATTCAATTTGTGAGGGAAATTCTATGGTTCGACCACCCCTACTTGACGGATCCAATTATTCTTTTTGGAAAGCTCGAATGAGATCTTTTTTAAAATCCATTGATGAAAAAGTTTGGCAATCCGTCATGAATGGGTGGACTGAACCAACAATTACTGTTGATGGAGTAACTTTCCCCAAACCAATTGATAAGTGGGACACAACTGATTACCAAAATAGTAGCTGGAATAGTAAAGCTATCAATTCTCTCTTTTGCGCTGTCACACCTGAAGAGTTTAGCCGTATTTGTAATTGTGAAGTCGCAAAAGAGGCTTGGGATATCTTACAAACTATTCATGAGGGCACTCCTTCTGTTAAACGATCAAAACTTCAAAGGCTCACATCTAGTTTCGAAAACCTTTCTATGAAAGATAGTAAGACCTTTGATGAATTTTATGCGAAGTTGAGTGACATTGTAAATTCCAGCTTCAATTTAGGTGAAAAAAATACCAGAATCCAAAGTTGTGGGAAAAATTTTGAGATCCTTGCCCGATCGGTTCCAACCAAAAGTTACGGCTATTGAGGAGGCTCAAGATGTTGACAACCTCAAGCTAGATCAGTTGGTTGGAAATCTTCAAACTTATGAGGCACATAGAAATTTCAAAAAGAAACAAAAAGATCTTGCTTTTAGTAGTGCTCATAAAGTGGTTGAGGATTCTGATGAGGATTGTGAGATAGATTCCAAGATTATGGCGGCTTTTGTTAAACAATTTAAAAAATCTTTTTTGAATAAAAATCCTAATCTTTTGGAATCTACTCGTTCTCATAAATCCAAAGGCAAAGATAAAGTCAAAATTAATTCTATAACCAAGAAGGAGAAAGGAAAGATACAAGGGAACTCTGAAAGCGTCCAATGCTATGAATGCCAAGGATTTGGCCACTTTGCTCAAGAATGCCCCACTCGTTTGAGGAAGAAGAAAGCCCTCGCCATCACTTGGGATGATGAATCGGAATCTAATGGAGATGAAAGTGACGATGAAGATCAAGGCGAAGAGGGACATAAACAATTCCTTGCTTTCATGGTGGCTTCCGAAACTGAAGGACAAACAGAGTCTCCGAAAAGGTCAGTTGAGAATACTACTGATGATGAATCCTCGGAGAGTGATCATGAAGAACTTGAGCAAGCCTATGAAAAGCTGTATAAGGAGTCTCTTAATTTATTCAAATTGAATGACAAACTCACAAAGAAACTCAAAGCATCTGAATGTGAGAATGTCAAACTTAAGGAGGAGATTTCCGAGGCTAGGATCAATGCCATCAAGATAGCTGATGATCAACAAGTTCTTTGTGCTAAGCTGTTGACTTGTGAGACAGAGAGGAATGAGCTACAGGAAACTCATACCATGTATGAAGAAAAGATTGAATCTCTCGAGATGTCTTAAGTTGCTTTGGAAGAACTAATGATCAAGAAAGAGGAAGAGCTCAAGTGTGCCATGGTTACCATTGGTCTTTGGAACAAAGGATCAAAGACTTTGGAGGATATCATTGGGTCTCAACAAATCTGTTCAGACAAGAGTGGCATTGGCTTTGGTGGCAAGAAAGAGCAAAAACAGAGTGCTTCCACATCTCATGATACAAGAACTCAAGGAAAGGGAGAACAAAAGATTCAACAAGAGGAAAAACTTCTCAAACTCCCTAGAGTTGGTAAGGTAAAAGAAAAGAAGGTATACCCTGTTTTTATTTGTCATCATTGTGGTATGCATGGTCATATTCGCCCTTTTTGTTATAAATTGCATGGGAGAATGTCACAAAAGGGTAGAAATTCAAATACTTTTTGGGTTAGAAGACAACCTTACTTGTCTAGGTGGAATACCAAGATTCATGAGGGTGTTCACAACACCATGACATTTGCCAAGACCGCTAGACCTGATTTTGTTAAGACCAAAAAGATTTGGGTGAGAAAACTTGACTTGTGTTAATTTGTTTATTTGTTTTTGGTTTTTTGGTTATTTGTTTTAGGTGTTTTTTTTTTTTTTTTTTTTTTTTTTTTTTTTTTTTTTAATAAAAAAAAAAAGCGTGCTTGTTTTGTTTTTTTTGTCTTGCTTTATTGTTGAAAAAAAAAAAAAAAAAAAACCAAAAAGATTTTCTTAGTATGGTTTTGTAACTTTGAATTTTTGAGATGTCCTTGGTGCATATTGGAATTGATGAGAATATCCATTACATGTTAATATGTGTGTGCTTTCTGTGGTAATTACTCATTTTGGAGTGTGTGTTCTTTGATTAGTATGTCTCATTCTGTACACACTCATGGATTAGCAAATATTGGAGTCTTTTGCCTTAGTAGTTTTTTTTTTTTTCTATGGACTTCTGGCATGATATCTTTTGCTTTTCTAGAGGAATTGACCTATACTAGCATATCATGGGTGATGTTGAGTCTCTTAACCACCTTCCATCTTTTTGCATCTCCATGGCTTTCCCCTCTATTCTTTGCAGTCCAGACATGAGGAAAAGGCTACCTCAGAGTCACCAACCAGGCCATCATTAATATATCCATGCTTCTCTGGTTCGGTTTCCATACTCTTGAGCGTGTCAGCCGCCGATGAGTGTGCAAAAGAAAAGAGAAAAAAAATGTGCACAAGAAAGAAAAGAAAAAAAAAATGTGCAAAAGAAAGAAAAAAAGTGCAAAAGAAAGAAAAAAAATGTGAAGAAAAAGATGTGAAAAAAAAAGAAAAAAAAAAAAAGGATTCATTGATTGAGGGGGAGCCTCCGCCTTTACTCACCAAATACCCCTTGATTCCTAGTGGTTTGACTTTCCTTAGTTATGCTTAGATTCTCTTGTTGGAGGTCCAACTTTCATATCACTACTAGGATTTGAATCTTGTGTTTGTCGAACTCCAAGAGTCACACACACACTTTGTCTCATGGGATCTATGCTTTTCACATAATGCATCACTTTCTTTTATGAGGAATCTTCTACAGGCTGTGCACATTGTGTTTTCAAGTAATTGTGCTTCTTGGATAATCTTGTGTGTTTTAAGGTACAAATCTGAGAATTCCTTGCTTGCTCCACCATATTATGTTCGTTGGTTTTCTTTCTGTTTTTTTTTTTTGTTTTGTGGTTGCTTTTAGTAAGGGGGAGTTCGGTTAATCGTTATCATGCTTGTGTGGTTATGATCTTGCTTTTGTTGTTTAAGGGGAGAAAGTTGTTTTTTCATGTGTCTTAGGATTTCATGTTTTTATGCCTTGTGTCGGGTTCAGGTTTTCATGCTACATGTTCTTAAAATCTCCAAAGTTGCATCTTCATGTTATTCATGTTTTTCATCTCATGTTTCAAGATAGTCTCATATTGTTTTTTTCATATACTCTTGTGGGACTAATATTTGTTTTGGAGATTGTGGCACTAATAGTTGTTTTGCAGATCTTGACCTTGAGAAAGAAGTTTGTTTTTGTTGGATGTAATGGGTTGGGGTGATTAGGATTTTATTTGTTAGATGTGTTTTGTCACGGCATTGCCAAAGGGGGAGATTGTTAGGTTTTTATTGTTGGCAATCCCGTTTGACAAAACTCCTTTGAGTTGTAATTTTATTTGCATTTTTATTTCAGTGAGGCTATGAGTTTATTAGATGCGAATCCAACCCGAATCGAGCTTTGCGGAGAAGTTTGTGATGTTAATGCTTTCAAGATTGCCACTTCGCTGATTATTACGGGGGTCGAGCTGCCCGGTCAGCTCGCGGCCGAAGCAAAATGCAAAATTGCATTGAAAATTGCATATCTGCCATTGGTCGCTCGAGCCAAGAAGAGCTCGCTCGAGCGAAGGTTTGCTCGCTCGATCCAAGGAATGCTCGCTCGAGCCAAGGATTGCGTCCATACAAAAACCTGAAGAAAGTGATTGGTCGCTCGAGCGAAGGCACTAGTAGAAATCACGAAATTTACTCTCCTCGCTCGAGCCAGGAAATCCTCGCTCGAGCGAGCCTCAGAATCCGGATTTCTCAAGGAGTTTGATTTCTTCCCAATCTTGGATTACTTTTGGTTCTCTATAAATACTTGGTTTTCTCCCAAAACTAAGTGATTGATTGAAGTCCTCCAGATCTTCTTTTTGGTTCTTAAAGGTTTATATCTGGGGATATTTTATTTTTTCTTTGATGTCTTATTGAGTATTCAACTCATGATCTAAAAAGACTACATCAAAGGTTTGTGTTTGTTTCACAAAAGAGAGAGGAAATTCTTCAGTTGTGGATTCTGAAGAATTCGAGCCTGAAGCTTCGGTGGTGGAATCCGGAGTGGCTCATCAGAAAGACAAGTCCGTGGTGAAGATGGGGTTGGAAGAGGCACATAGAGGTTGGTTCAATTAGGTGTTGTGGATTCGCTAGATAATTGAGAGTGATACCTGTGTAATTCCTTTATATCTTCTTAGTGGATTGTTCTGGTGGCTGTGGCCCGTGGTTTTTTGATCACAATTGGAAGGTGTCCAATTGTGGTTTTTCCACGTAAAATCTTTGTGTCTCTTTCTCTTGATTGTTTGATTGGGATTTTTATATTCTGCTTAAAATTGATACATAATCACAAATCAACATCTAGGAGGTTTCTAGATTTTTCAAAACTCATATTAAAAAATTCAAAAAACTACTTAGAAATTGAAAAATCTAGAAACCTCCTAGATGTTGATTTGTGATTATGTATCAATTTTAAGCAGAATATAAAAATCCCAATCAAACAATCAAGAGAAAGAGACACAAAGATTTTACGTGGAAAAACCACAATTGGACACCTTCCAATTGTGATCAAAAAACCACGGGCCACAGCCACCAGAACAATCCACTAAGAAGATATAAAGGAATTACACAGGTATCACTCTCAATTATCTAGCGAATCCACAACGCCTAATTGAACCAACCTCTATGTGCCTCTTCCAACCCCATCTTCACCACGGAATTGTCTTTCTGATGAGCCACTCCGGATTCCACCACCGAAGCTTCAGACCGAATTCTTCAGAATCCACAACTGAAGAACAACTCTCTCTTTTGTGTAACAAACAAAACCTTTGATGTAGCCTTTTCAGATCATGAGTTGAATACTCAATAAGACATCAAAGAAAAATAAAATATCCCCAGATATAAACCTTTAAGAACCAAAAAGAAGATCTGGAGGAATAATTAATGAGTAGTCTAGTTTTGGGAGAAAACCAACTACTTATAAAGAACCAAAATAATCCTTGTCTTGGAAGAAATCCAACTTCTTGTAGAACACCAAAAGAAATCCTGTTTCAGAAGAAAACCAACTCTTTGAAAAAATCCGGATTCTGAGGCTCGCTCGAGCGAGGCTTTCCTGGCTCGAGCGAGGAGAGTAAATTTCGTGATTTCTACTAGTGCCTTCGCTCGAGCGACGGATCCTTGGCTCGAGCGACCAATCACTTTCTTCAGGTTTTTGTATGGACGCAATCCTTGGCTCGAGCGAGCATTCCTTGGCTCGAGCGAGAAAGTCTTAGCTCGAGCGAGCACTCCTTGGCTCGAGCGAGCAACGGCTGATATGCAATTTTGAATGCAATTTTGAATTTTGCATCGGCCGCGAGCTGACCGGGGCGAAGTGGCAATCTTGAAAGCATTAACATCACAAACTTCTCTGCATGGCTCGATTCAGGTTGGATTCGCATTTAAACTCATAGCCTCACTGAAATAAAAGTGCGAAACAAAATACATCTGAAAGGAGTTTTGTCAAACGGGGTTGCCAAGAATAAAAACCTAACAGAAATTATAATTAAAGGTTGAGATTTATTCATAATTTGGTCCCACAATAATAAGGTTAAATACGCACTATTGATTTAAAAGTCTAAGTAAATTTATGATCACTTTTTTGAGTTTATGGAGTTTATCTCTTTCAATGCTTCACCCCCCCCCCCCACCCCCCACATGACGCTATAGTTTGATACAAATTATTTATGCTATCAAATGATTATGATAATATTACCCCCAACAATCTTCATAATTAACAAATTTATATGCATATCAAATTTTATTGTGAAATTTTGTGAGTTAATTATTGTTAACATCTACCATGATGGCCTAACATCATGGCTTGCCGTAATTATCTTGCTTTTTGATGATTTTTTAAAAAGAAAAAACATCAATTGACTACTAAAAATTGAAATTTAAAATTTAAATCATAGTAAATAAATCACTTAATGAATATTCACCTATGATCTAAGAATTCAAATTTCAAAATTTGCAGACTATCTAAGAAATCAAAGCCAAGTGATAGATACAAAAACATAAATACAATGAAAAATACACACAATCATACAAACACACACACACACACACAAAATGTACATATACATGAAAAATTGATGGATTGAAGAATGAGAAGAGAAAGGAACCTACAATTTGGAGTCGCGCAAGGTGACAATGCCGGTGGAGCGCCACCAAACCATGCGAGTGGCCTTGGAATTGGCGTTGTTGCTATTACAGTACCCCATTTTCGCTTGATTTTACATAGAGAAATAGAGAGAGAGAAAGAGAGACTGGTGCAATAGAATAAATCACACGAGGCTAGATATCGTTATATCGTTCTAGCAGACGAACAAAATCCTTGAATCCACAAGGAAGAAAAAAAAAAATTCAAGAATTGAATTATATTGCATCAAAGATGATTTGCCCTAAGGCATACATACGTTTTATAATAAACTAAACCCTAATTAAATAAGGAAACAAGGAATTCAATAATTCCTTGCTAGACACGAAAATAAACAAAAAATTACCAAAAATAGAAAACATGAGTTAAGCCCAAATCTGCATACTAGGAAACAATAGAAATGCACCAAAATAGACGACACTAAAATGGACTTCCCAAAATAAAGTTATTCCCAAAACGAAACTTTTCTAAAACGGAAAAATCGCTAATTTGAAGGCCTAAACGAAGGAATTTGGCTAAAATCCACCATTCATCATTGTCGAGAACGGCAATGATTTCGATTTAAAATGCCGTTTCCGATCAGACTACCAAATTTGAGATAATTCCAAGCTCCCCAAAAGTGTCGTTATTGCTCTCAATTTGGTTTCTTTCTTGCCTTTTGTCGGTCCAATTGTTATAAGAAGTCTTCGGCTACTTGTTCTACATCAATCCCTTCTTCTTGAAGAGAACTCGACCTTGAGTTCGATTCTGGATAAAGGGGTTCTTTAGCATGATACTCATATAAATCAGCTACATTAAAAGTCTTGGAAATCTTCATGTCGTCTGGTAGCTCAATCACATAAGCATTGTCATTTATTTTCTTCCACACCCTATATGGACCATACTTGCGAGGCTTCAATTTGTTGTATGTGCCCACTGGAAATCTGTCTTTGCGCAAAAACACCATTACTGAATCTCCTTCCTTGAACAGTTTAAAGCGCCAATGGTTGTCTGCGGCTGCCTTATATTTGGTATTTGTTTCCTCCAGCTTATGTCATATTTCTTCTTGGACTGCTCTGGACCTCGCGGCAAACGGAGCAAATCAACTGCATGTTTTGGAGGCGTGACATACACCAAAGAGAATGGTGACTTTCCCATGGCACTGTGAACTGCGCTATTATATATGAATTCTGCTTGAGGCAAAGCAAGATCCCACTGCTTTGGTTTGTCTCCAAAAATGCAACGTGAAAAATCTAGAAACTTCTTAGATGTTGATTTGTGATTATATATCAATTTTAAGTAGAATATAACAATCCCAATCAAACAATCAAGACAAAGAGACACAACGACTTTACGTGGAAAAACCACAATTGGACACCTCCAATTGTGATAAAAAAACCATGGGCAACAGCCACAAGAACAATCCACTAAGAAGATTTAAAGGAATTACACAGGTATACTCTCAATTATCTAACGAATCCACAACGCCTAATTGAACCAACCTCTATGTGCCTCTTCCAACCTTATCTTCACCACGGAATTGTCTTTCTGATGAGCCACTCCAGAATCCACCAAAGCTTCAGGCTCGAATTCTTCAGAATCCACCGAAGAACAACTCTCTCTTTTGTATAAAAAACAAAACCTTTGATGTACTCTCTTTTAAATCATGAGTTGAATACTCAATAAAAACATCAAAGAAAACTTAACAAAATATCTCCAGATATAACCCTTAAGAACCAAAAAGAAGATCTGGAGGAAAAATTAATGAATGATCTAGTTTTGGGAGAAAACCAACTGCTTATAGAAAATCCAAAGTAATCCTGTTTTTGGAAGAAAACTAACTTCTTAAAGGACTCGAAAGTAATCCTAGTTTTGGAAAAAAATCAACTTCTTAGAAAAATCCAAAGTAATCCTAGTTTGACCCAACATGTGAATTTAAAAAATTACAACCTTGGGTTTGATTCATGGAATTTGACAACAAAGAGTCCTAACAATCTCCCCCTTTGTCAAATCTTGGACAAAACCATGCTACAACAGTTTTCCTAACAAAAACACTAAAACAATTTTTCAATCAAAACAAGAACAACACCACCAACTAGGAACCAACAATTATAACCAAATCTCTTTACAAACTTATTTCTCAAGGTCATGATCTGCAAAACAACTATTAGTGCCACAATCTCCAAAACAACTATTAGTCCTACAAGAGTATATGAAAAAGTAATAAACATATGGCTAGATTATCTTGAAGTATGAGATGGAAAACATGAGTAGATGGGACTTTGGAGATTTTAAGAACATGTAGCATGAAAACCTGAAAACTAAGACATATGCACCCGACACATGACATGAATACATGAAAAAAAAATTTCTTCCCCTGTTTGTCACGAATTGACAAAGGAATCTCAAATAACAAAATCAAGATCAAAACCCACACAAGCAATGACATGATAACAATTAACCAAACTCCCCCTCACTAAAAGCAACCACAAATACTGAAAAAAAAAATGAACAGAAAGAAAACTGACAAAAATAATATGGTGGAGCAAGTAAGGAATTCCAGATTTGTACCTTAAAACACACAAGACTATCTAAGAAGTACAATTACTTGAAAACACAATGTGCACAGTCTGTAGAAGATTCCTCATGAAAGAAAGTGATGCATTATGTGAAAAGTATAGATCCCATGATAAAAGTATGTGTGTGGCTCTTGGAGTTCGACAAACACGAGATTCAAATCCTAGTAGTGATCTGATAGTTGAACCTCCGACAAGAGAATCTAAGCACAACTAAGGAAAGTCAAACCATTAGGAATCAAGGGGTATTTGGTGGGTAAAGACGGAGGCTCCCCCTCAATCAATGAATCCTTTATTTTTCCCCTTTGTTTTTTCACATCTTTTTCTTTTCTTTTTTTTTTTTGCACATTTTTTTTTCTTTCTTTCTTTTTCACATTTTTTTCTTTCTTTCTTTCTTTTGCACATTCATTGGCGGCTGACACGCTCAAGAGTATGGCAACCGAACCAGAGAAGCATGGATATAATAAGGATAGCCTGGTTGGTGACTCTGAGGTAGCCTTTTCCTCATGTCTGGATTACAAAAAATAGAGGGGAAAGCCGTGGAGATGCAAAAAGATGGAAGGTGGTTAAGAGACTCAACATCACCCATGATATGCTAGTATAGGTCAATTCCTCTAGAAAAGCAAAAGATACAATGCCAGAAGTCCATAAAAAAAAAATAAACATTAAGGCGGAAGACTCCAATATTTGCTAATCCAAGAGTGTGTACAGAATGAGACATACTAATCAAAGAACACACACTCCAAAATGAGTAATGACCACAGAAAGCACACACATATTAACATGTAATGGATATTCTCATCAATTCCAATATGCACCAAGGACCACTAAAAAATTTCAAGCTTGCAAAACCATACTAAGAAAATCTTTTTGATTTTATTTTATTTTTAAAATTTTTTTTTCTCAACCAAAGCAAGACAAAAAAACGAACATGCCCACATTTTTTCTTATTAAAAAAAACACACAGAAACCCAAAAATTAAGACAAATAAACAAATTAATATAAGTCAATTTTTCTCACCCAAACCGCTTTAGTATGAACAAAGTTGTAAGAATTGCGGTTCTTAGGTGGTGTTTTGACGTTGTGGTTCCTTTCCCCTGCAATGGGAACCCGTCTCGACTTGGTTTCCAATTTCCTATTTTTAGGTCTAGGCAAATACACTCTTCCATGCAACTTATAACAATAAGGGTGAATATGACCATGCGTACCACAATGATGGCAAATAAAAACAGGGTGTACCTTCTTTTCTTTTACCTTACCAACTCTAGGAAGTTTGAGAAGTCTATCCTCATGTTGAATCTTTTGTCCTCCTTTTCCTTATGTTCTTGTATCATGAGATGTGGATGCACTCTGTTGTTGCTCTTTCTTACCTCCAAAGCCAATGCCACTCTTGTCAGAACAGATTTGTTGAGACCCAATGATATCCTCCAAAGTCTTTGATCCTTTGTTCCAAAGACCAATGGTAACCATAGCACACTTTAGCTCTTCCTCTTTCTTGATCATTAGTTCTTCCAAGGCAACTTGAGACATCTCGAGAGTTTCAATCTTTTCTTCATATGTTGCATAGATTTGTTGTAGCTCATTCCTCTCTATCTCACAAGTCAAGAGTTTTGCACAAAGAACTTGTCGATCATTAGATATCTTGATGGCATCAATCTTAGCCTCGGAAATCTCCTCCTTAAGTTTGACATTCTCACTTTCACAAGCTTTGAGTTTCTTTGTAAGTTTGTCATTCAATTTGAATAAGTTAAGAGATACCTTATACAACTTTTGATATACTTGCTGAAGTTCTTCATCTTCACTCCCCGAGGATTCATCATCAGTGATAGAATTTCCCTCACGAACTGAATCCATTATCACAAATCAAACAAGATCTCGTTCTAAAAGATTTTTTGTTTTTTGTTTTTAAAAAAATAGAGCGTTCTAAATTTAAAAAAAAAAAAAAAAAAAAAAATAGAACGACCCGCTCTGATACCAATTGAAAAATCTAGAAACCTCCTAGATGTTGATTTGTGATTATGTATCAATTTTAAGCAGAATATAACAATCCCAATCAAACAATCAAGAAAAAGAGACAACAATTTTACGTGGAAAAACCACAATTGGACACCTCCAATTGTGATAAAAAAACCACGGGCAACAGCCACAAGAACAATCCACTAAGAAGATTTAAAGGAATTACACAGGTATACTCTCAATTATCTAGCGAATTCACAACGCCTAATTGAACCAACCTCTATATGCCTCTTCCAACCCCATATTCACCACGAAATTGTCTTTCTGATGAGCCACTCCAGAATCCACCAAAGAACAACTCTCTCTTTTGTATAAAAAACAAAACCTTTGATGTACTCTCTTTTAAATCATGAGTTGAATACTCAATAAAAAATCAAAGAAAACTTAACAAAATATCTCTAGATATAACCCTTAAGAACCAAAAAGAAGATCTGGAGGAAAAATTAATGAATGATCTAGTTTTGGGAGAAAACCAACTACTTATAGAAAATCCAAAGTAATCCTGTTTTTGGAAGAAAATTAACTTCTTAAAGGACTTCAAAGTAATCCTAGTTTTGGAAGAAAATCAACTTCTTAGAAAAATCCAAAGTAATCCTAATTTGACCCAACATGTGAATTTAAAAAATTACAACCTTGGGTTTGATCCATGAAATTTGACAACAAAGAGTCCTAACACTACGAACCAAATTACCCAAAGTGCTATTAGTCACCTTTGTTTGACCATTTGTTTGAGGATGTGCGGTTGAACTACGATTCAAGGCTGTGTTAAATATCTTCCACAAAGTCACCCAGAAGTGGCTAAGGAACTTGACATCACGATTTGAAGTAATGAATTGAGGGACTCCATACAAACGAACTGCTTCTCGAAAGAATAATCAAGCCACATGAGAGTCGTCTGAAGTCTTTCGACAAGGAAGAAAATACGCCATCTTTGAAAACCCGTCAACCACTACGAACACAGAATCAACTCCACGTTGGGTAAGAGGGAGTCCCAACACAAAGTTCATCGGCAAGTCTTCCCAAATGCCGTTAGGAACAAGTAGAGGCATATAGAGGCCAGTATTCTGAGAGTGCCCTTTGGATACCTGACAAATGTAGCACTACCTCACAAAATTGCCAACATCTTGTTTCAACTGAGGCCAGAAATATCATTCTTCCATATTTGTAATAGTCTTGTCCCTATCCAAATGTCCACTTAAGCCACTGCCATGGAGATCCCAAATTAGTTTCTCTCGTAAAGAGGTACGAGGAATCGACTCAGTGATGTGGAGATTGCCTTTGAATACACTTTGCCCATATCTCCTTAAACTCATCATCTGGATAAAGGTCTTTCAAGAAGTCAAAACCCACAATCTCATGTGTCAACGTGACTAATAAACTAGCCCGTCAACTTAAGGCATCTGTGACTCGATTCAGAACCCTTGATTTGTAGCGAATAGTAAAAGGAAATTCTAAATGAAAGTAGACCATCTTACATGCATGTTATCTAGGTGCTTCTGGCTGTTGATAAACTTTAAGGCTTGATGATCAGTATGCAACACAAACTCTCTCCGTATCAGGTAATGTTCCCAATGCTTCAAAGCTCGAACCACTGCATAAAATTCTTGGTCATAAGTGCTTCACTTTTGCTGAGCTTCACTTAATTTTTCATTGAAAAAGGCCATTGGTTTATGTTCTTGAGATAGGGCAGCCCTGATGCCCACAACACTAGCATCACACTCTACCTTAAAGATCTTCTCAAAACTGGGCAAAGCTAGCACTGATGCAGTGCACAACTTCTCTTTGATCAACAAGAAGCTCTTTTCCGCGCATAATCACCCCACAAGAATTTACTCCAACCATTCATACAAACCATCCTTAGTCTTGAACGCTGTTTTCCATTCATCCCTAGGATGGATTCGAATTTGATGGTACCCACTTCGCAGATCGATCTTTGAAAACCACTTTGATCCTTTTAGCATGTCCAACATATCATCTAGTTGGGGAATGGGAAATTTGTACTTGATGGTAATCTTGTTAATGGCTCAGCTAGCTACACACATTCACCAACTTCCACCTTTCTTTGGCGTTAATAATGCTGGAATAGCACATGAACTTAGGCTTTCACGAATAAGTCCCTTTGGCAGCAATTCTTTGACTTTCTCCCGCAGGATCTCTCTCTCTTTTGGACTCATTTTGTAGTGTGGTAGGTTTGGTAGACTTGCTCCTGGTATGAAATCAATTTGATGCTAAATGTCCCTCATAGGTTGAAGTTCATTTGACAACTAATCAGCAATAAACTCTTGGAATTCCTCCAATAATGGTTGAATTTTTTGAGGGATTGGTGTGACTATGTTCTCCTTGGCCGCAGGTACCATTGTTTTCACAACCATAGCATATACCTTTTGCAAAGTTTTTGCATCTGCTACAAACTCAACCTCTGAACTGGTTATAGTGAGGAAAGACTTTGCTTTGACTTTGAGAGGCACTATGTGTTGCTTTAAGGGACTCATAGTAATTTTATGAGACCCCCAATTGAACACATAAGTATTGTCTTGCCCTCAAAATGTAACATCCACATCAAATTGCCAAGGTCTACCAAGTAATACATGACTAGCATCCATATCAACCATATCATATAATACATCATATTTATAATGTTTGCTAATAGAAATAGGTACCTTATGTACTTCAATTATCTTGACAGCAGGTCCTTTTTTGATCCAGCCGATATTGTATGGTGTGGTTTAGGAGACAACTTCAGGTGCCCTACCAATCGTCTAGCCACAAAATTTTCACAGCTTCCACTGTCCACAATAAGGTCACACACCTTTTGATTTATGGTCCAACAAGAGTGAAAAATACTGTGACGTTGACTGAGGTCCTCAGTTTTTGGTGCAAATAGAACCCTTATTACACAGTTGACTTGTTCTCCCTCTTCTTTGCCAATTTCAGCACCATCATACTGATCACCCTCATATTCTGTGTCTTCATCATCCCAATCTCATCTTCTTCTTCAACTAAATTAACAGTCCTTCTTTCTGGTCTATAACACTTATCCGTTGTTGGTTTAGCATAAAGATTTGTGTTTCAAGGCACCTCCCTGCTACTTGATACAATCATCTGCTTTCTTCCACCAACGGTACAACCCCTTTTCCTTTTTTCGTAGTAGGAAACGACGAATCAGGAAAGTTCCAACGATATCCAAAATAGGTTGTCTTGCACTTTGAGAGCCATATTATGTGCTTCATCCATAGTTCCCATCTTCTCTCAAATGGTTAATTTTAACCCATTGAGATAGGGTTACACACTGTCTTTTGGTCTTATTTAGATTATTGCGATCTGAAAGTCGACAAAATTCAGTTGTTTAATCAAATATAGATTGACTTCCTTGGGTGCAATTTTGGTACAACTAAAACAAGTATTGATCATAATCTGGTGGTAAAAATTTGTTTTGCAGGAGTTGTTTCATCCGACGCCAAGTCCGTATAGATTCTTTCCCTTGTCGATGCCTATTTTTCTACAATTGATCTCACCATACCGCAATACCTCCTTTTAGTTTGTACGCCACCAATTCCACCATCTTTGATTCTGGAACATCTATCATCTTGAAAAATCGCTCTATCTCTGAAAGCCAGTCAAGAAAATCCTCAATATGCAAATTTCCATTGAACTTCGGTACTCATCGAACCCTTGTAGTTGGTTGGAAGTGGTTTAGTCCTTCTCACTGTCAGATGGACAACGGAGAGGACGTCTAGGAGCATTCTGAACAGGTTGACAGGTTGTGGTTAACAGGTTATTGTCATTGAGATTTAGGCCAATGATCATGAATTTTGTTCAACTACTCTTGCTGTTTCTTAGATGCTACCTACAGGGCCTTGACCCCATGATTACCGCCAGTAGGGTTTGCATGATCTACTCTATCTTGTGCCATTGAGCCAAGTGACTCCTTGCTCTGATACCACTTGACGTAGCAGAATAAATCCTTGAGGAAGAAAAAAAATAAAAATTCAAGAACTAAATTATATTGCATCAAAGATAGAGTAAAATTCAAGAACTAAATCCTTGAGAAATAAATCCTACATGTGTATTTATAAGGAAACGAGGATAGCGAGTTTTCAAACAAATTTTACTTTTCAGACCATATCTTTGAAAAGATTGATGTTTATTTTTATTTTTAAATCGTAACTAGTCTTTTTAGCGAATTTATTATTATTTTTTGTTATTTTTTCCCTTTTTTTGTATGATTTGTTTGGCCTTTGAATCTTGTTCAATTGTTAATTTTAATATAAATGTTTTACATGTTTAAATAAAAAAAATAAAAAAACCTCAGTCTCTTACTATTGTCTAGCCAAAATTGTGTCAACATTTGGATGAGTGAAGATAAAAGAGACATTTCAAACCCTCAGTCTCTTCTTCTCCGCCCAAAATTTCAATCGACATTTCAAACCCATTTCATCATCTCTGTTACTCTCTCCCTCTTCGTCTGGTTCCTGCAGCTAGTGTAGCATCAGAAAATTTTCCACTACATCTTCTGTGTAAGACTCTTGTCTAGCCAAAATTGTGCCCTCCATCCTATTTTTTTCAAACTTGCAATTGTTGCTTTAGGGTCTCAAGGGTTTGTTTTTATATTTTTGTTTTCTTTTTCTGGTATTTTTGTAAGTTATGCATACTCTTCGTCCTTCTTAACTTTCTGTCAACGTTTTCAAGAGGGCATCCTATTTGATTATCACCAAAGACTAAGGAGCTATAATGATCCTTCAATCCTAAAACCCTATTTCTTGGATATACGGAGCAATGCAACGTTGTCTGTGACTAAAAGGATACCCGATCTGTTTTCTGTATTGGCGTCCAAGCTTGGAATACACATATGGAAGTATAGTTACGATATGTTGAAGATTATTTCAATGGGATTTAATTTTTGTGTTGTTTTCAGGTTTACGTTTTGCATCTTTTTTGTATTCTGTGTTTTCAAATATTATTATTAATGATTTTTTTTAAAATTTTTTTTTTATCAATACTTGTATAGGTAAATTGGTGATGCCTTGACAACTTTGTTAAAAAATGAGTACCATGGAAATCTCCTGAGGCTGTGTTTGATTGGAAATTTGGAAAGAGATTTGAAAAGAAATAAAAAAGGTGTGAGGGAGTTAGAATCACTAAAGTTATGTTTTATGACCCAAAACAAATACGGTATGTAGATTAATTTTAATTTTTTTATCCATTTACTGTTACTTGTTTAGTTTCCTATCGTTTATGGTTATATATTTTCATATTTTCGCTCCAGAGCTAATTTGGACCGGGGCTTAAAGAACGATATCAGAGTTTTGAAAAGAATGGTGGAACACGTTGTTTCGATTCACAAACCTTCCAACTATCAAGCCTATCTTCGTGCGCTTAGCCTATTTTACAGTCTATGTAATGATGCCCAATTGAAGTCGGGTCAAGAGTTGAGGTATAATTTTTGTTAGTTTTTTCAAATTTTATTTGTTAATTCATATTATTTTTTCGTAACTTTCTTATTTGATTGTATTTTATTTTTTTGTTAACACAGGTAGGGACACAGCTTACTTTGTGTACAAAAATGCATCGTTTTTTAGTTGCAACCATAGGCTTGAATTATTTTTCAAAACCTAGGACTTCGCCTAGGTGAATGTTGCATTGTTTGATAGTATCATGAACTTTGAACATGGTGTTTGCAGTATACCGGGTTGAAGAACTTATTGTTTGAGTATCACGAAGTTGGCAAAGTATTTACTTATAAAAATGGCCTTGCCTACTTCCACCGCAACTCCTACATTCACTATGCCGACAATCAGTCTTTTTTTTTTTTTTTTTATACTGTGATTTGTATTTTCAAATTTAACTATTTTGTTCATTTTTTTTGGTTTATAGCAAAAACATTGCCGGCTCAAGCACACTGACAAGAAACTTCGTGCTACGTTTCTAGATTTTTATTCTTATTTTTTCTATGTTGCTACCCAAATCAGAAAATACGAGAATTTGTTTATGTGAGTTTTAATTTTTATATATTTATTTTATGTTTTGTTACATGGCTAACCTACACGAATTTTTGGAGGAAGGGACTTGTCGAATTCCTCCGAGATCCTAAGAATTCAAACAGATGATGGACTTTTGAACAATATACAACATTTGATGTTCTTGTTTTCATGGCTTTTGAACAATATTTTGATGGTTTTGTTTGAAATCCAATAATATGTATTGTCGTAAGTTGCTGCTAGGCTCTATGGTTGTGGCCATGGATTGGTTTTTCTTGTGTTTTGTTTATACTGCCGTAAGTTGTTGATGTGCTCCAAGGTAGTGGGCCATGGATGAACAAAACATCAAACAACCTTGGAGCCCGGCAGTAGCTTACGGTAGTACATATTGTTGAATTCTTGGGCTCCAAGGTTGTTCAAAAGCCATGAAAACAAAAACATCAAATGTGGTATATTGTTCAAAAGTTCATCATCTGCTTGAATTGTTGGTCTCTAAGAGGAATTCAACAAGCCCATTCCTACAAAAATTCATGTAGGTTAGCCATGTAACAAAACATAAAATAAATATATAAAAATTAAAACTCAAAAAAATTCTCATATTTTCTGATTTGGGTAACAACATAGAAAAAATAAGAATAAAAACCTAGAAACGTAGCACGAAGTTTCCTGTCAGTGTGTCTGAGTTGGCAACGTTTTTGCTACAAACCAAAAAAAAAATGAACAAAATAATTAAATTTGAAAATACAAATCAAAGTAAAAGAAAAAAAAAAACCTGATTGTCGGCATAGTGAATGTAAGAGTTGCGGTGGAAGTAAGCAAGTCCATTATATTAAAGATAGCTGGTGGGACCATTTTTATAATTAAATACTTTGCCAGCTTCGTGACACTTAAACAATAAGTTCTCCAATCCGGTATACTACAAACACCATGGTCAAAGTTCGTGATACTATCAAACAAAACAACATTCACCTCGGTGAAGTCTTAGGTTTTGAAATCAAAGCCTATGGTTGCAACTAAAAAACAATGCATTTTTGTACACAAAGTAAGTTGTATCCCTACATGTTAACAAAAAAAATAAAATACAATCAAATAAGATAGTTACGAAAAAATAATATGAATAACAAATAAAATTTTAAAAAACAAACAAAAATTGTACCTCAACTCTTGACCCGACTTCAATTGGGCAATCATTACATAGATGGTAAAATAGTCTAAGTGCACGAGGACAAGCTTGATAGTTGGAAGGTTTGTGAATCGACACAACGTGTTCCACTATTCTTTTCAAAACTCTGATATCGTTCTTTAAGCCCCGGTCCAGATCAGCTCCGGAGCAAAAATATGAAAATATATAACCATAAACGATAGGAAACTAAACAAGTAATAGTAAATTGATAAAAAAATTTAAATTAATATACATACCATATTTGTTTTGGGTCATGAAACATAACTTTACTTGCTTCCTGTCAGCGATTCTAACTCCCTCTACCTTTCACCATTTCACACACCTTTTTCATTTATTTTTTCAAATCCCTTTCCGAATTGCCAATCAAACACAACCTTAGGAGGTTTTCATAGTACTTATTTTTTAACAAAGCTGCCAAGGCATCACCAATTTGCCTATAAAAGTATTGATAAACAATTTTTTTTTTTAATAAAAAAAATCATCAAATTGATAATAATAATATTTGAAAATAACATAGAACACAAAAAAGATGCAAAACATAAACTTGAAAACAACACGGAAATTAAATCTTATTGAAATAATCTTCAACATGTCGTAACTATACTTACATATGCGTATTCCAGACTTGGATGCCAATAAAAAAAACATATCGGGTATTCTCTCAATCACAGATAACGTTGTATTGCTTCGTATATTTAGTAAATAGGATTTCAAGATTGAAGGATCATCCTCGCTCCTTAGCCTTTGGTGATAATCAAATTGTCGAGCAAAGGATCACTACAACAAATTGCACTTTTGGCGACTTAAAAAAAGTTAGTCACCAAAAGTTGTGAAATTGGCGACCAAAAATTATCTTAGTTAGCAAAAGTACAATATTTAGCTACTAATTATTTTTTGTCGGGGTATATTGATTATTGGTGACAAAAAAATTTAGTCGCTAAAAATGCCACAATTGCTGACTGAAAAAATATTTTAGTCGCTGTATAGTTAGTTTTGGCAAGTAAAATTATTCAATTGCCGAATGAAAAATAAAAATTTAATTTTGATCTTTGGCGACCAAAAGTTTGGTCGGCAAAAATGTATTTTTAGCGACTAAAAAATATTTTAGTTACTTCATAGTTAGTTTTGGCTACTAAAATTATTTAGTCGCTGAATGAAAAACAAAAATTTACTTTTTATCTTTGGCCACCAAATCGCCAAACATTTATTTTCAGCGATTAAAAATTTGGAGGGAGACATTTCAAATTTTGGAATATAGGCCTCTTATGGTGAATTGGGAGATGGAGAGTTTTTGATTTCTTGTTAGTATAGGTTTTTCGTGTGAAAGCTGTTGACAATCATGTCCAATAGTAATTATAATAACTGGATTGAAGAGGTCATCTAGTTTAGATGTTCATAATGTCATGAGAAACCATTGATTGCCTATTGCATTAATAGCCATATGCTACTAAAGCCCCAACTTAGACTTCTCAAACACTCCCCCATAGTTTAGCTAAAATATATTTGAGTTGCCAACATACAGTGTCCTTATTTTATCTAGGTCAGAAATAAACAAGGATTGATATTGAGGATATGCACTTTCATACAGCAAAAGAACCTGCCTTTTTTTTTTCTTTTTGGTTTTCAAACGTTACAACATGTCATGCGGATGACCCGTACATGGGATTCAACAATGTCAATGATACGAAAAGGTGGGGACACTATCTGGGGTGGCCTTGATTGGTCACTTTAAGAAGGGTACAAATGTTTTGCAAAGAAAGCGAAGAACAATGAGACAGGGACAGTGGGACAAAATGCAAAAGGGTGTTTGGATAATAGAAAACATGTGCATTATGGGAGAATGATATCGTTTGGGAAGGATGTAGCTGAGGCATAACCAACTGAAATTGAGAGGATGGATTTCAAGGTAATGTTTTGAGTTCCAACTTAGTTACTTAATATGAAAGCCACTTGACTGAAATTGAAAAGAAATTTATATTGTCATGTGAATAAAAAATCTAATCAGCCTACACTTTACTGTGTCTGACCATGTGATCGTGAATCATGAACATTGGTTTGTGGTGACAAGTTTGGGGTGGAAATAAGTTCTTTGATGGCTGGAGATTGCTGAGTGGCTCTTCCCAAAGTAATGGACAGCCACGAAGTGTTGTTGAGAGATGATCATAAAGGGAAGAAAACTAGATCATGGGTGGGCATGGTAGTTGCTTGATTTTGAAACATGTTAGGTGTAGATATGAATTATGTGACACACTGGAGATTTGAAAAACAAACTTGATCATCAAACAAGTGATAAATTTATCAGTCTCTCTTGTTTTTATGAATAAATTTACAATAATAAATTTATTTGTAAGGACCTATAGGTAAATAAGTCCAGTTAATACGATTGACTGGTAAGTGTCCCTTTATTTAACTTCCACTATTTTTCTTCATTTTGCATTTGGTCAAGGTTTTACATGCATAATTCTAACGTCAAAAGATGAATTATGTGTTTCATATCATGCTCTTGGGGGACATGAACATTATTTAAGCACTACAAATGATTTTCTCCTGCCAACTTTGGTTTTATGCTTCACTTGTTATAAGGGCTTCTGTTACTTCTCAACATGCAAGATAAGGTTTCCATATCCACGGCAATGGGGGACTCCCATTGTAAATGCTAAGGATGCTTTTATAATGATGGCGGAAGCTATGATTGCTCTTGTTGAGGTTGATTTCTTCTAATGAATTTTTGAAGTCTTTTGATTTTATATATAGTTGGTGTATGGATGTCACCGGTAGCTCGTATGATTATTTGTTTTGTATGAAATTATTATTTTAAGTTGGAATATACTTGGTTTGTATGCAATGTTGACATAAAAAGTTATTCTTTTGTTTGGATGGTTGTAAGTGAAATAGATGCAGATTGTGGAATGAGTGATAATATATATGTATTGTTTTGTTTGTATACCTGTTACAAGTTGCATGGGATACATATAGGTTGTGGACAAATTGATTATAAAAAAAAAAAAACACGAAATAATGTTTTTGACGACTAAACAATTGATAGTTGAAAATGAAGTCAATATTTTTAGCGACTAAATAGTTAGTAGCTAAAAAAAGAATTAAATAGAAACAAATCTTTTGGCGACTAACTATTTAGTAGCCATAAACAAAAAACTTTAGGCGACTAATGATTTAGTAGCAAAAAAAAAAAAAAAAAAAACAAAAAGAAAGAAAAAAACACTTTTGGCGGCTAAAATTTTAGTAGCTAAACAAAAAAATAGACTTTAGGCGACTAAACCATTTAGTAGCTAAAAGAAATAAGATGAATAAAAAAGAAAATTAGCGACTAAAAGTTTGGTGGCCCTAAATGGTTAAGTTTTTGGTAGCAAAAAATTTTAGTCGCTGAAAATATAATGTTAAATTTATTATGAACTTTTGGCGAGTAAAAAATTAGTCGCCAATTGAAGACTTTCAGTAACTAAATAATTTTTAGTCACCAATTGAAAACTTTTGGCGACTAAAAAATTAGTCGCCAATTGAAGACTTTCTACCTTTCCCAACAATCATTTAGCGACAAAGCTAGTGACCAAAAAGTTTAGTCAGCAAAACGTTTTGGCGACTAAAATATGACTTTTGGCGACTAAAATTTTTGTCACCAAAAGTGTAATTTGTTGTAGTAGATGTCCTCTTGAAAACGTTGACAGAAAGTTGAATAGGACGGAGAGTATGCATGTTGTTGAATGCAGTGCATCCTCATTTCCCATTTCTCATGTATAAAATTTGACCATACTAAAAGAAAACATAAATATTACTATTAGTTCAATAGAATTTACAAAAATATCAGAAAAAGACAAACAAAAATATAAGAACAAACCCTTATTTGAGACCTTAAATATGCCATTGAGAGAGAGGTAACAACTGCAAGTTAGAGAATAGTAGCATGGAGGGCAGCATATATATACACATACAAAGTGAAGACTGCCCTTTCATCTTCACTCCAAACTTCACTCCTCCAAATGTTGGCACAATTTTGGCTAGATAAGTCTTATACAAAAGATACAGTTGAAAATTTTCTGAAGCTAGGCGAAGAGGGAGTAAGAGAGAGTAACAGAGATGATGAAATGGGTTTGAAATGTTGACTAAAATTTTGGGCAAACAAGAAGAGAGAGGAGGAGACTGAGAGTTTGAAATGTCTCTTTCATCTTCACTCCAAACTTCACTCCTCCAAATGTTGACACAATGTTGGTTAGACAATAGTCTTACACAGAAGATGCAGTTGAACATTTTCTGATGCTACATTGGCTGCAGGAGCCAGGTGAAGGGGCAATAAGAGAGAAACAGAGTGTTGATGAAATGGGTTTGAAATGTTGACTGAAATTTTGAACGGAGAAGAAGAGAGATGAAGAGATTGAGGATTTGAAATGTCTCTTTTATCTTCAATCCAAACTTCACTCCAAATATTGACACAATTTTGGCTAGACAATAGTCTTACACAGAAGATGCAGTTGAGAGAGTAAGAGACTGAGATTTTTTTTTTTAATTTATAATTTAAACATGTAAAACATTTATATTGAAATCAACAACTGAACAAGATTCAAAGATCAAACAAATCCTACAATAAAAGAAAAAATTAACAAAAAAGGAATAAATTCGCTAAAAGGACTAGTTACTATGTAAGAAAAAACATCAATCTTTTCAAAGATATGGTCTAAGGTTATGTTGATGATAACGGACAAATAATATTTGGTGATGAGCTCAACAAATATGTTTTATTTATTTTTTTGATGTTGTTGATGATGATGAATATGAACAGATATGATTTGGTGATGCTGTTGATGAACATCTAGGATTTGTTATTGATGAATAGATAGCAATTTGTCAAAATTTTTAAAACTGATCTGTTTAATTTTTTCGATTATACTTTCATATAATCAATGAGAAAAAAATATATAAAATCTATAGCCTCTGGACCAGAATTAAATCAAAAATTTTGATTAAAACACAAAAATGAGCTTCTAGTACTCAAATATAGGGGTGGGCGCAGATCGGTTGCGGCCACGAAACCTCCAATCCGCCATCCGTCCGCCAATCCGACAGATGCAGATTGGGCGGATTAGCTGATTGGTGGATGGATACGAATCGGTTTGGCAGTTTGAAATTTTACAAATTTTCAACATACCAAAAAAAAAAAAGCCCCCTAGGCAATGCAACAAAGGCTTTGCTTGGCTAAAAAAGTCTTTTAACTCACTCAGTTTTGGTCGAAAAGCCCCACTATAGTCACTAATTAATTTCCAAATACTTCCCTTGAATAAAAGATTAATGTTCATCGACTAGCTCTAAAAGAAACCTCTAGGTTGTGGGGGCTTCCAAAATAAGTGGTTTATTTTTAATGTTTTATGCTTTTGCAAGCAATCAAAAGCCCTGGAGACATAGCCATGTGTGTATTTTCTGTTTCAAAATAGATTTTGATAAGTGTTTGGACCATGTGAACTTCAGAACAGATTGTGAAGAAGGATCAGTAAGTCACATAACAGATTGTGAACTTCAGAACAGATTATGAATTGTATATTACAGAACATATTAATTTCCTCAAACTACCATCAATCAGAGATCTCACATGGTGCAAACAAACTAATATTTTTTACAGAACAGATTAATTCCATAACAGAACATAATAGATTAAATTACAGAACATAACAGATTAAATTACAGAACAAATTAATTCCAAATTTCATTTTTAAACAAACAAACTACCATCAGAGATCTCAAAATTAATCTAATATTTTTTCTATGAAGTCCCTCACAAAATCCATTGCAGATAACAAGAAAAATAAACCAAACCTCTGTGGTTTTCTCTCTGTAAGCTTCCTCTCTTTGTGTAGAACCCTAACACTGTCAATCTAACCACCTCTCTAGTTTTAGAATTGGAACAAAAAAAAAAAAAAAAAAAAAACAGATTAGACTCTAAAAGATTAGAACTGGAACAAAAAAAAAACAAAACAAATTAGACTAAGTGTAGATCGATCGCTGTGTAGAAGAAGAGAAGAGAAGAAAAGAGAAGAAGATGAAAACAGAAGAAGAAGAAGAAGAAGAAGAAGAGAGAGAGAGAGAGATAGAGAGAGAGTCTGTGTGTGAGTGAGTGTTGTGTTTTATCTATCGAAGAAAATTAGGGGAAAATGAGGCATATCATAAAGAAAAAAGGGACTGAGGCGTAAAGAAAAAAGAAAAAAATAATAATAACAAAGATACGATCGGGTCGGGTTTGATGAGTAAAACGGTGGATCACCTGCCACCCGACCCGAACTCGAAAAATCACAGAAACTAGGCCCGCACCCGCCAGCCACGTGTCACGTATCCATCTGTTGCTAAGAAATGAACTAGAAATCATTTAAGCATGATCAAATTCAAAGTAAAAAAACTTCACAAAGAAAAAATAGAGCAGTATATACATAGATTTAGACATATATATATGTATATAGCTTCTATCGGAAGAGGAAGATCCACAAAGAGTGGCAACGTCAAATTTGTTCAGATCGGGGAAGGTGGAGGTGGTGGTAGATCGGCGGCGACGGTAGATCGGGGGTGGCAGAAGATGAAGAAGAGAGAGAGAGGAGGAGAGAGAGAGAGAGGGTCTGTTTGGATGCGGTGGAGTATTGACCAGAGAGTTACTGCTGTGAAGAGGAGGTGGCCGCGCTCGTCAGCCGTGACGGGGAAACTTTAGAGGCTTGTGACAAAGGCGGAGGAGGAAGTTCACATTAGAGATCTGAGATCGGAAGTGGCGGGGGTCTAGGGTTTGGTTTTGGACTGATGAGCGGCTGCGGCAGAATGACGGTGCCATTGCTTCGGCCGCGACAGGAGGTGGTGGCGGTGGGGCGGCCAACGACTTTGGGGTATGTGTTTCCTTCTCCATCAGCACTGCGATACATATAGAGTGTGTGTGTTTTAGAGAGAGAGAGAAAGAGAGTAGGCAACGGTGGTGTCGGCTGCGACAATGGTGGTGTTGGCGTGGTGTTGGCGGTGACGGTAGTGATGTCGTCGGTTGAAGAGAAAGAAAAAGAGAAGAGAGAGAGAGACGTCAATTGTGTTAGGGCTTTGTTTAGTAAATAACATGTATATATGTATATATATATACAGAGGGGCATTTTGATTATCTTGTTTAAATTTGTCATTTTGGATAAAATATTTGAATGCTTAATAAATCTTTCACCAAATAAAATTGAGATTTAAATTTATGGTAGTCTATTATTATTATTATTATTATTATTATTATTATTATTATTATTATTATTTTTGGGTTGTTTTGAGGTGATGGTTAAAAATTGATTTTTTTATTTAAAAAAAAACATATAAAAATATAAAAAATGATATGATTCAAAATAAATTAAAAATTGACTTTTGATTACTAACCCACTTCTTTTGTTTTTCATGGATGGTATTATCTTTTGAACACTGCACTAGTGGACAATATGCATGTGTAAATTGTTTGATGGGTCTCCATTAGTTTACATGATTAGGATACTATGTTCAAATTATTATTATTATTATTATTATTTTTTCTTTTACCTGTTTTATTGAGATTTGCAGATTAGGATAATGCAAGATAAGTTATTAAAGATATTTGTTTCCTTTTAGTCATGTGTTTTTACATTCTCCTTATTCAACTACTAGTGTATGCTGCCTAAAGGCACGGTGGAAATAATGGTAGGATTAATCTTACTGTCCAATCTTTTATGTAGTACACGAAAAATTTATTCACAAAATAATTTCAGAGAAAAATGGTTCCTTTCTTATAGCATCACTGTTATACTTCCCCAAGCTATGAATCTTTCTTGTTCTAATTGAGGAGGTTGGTCTCATTTGAACTTCGGCTGAAATTCAAAAAGAGTATAATCTCAATGATTGCAATATTAACAAACCATCTCTCATGTCAACTATTGATAGGTAATGTTTAAAAAGAAAAGGCATGGAAAGAAAAATCGTGCATTGCCACTCACCCCCATTGTGCAAAATTAAAGTGTATAAAAGCCCAAAATGTAGCAAGAATAATGTATCAATTAATTAAATAAAATGTATGATTAGCAAACTCATGAACATATTACACTCAAGTCTCAGTGATATTGCAGCATTAGTCAGTTACAACACTCATTTCACTTACCTAAGCTTAAGTCTCAAACTCTTCATATTACACTTCTCTCTTGCTAAAGCTTAGTTAATAAACCAATTATAGAGAGAGAGAAAAATAGTTAGTAAAAAAAATAGAAGAAACTAAACCTTAATCAACAAAACCACCTCTCTTTGGCAATCAACTAACCCTCCAATCAAGCATATATGTCTATGGATTACACCAATCTCAAAACATCAAGCACTATCTATAATAGTTGCAAAAGTAAAAATCATCAAGCACTAATTGAAAGTTCTACACATTATTATATTTTAGCTCTTAAATACATTATCAAGCACTAAAGTTTATAAATGCCTCCCTCCATCATCAAGCACTAATGATTCAGCAAATATATTTAATTTCTAAAATTGAGAATGTTAGTCTTTTAGAGACATGGAATTCAACACTTAGGTAGATAACTTTTCAAGAAGCAATTTGTCTCACACCATTTTTGAAAAATCTAGAAACTCTAGATGTTGATTTGTGATTATGTACCAATCTTAAGCAAAATATAACAATCCCAATCAAACAATTAAGAGAAAGAGACACAAAGATTTTACGTGGAAAAACCACAATTGGATACCTTCCAATTGTGATCAAAAAACCACGGGCAACAGCCACAAGAACAATCCACTAAGAAGATATAAAGGAATTACACAGGTATCACGCTCAATTATCTAGTGAATCCACAACGCCTAATTGAACCAACCTTTATGTGCCTCTTCCAACCCCATCTTCAGCACGGAATTGTCTTTCTGATGAGCCACTCCGGATTCCCTCCAAAGCTTCAGGCTCGAATTCTTCAGAATTCACAACTGAAGAACAACTCTCTCTTTTGTAGAACAAACAAACAAACCTTTGATGTATACTCTTTAAACCATGAGTTTGAATACTCAATAAGACATCAAAGAAAATAACAAAATATCCCCAGATATAAACCTTTAAGATCCAAAATGAAGATCTGGAGGACTTCAATCAATTTTTTTAGTTTTGGGAGAAAACCAAGTATTTATAGAGAACCAAAAGTAATCCTAGATTGGGAAGAAAACAAACTCCTTGAAAATCCCGGATTCTGAGGCTCGCTCGAGCGAAGCTTTCCTGGCTCGAGCAAGGAGAGTAATTTTCATGATTTCTACTAGTGCCTTGGCTCGAGCGACGGATCCTTGGCTCGAGCGAGGAATACACTTTTTCAGGTTTTTGTATGGACGCAATCCTTGGCTCGAGCGAGAAAGTCTTAGCTCGAGCGAGCACTCCTTGGCTCGAGCGAGCAACGGCTGACATGCAATTTTGAATGCAAATTTGAAATTTGTTTCGGCCGCGAGCTGACCGAGCAGCTCGACCCCCGTAATAATCAGCGAAGTGGCAATCTTGAAAGCATTAACATCACAAACTTCTCTGCATGGCTCGATTCAAATTTGGATTCGCATCTAATAAACTCATAGCCTCACTGAAATAAAAGTGCGAAAATAAATACATCTGAAAAGAGTTTTGTCAAACGGGGTTGCCAAGAATAAAAACCTAACAATTTTATTTATTTATCTGCACTTTTTGCCTCCCTCTATCTCTACTCTCCCTCATCCCACACCCACACACCCCCCTCTCTATTTTTTAATCTATGTAGCAAATATTTTATGCATCCATATATATGTGGGGTTCACACGAGAAACTACTATATATTAAAAGAATGTTTTAGAGACACATCCATATAGAGGGAAAAAGAGAGAGATTTACTAACCAAGAAAAATGCTCTTTCTTTGATAACCTTCATAGATATCTTTGGCACCACAATGCAAGGAGCATCCGTTTCAAAAATCTTCAAACCACAATCTCAAAAGAAGGATTTCATAAACTCACAACTGGGATCCAATTGAGAGCATTCAAACTATTTAAAAGTAATGCAAACAAAAAACTGCTAATTTTTTTGGTCTTTCCCGAAAACAATAAATAATAATAAAAATAATTTGCAAAGAAAACATTATCCAAAAAATAGATAAATTCATAAACTCAACCCAGTTAAGAAAAAGGGAACTTTTTCCTCACCCCAATCAAAAGTTTAGCAAAGGGGAACTTTCTCCTCAACCAAAAGTTTGATCATTCGATTAATCTCCCCTCACCTTCCATTCCCTGTGAATTAATAAACACATCAAACACATCAAATAGAGAAACAATTTATCAAGCATTAAGTGAACATTGTAGTAGCAGAAACTATATAGTGGTAAAACCAACTATTTTGAGCATCAATTATTGCAAAACTATACCCAAATCCTTAGAATGGAATGAATAACAATAAATTTAATTAAAATAACGGGAAATAGGTTGTAATTTATTCCAAGTGACATGAGGAAGTTGGTCTTTGAACTATGGAAATCGAGTAAAAGATTAAATAATCAACTTACAACATGAATGTACAAAAAATAAAAAAAAAGAAGCAAAAACAAGGATGGAATCTTGATTACCTCTATTGATGGAGCCTTTAGAACTATTCTCCACACCAAATTTCGATGCCTCCGTCACATGTACAAAGCATTAAGAATAAAAACATCAGCCTTACATGAATAGATAATTTCTCTACAACACTCCAACTCAACAAAAAATTGTGCATTGATTTTAGGAGAAAAGATCTTTCATACTTAAAACTAATTCCTTGGATAGCAACAACAACAAACAAACAAACAAACAAAAAAAGAAAAAAAAAACTGCTACAATAAAAGGTGGGTGTGTCCAACACAGATGAAGGAGCAGAAGGGTTTGCAGAATTCGAAAGGATGATTCATCCTAATTTTATATATATATTTCAACAACAGCAGCAAAAATAAATAAATCTATAAATAAAACTAACAAAACTCCACTAACTTGTAGATATAATGTTAAGGGGAATAAAGAGATATGAACAACTAACAAAAGAGGGAGGGAGAAAGTCAAAAGATGGCATATAGTAATCCTAAAGACCTTAAAAAGGTTGTGTGAACCCTTTTCCAACAATTAAAAACTAAAAAAGAAAGTCAAACATTGATTTTAGCGAATCGAATCAATTCACTTCACGATTCACTGATTTGGTTTACCGATTCACCTACAATTCATGGCTATTTGCGACTCATACAACCTGTTCATATTGATTACCCACTGAATCGAATCACAAATCGTATGATTCTAATAACATATATCTCAACACATTTCATATTCATATAAATGAAATCAAAACCATAAAGAAACACAAACAATTATGCGCAACTTCTCTGCGCTCCTTTTCAGTTATCCATAAAGAAACTGAAGAAAAATAAATTCAATCAACACTACATAAACAAACCTACTAAATGGTAGCTAAAATGACATATGACAAATAATAGAGAACTAATAATTAGACCAAGAAACCATATGACAAAACAAATGTTCTGCAATAAGAAATGAGTATATATGTTTTTATCATTTATGATTTTTAGTAACTTAGAAATGACAATATTAAATTTAAAAAAATTTCATAAACTAAAAGCAGATTGAACAATTTTATTCCCAATGGAAGCCAAGCATTCTATTAAAGAATTAGGATACCTTTAAAGGGTTAACATGGTGCATTGAAATGCTACGGACAGCAGCTGCAAAAAAAAAAAAAAAAATATATATATATATATTCAAATAGCTTTAACTATTCAAATCCTTCTATAAGCAAAATATGAACCAACCCTTTTAGATCCATTTGGTTTGCTCATGGGAAGTAGCCAACGCACTGCCACAAAAAAAAAAAAAAAAAAAAAATTGGATTAAAAAAAAAAAACTAGGCCACAATATTGATATTAATATTGTGCACGTTTGAATTAATATGAACACCGAAATTGCTTAAGAGGTTGACACACCACGACTATGTATGTAGTGAAGAAAACAGCTCATTTTAAGGGAAAAAGAGAACCGCTGATCAATTGATGAAGGCATTGTTAAAATATTGATGAAATTGTTTACCAAATCAATTGACAGAACCCAAGACATAAAAGAAAGCATACCCACAAAAATACAAAAGCATGAGAGAGAGAGAGAGAGAGAGAGAGAGAGAGAGAGAGAGAGAGAGAGAGTACCCAAATGGAACTTAATTTATCATTACTAAGAATGGGAATAAAGTAAAGACCTACTGTAAGAGAGTAGTTGGAATAGAGAAAACTTGCAGCTCTCAACCTTGGTCCTTGATGGACTTTGGGGACCTACAACTCGAAAAATAAAATTAAAAGCATCAGAGAGAGAGAGAGAGAGAGAGGGGGGAGGGAGTGAAAGTCTTAAAATTTTAATCTTAGGCAAATGAAAGTTTCAAATAATCTTAATAAATCCGTGCCTATGTCATTCCAAAGAATAGAAAATATAAGTAAGCAAACTCCATTATCCCTTGTCCAAAAATTGCCTAATGTTTATTATTAAAAATAACATCGAACTCCCATTGTTTGTATCACCAATTTGAATATACCTCTATTTTTGCTAAACCTTACCACCATACACTACATTTACTTGGCCTGTTATAATAGATTCACTCACTATTTGAACAACGAAAAAGTTGAATTATATAAGCAGCTGGTTTAACCAAAAGAAAATAAACTACTTTAATTGAGGCATTTTACCGAACATGGTGTATGCATGAAGACACACACAAAATATAGAGGGGTAAAGATACAGATTTTAATTGAGGCAATATAAATGAGAAACAATCACATAATATAAATGAGAAACACAATCAAACCCAAATGAGAAACAAAGATTAATGGAACGGTGAAACAAATCACATAATATAAATGAGAAACACAATCAAACCCATATAATTGAGGCCATTTGATTACCCCCTAAAAAATTACACTCGTGTTGCATATGTTAGACATCCAATGAAAACCCAAATAAAAAGTTTGAGGCATTTTGGAGACTCATTTTAGAAAAATATTTTAGAGACACGCATAAAACCAAAAAAGTTCAAAAAGAAAAATCAACCAAAAAAAAAAAAAATGAATTGAGAAACCCTAGATACGCCTAGAAAAGGGAGGAAAAATTTGAAGAGGATACCAATCTCTTTCTTGCTGGTTGCATCCACTGATCTACCTTGCATTTGATCAAACAGTGCACTCAAATCTCAACAAAGTTGCCATAGGTAAAAACCATGAAGGGAGAGTGGATAGGAGAGAGAGAGAGAGAGAGACTGAAACAAAACTAGAGAGGAGATTAAAATTTGAAATGAGGATAAGATCGAGAGAGAGGAGGACATCTGTGAGAGAGATAGTGAACTGTTGGTTATAAATGTATCTCCAAGACAATTTCTTGCCACGTAGGACAAATTCAAAAAACTGATTTTTTTATTATTTTTTTAAAAACATAGTATAAAAAATACAAAAAATGATATGATTCAAAACAAATTAAAATGTAACTTTTGATTACTAAGCTAAGAGCATCTCCAAACCATTGGAATTGCCAAAGCTATAATATAGCAGCACTGAGGAAAAAGAGGTTCTCTAATGATGAGATATAGCAGCTGTTAAAAATGGCAAATGCCAAAGTTGTTGCCAAATTTGACAACAATGGCAAATCTGCCAGCTAACCCAAAACCAACTGATTTTCTTCATTCCCCTACCCTCCCTCCCTTCCTCTTTCATCCTTTTCTAGAAAAACTCAAACAAAAACAGATCAATTTTTTCATTTTGAGAAATTCACGAATTTTTTTTAAAACAAAACTCACCAATTTGTTTAAACAGTGTTGGCAATTGACATTTGAAAAAAAAAATGAACAAATTTTTTTTTTAAAACAGAATGTCACTAAAACAACAACAACATTCACGCTATGTTTGGTAACTTATGAGAGAAAAGAAAAGAAATGATTACTTAAGTAATAAGAGAAAAGAAAAGAAAAGAAATGATTGTAATTTCTCTCCTTTTTGTTTGGATAAGTAAGAAATAAAAGAAAAGAAATGATTGTGATTTCTCTCCTTCTTGTTTGGTTAGATTTCATTAAGAGAAAAGAAAAGAAATTATTTTATGTTATATTACCAAAATAACCTTTTTATATTTTCAATCATTTTATTTCTTTTATTTTTATAGGGGTAAAATTGGTATTATGAAAATATAAACATTTGTGGGTTTCTTTTCTCTCCCAATCTCTCCACTTTTGGGAAGATTGAAAATAAGGGTTATGAGAGAAATGAGTTTCTCTCCATTTCTTTTTATTTCTCCCCATTTCTCTCCACTTAAGATAACCAAACAAGGAAGAGAAATACATTTCTCTCTATTTCTTTTCTTTTCTCTCCAAATCCCTCAATCCAAACACAGTGTCAAGCAATCTCAAATAAATTTCAAATAATCTCAAGCAATAATCAATAAATCTGAAGCATTTTAAGCAAAAAATACCAGGTGACTCCCACCTTTGCCTCGCCGGAGGAGCTAAACCGACAGCTGCGCGGTCTTCCTTCTGCGTTCCAGCACAAAAACCACTATCATCTCATGCGTGTGGGTCAGATATGAGCTGATCTAAACTTTCTCTGTTTCAGATCGGGAAAAAAAATATACAAATCCACGGCGCCAGATCTGGAGCTTCCAGATCTGTAGCTGAGCTTCCGTATCTGAGAGAGAGAAAGAGAGAGTGAGTTTGAGGAAGAATGACTTGGTTACGGTTTGATTTGGAAGATATGAGGAGAGGAGACGAGAGAGATGAAGACTGGTGAGAGGAATGAAGAGAGAGCAGAGAGACAGATAGAGAGAGAGCTTGGTGTCATAGAGACTTGGGAGATGATTGTTCTAGAGGCTAGTGCTGAACCGTTGGATGCTTATTTGTCATTGGAATGCAAATGGATTTGAGCAACGGCTCTTTTTCTTCCTCTCTCAAAAGTAATTTTTAGTTTTTTTTTTTTCTGGGTAAAAAATTAATTTTTTGAAATGCATGAGTTGGTAAAAAATTAATTTTTTGACAAAAATAAAAAAACTAACTTTTGCCAACACGCCCCAATGCCACTTCTTTTGTTTTTCATGGACAAATCTTTTGAACACTGCACTAGTGGACAGTATGCATGTGTAGACTGTTTGACGGGTCTCCATCAGTTTACATGATTATGATACTATGTTTAAATTAGTTTTTTTTTTTTTAAACCTGTTTTATTGAGATTTACAGATTAGGATGATGCAACATAAGTCATTAAACATATTTGTTTCCTTTTAGTCATGTGTTTTTACATTCTCCGTATTTTATGTGAATTTGCATGTTTTAGTTTTTGTTTAAAATGTGGATTGATTTTTTAGTTTAGAATTAAAAAAATCTTGTTTAAGGTAGTTTTTTTAGTTTTTTTGATTTTTGTAAGAGGAAAATGAAATGATTATTATTTGGATGTGACATTTTACCTTATTGACTTTTTAATTTATTTTATATTTTTGTGACTATTTTAACCAAAAAAATTATGCCAAACATAACCTAATATGCACTGCAAAACCGGTTTGAGGATGTCAAGGGTTTTTTTTTTTTTTTTTAATTAAAACTTTTTGTGTATTTGTTTGTAACTTTTACCTATTGGAAGACTTTGTTGAAAAAGAAATTAAACTATAATAAATTATTGTTTGTTATAAATTTTAATTTAATCATGAAAAAAAAAAATTCTCCTATATAATAATAAATTATCAAAATTATTTATTAAAAAACATTTATCATATTATTAAAAACTGTTAATTGACTTAATAATTTATTTATTAACAAAATGGTTAATTGAAAAATATTTTTCATATCATTATAAATTATTAATTTACTTTATGATTTACTTATTAACAAAATTTGTCATTTGTTATAAGAGTATGATTTATGTATAACTAACTATAAATTAGTCATTTGTATATATGTGTATTTTTTTTATTTTTTTATTAGTTCAGTGAATTATCTTAATAGTTTTTTTTAGATGAGAGAATTATCTTAATATTTATTTTATATTTATCTATTGAGAAAAGTTACACACCATAATTTTTTTAAAAATAAATTCGGAAGAAATGTTAACGATTCATAAATTCACCCAAAATGATATAGTAATAGAATTGGAGTTTACATCATAAGGTGTATAATAAATCAAAAATGATAGATATCATACTATATGATTCTATCATATATCTAATGATTTATTCTATTCAATTTCATAAAAATAATATTTTAATTTTTTAAAAGATATAAAAATACAAACCTTAAACATATTTTAATAATAGCATGTGCCTTGCACAGGCCTTTTTAAATTAGTATATATATATATTTTAAAAAAAAAGGTAAGACCATTATGATATCATCTAAAAAGTAGAAACTGTAGGTGTTGATTTTTGACCTCACAACCAAACTAGATCTCCTTACCAAGTTCTAAGGAATTTAGCCGTAGAGCACGCGAAAGAATAGAAGAGCCCAACACTTGCACACAAGAAGACAACAAACGCAACGGTGGCTCGTCCACCCAAGGGCACTCTAACGATCAAGTCAGTCAACTTATCTCATAAAATATCAGCACAAGTAAACAACTCTCAAGTAAAAGCATACCTTCGACCTACTAGTGTGTCTTATTTTTATAACTAGCAGTACTGTTGTCTCCTAGAAGTCTAATTTCATAGGACTCTATCTTTTATAAGGATAACATGTTGGACTCCTCTTATTTAGATTAGAATGAACTCTTCTTAGAGTCTCATCTCTATTCAAACAGAGAACCTCGAATCATCTAGGACTCTTGTCCAATATCAGAATATATTGAATTCTGGTATGATCACATCATATCTTAGCAACATGATCCATCCACGTGGCACCTCAGCTAATGACCTTGGCTAGGTGGACAACCTAAAAAATATGTCCCCATAGAAACAATTGAACAAAGATTCACACGTACCACAAAGAGATTATAAAATTTTTAAATAAAGGTTTGCTAAGAGACAAGCTGAGACAATCCCGATGGCAAACCATACTTCTTGACAGCAAGTTAAGAAGAACAAAAGTATATCACAAAATAAACAAAATTCTATATGTAACACCCAATTTAAAAAAAAAAGAAAAAAAAAACCAACAAAATGAATTACTCATCAACATTGTTTTGCTTCAAATGAGTGGACTTGCACATAGTAATAATAGTAATAATAATGGAGTTCATACTTGGATAGCTCTTACCATATTAGTATTGTGAAAATTATTTTCAAGCAAATAAATAAAAGAGAAAAGTCATGCATTTCCGATTTCCTATGACATGAAGGACGGGTGTATTGGCATGAAGGATGGATGTATTGACTCTATAAAAGCAAATTAAAAGGTAGGTAACAATGCGTGGAGAGGGAGTTGTAGTTTTTACATTATGAGAAAACAAAGAGAAATCAAAAGATGGAGAATTGAACGAAACCAAAATATAATAATAATCAAAACCAATACAAAATATTGGTGCAATTACTAAAACAAAGGTTGCCTGAAAATCTAAATAATATACAAACAAAATAATATTTATAAGATATCAAACAACAGTTGTAGCTCATCATCATCATCAGTGTTGCAGTTGCAAGCACATCATCAGCTCAAGCCTATAGTTGGTTGGTTAGTTAGAGTAAGAGTTTGTTAGAGTATGTGTGCGTGTATCAGTTAGTTGAGTGGAGGCAGATTAGTTGTAACTGCCACGTAAAGACTGTTTTGATCTACTGTGAAATGAAGGGAGAGTGGGTAGAAGAGAGAGAGAGAGAGAGAGAGACTGAAACAAAACCAGAGAGAAGGAGATTAATAAAATTTGAAACGAGGAAGAGACAGAGAGAGGAGAGAGGATAGAGGAGGAGGTATGTTTGGTACTCATGAGCAGGGATCCAAACAGGGAGACAATGTTATGTATTTGGCCCTTAGATTTTGATTAGGATTGATCTAAACCATTGGTTATAAATATATCTAAGAAAACTTCTTGCCACGTAGGACAAATTCAAAGAATTGATTTTTTTATTTTTTAAAAAAATATAAAAAATAATATGATTAATAAATTAAAAATTGATTTTGACTAACGGTATTATTTTTTGAACACTGCACTAGTGGACAGTATATATGTGTAAACTGTTTGATGTATCTCCACTAGTTTTCATGAACGGTATATTATCTTTCAAACACTGTACTAGTGGACAGTATGCATGTGTAAACTGTTGGATGGGTCTCCATCATTTTACATGATTATGATATTATGGGGTAATCTGGGAAGAAGATAAAAAAATTATTAAGTTAAACTTTTACCTTTTTTAGTTTTTTTTTTAATCTTTTTTACATAAAAGAAAGTCACAAAAAAGTTAATTTTTTAATATAAAAAGTTAAAAAGTCAAAAAATCAACTTTTTATCAACTTTTCAAAACACCACTATGTTTAAATTAGGTTTTTTATTTTTATTTTTATTTTTTATTTTATAAATCTTTTACCTATTTTATTGAGATTTATAGATTAGGATAATGCATGATAAGTTATTAAGAGCTCATTTGGGAAGAAAAAGCCCAAGTTTTTTGGCTAAAATAACCACAAAAAATAAAATAAGTTTTTTAGCTTAATAAGACAAAACATCACATCCAACCCATAATTATTACATTTTTTTTCTCATAAAAATCAAAAAAGCCAAAAAGTCCATTCAAAATGAGGTTTTTTAATCCTGAGCTAAAAAAACCAAAAAATCAACCTACATCCCAAACGAATTCTAAAGATATTTGTTTAGTCATGTGTTTTTACATTATCATTATTCAACTATTTTATGTGAATTTTCATGTTTTAGCTTTTGTTTGGAATGTGAGTTAGACTTTTTAGTTTTTTTTAGCCTGAGTTTAAAAAATCTTATTTGAGATAGATATTTCGTCTTTTATGACTTTTATAAGAGAAAAAATGAAATGATTATGATTTAGATATGACATTTTATTTTATTAATTTTTTAGCCTATTTTATATTTTTGCGATTATTTTAACTTAAAAAATTTATACCAAACATAGCCTAAGATGCACGGGGCATTTCCCTAAATAAGCCAAAATACTAAATCAATTCCCAAACTAAGCCTAGTTTTGAAAGAATTCCCAAAATAGGCTAAATCGTGGTTCACAACCACGATTTCAACATATATCCACCTGTCTCGCGTGAAATTTGAGAACTCTTAAAATCGTGGTTACAAAACGCGCTTTTGATTAAGAAATCGCGGTTATAAAAGGCGCTTTTAATTAATTTTTTTTTCTGAACTCGCTGTTCTAAACCACGCTTTTATCCAAAAAAAAATTTCTTCTGAACTCACTGTTCTAAACCACGGTTTTATGAAAAAAAAAATTTCTTCTGAACTCGCTGTTTCGAACCACGCTTTTTGGCCAAATTTTTTTTTGCTGAACTCGTGGTTATGAACCACGTTTTTAGCCTAAATTTTTTTTCTTGTGAAAGCGCGGTTCTGAACCACGCTTTTTGGCAAATTTTTTTTTTAGTTTCAATTTAACTAAACTCTGAAGAAGAAATTTTTTTTTTTTTGGTTTTTTTGTTTTGTTTTGTTTCTGTTGTCATTGTTTTGGTGATAATTTATTTTAGAATAATTTTTTGGGTTAAAATTGTTTTACTAAAACCGTTCTCATGTTAATTTTTTTTTCTTTTGTTTTTATTTTGGGTTAGAATGTGTAATTCAGCATTTTTTTTTGGCTTGACTAAAGTAAATTTATTTATTTATTTCTTGTGTTTGTTTTGGGTTAGAAGGTAATAATATAATTCATAAATTTTTTGAGCTTTAGTAAAGCCGTTTTAATGTAAATTTTTTATTTTATTTTATTTTTTCTTTGTTTTGGGTTAGAAGGTGTTATTCAGTAATTTGTTTGGGCTTTAATAAAGCCGTTTTCATTTAAATATATATATTTTTTCTTTTGTCTTTGTTTTGGGTTAGAAGGTGATAATGTAATTCATAAATTTATTTTCGCTTTACTAAAGCCGTTTTCATGTAAAGTTTTTTATTTTTTATTTTTTTCTCTTGTCTTTGTTTTGGGTTAGAATGTGTTATTTAGAAATTTGTTTTGGCTTTACCAAAGCCGTTTTCATGTAAATATATATATATATTTTTCTGTTGTCTTTGTTTTGGGTTAGAAGGTGATAATATAATTCATAAATTTCTTTTTGCTTTACTAAAGCCGTTTTCATGTAAAGTTTTTTATCTTTTATTTTTTTCTCTTGTCTTTGTTTTGGGTTAGAATGTGTTATTCAGAAAATTGTTTTGGCTTTACTAACGCCGTTTTCATTTAAATAAATTTTTTTTTCCTGTTGTCTTTGTTTTGGGGTAGAAGGTGATAATGTAATTCATAAATTTCTTTTCGCTTTACTAAAGCCATTTTCATGTAAAGTTTTTTATTTTTTTCTCTTGTCTTTGTTTTGGGTTAGAATGTGTTATTTAGAAATTTGTTTTGGCTTTACTAAAGCCGTTTTCATTTAAATAATTTTTTTTTCTGTTGTCTTTGTTTTGGGTTAGAAGGTGATAATGTAATTCATAAAACCTTGAGGAAAAAACACATAAGTCTCCCACAAAAATACATAGGTAGTACAGACATAAGTCTCGGACAACAATACATTGTGGACACTATGAACTGAACACACAATACATAGATAAACGTAACAGTTAGACAAACAAATATTAGCCAGACAATCTGACAAACACATTACGGAAACACTTACTCTAACACAGACATTACATATTAATGCATGACCTAATATTGCCGAAGTGTAGACATTAACACCTAATTCGCGCTTAAATCGGTAGGTGGCTCAGAGTCTGAATAACCCGAAAGCTCAGCATCAGAGACAAGCTCAGGATCCTCCATGATACCCTTGATAGCCGCATCATTTGGTTCTGTTTTGTTCTTCTGGGCATCCTTCGTAACTATGTATAGCTGCATATCGCGGGCTAACCTACGGCGCATTTGAGAAATCTCACGTTGTAGTCTTTCATATAGTCGATCAACATTATCAGGATCTTCCTTTTGGATCTCAACAGAACGTGCTTTTGGCACCTTCAATCGATTTTCCCGACATAATCTTTCCATTTGGACTCGCTCTATAAATAGTGTGGGCCACTTCAGAAGTCTAGCATTTGCTAAACCATATCTTGTTTGATTATCTGATGGTTCCTCCACCAAACCACATGGATCTCGATAGTACTTGGGCACGACAAAATGTCGCTTCCCAAACCTATCATGATAAGCACAAGAGGCATCTAACAAAGTAAATGGTGTTTCATCTTCAGCATCGCCACTTCCTCTTCCCCCTCCTCGTCGTGAACTGTCACCCCTTTGCAAGTTCCTACCACCTCTGCAATTCCCACTCCCTCCCATGAACCATGTAGCCATGCTAATTTTTTAAAACAAATGAATGATAATTTCGTAGGGCGAAATGAGTTGTAAGGTTGTGTCTTCACCTTTAGTCGTTTATATAGTTGGTTATGAACAGCTTTAGAAAGATGGCCCTGCATGACAATCCCACATATACGAACAAGGTATGAGTTGTCACTAGAATGAAAAACCAGAGAAAAGGAAATATTGTGTACCAAGTCACGTGACTTGACAATCCATCTGCATATACCGACAAAGTAAGGGCATGCTCACTGTAAGGTAAATCAGTGAATTCACTGTTGCCATGTGACTTTCTGAATTGAGAATCCCACATATATTAATAAGAAATGAGTTGTCACTGTAATAAAAAAATCGAGCAAAAAATCGAGAAAACCAAAGCCTATGCACCAAGTCACATGACTTGACAATCCATCTGCATGTACCGACAAAATAAGGGCATGCTCACCGTAAGGTAAATCAGTGAATTCACTGTTGCCATGTGACTTTCTGAATTGAAAATCCCACATATATTAATAAGAAATGAGTTGTCACTGTAATAAAAAAATCGAGCAAAAAATCGAGAAAACCAAAGCCTATGCACCAAGTCACATGACTTGACAATCCATCTGCATATACCGACAAAATAAGGGCATGCTCACTGTAAGGTAAATCAGTGAATTCACTGTTGCCATGTGACTTTCTGAATTGAGAATCCCACATATATCAAATTGGTGTTGAGGTAAATCTGTTTGTGTGTAATTAATTGTAAATAGTGATTTTGTCAAGCAAATCAAGTAAAACCAATTGAGTTTTAAATTTAGTTCCCCAACTGGACCAACCACTTGGCTTTAAGCTTGTTTGTCCAGCCTCCCAAGTTTAGTTATCTGTCAACCCCCCATTCGTTACCAGAGTCATCATTTTGACTGGACTTCCAGGAATTGGAAGGCGACTCTTTCTTCTTTCCCGATGGAGATTGAAATTCTTTACGTACAACATTTTCCATTTTCACGAGCCCCAGTTAAGGGAAGCTTTTCACCGAGCTACCTATTCTGTTTTATGTGTTGTTCAAGGTGGTTGTTTGTTTGTATGAACTTTATTTAGTTCCCCAACTGGACCAACCACTTGGCTTTGAGCTTATTTGTCCAGCCCCCCAAGTTTAGTTATCTGTCAACCCCCCATTCCTTACGAGAGTCATCATTTTAACTGGACTTCCAGGAATTGGAAGGCGACTCTTTCTTCTTTTCTGATGGAGATTGAAATTCTTTACGTACAGGATCCCTATTTCACGAGCCCCAGTTAAGGGAAGCTTTTCACCGAGCTACCTGTTCTGTTTTATGTGTTTTAAGTATTCACATAATTCAACATACATTAATCCATTCATTAATCCAGAACATTCATTAACTCATTGCAATTCAATAAAGAAAGTCATGAACTAATAAATGTGTAGTTATAAATGTAGTTATTTCATAAACTTCAGGTTCATAAAACAAATACTTGAAATACATCCGTACGTTAGATGAAAAACAACATTGTCTTACACTCCAGTAATGAAGATATGAGACAACATACAAACATATATGAAAGATAAAGGTGTTTGATTTCTCATTCCTCATCTGACATGTAGTAGTTAGAGAGATATTTTTCATTGTTTAAGACATTATTTCGCTCAATCACTGTCAAATCTCTGTTGCTTGCTTCTGCCATTTCGGTGGCTAGCTGAAGCATGAAATGTCGATATCTCCGCATCAACATTCTATTGTTCTCTTTCTTAATTCTGCTAACTGCGTTTTCATAGTCACTCACATTTCATCTAGCCATGGTCAATGAAGGACGATGAGGTACCGGTGCCCCAAAGTTACGTAGATCATTAAACAATCCTTCTTGCTCCGTTACCCTGAACGCCCATTTTGCTCGGATACCAGCATAATAATCCTTCAGACTCGAGTACTTTTTGCTCTTGTAGTCATAAGTAAATGGAGGTAGCAGCCACACTTTTGGATTTCTTTGCTGGCGTGAACTTCCTGCACCTTTTGAAGACATTGTTCATAAAATAAACAAACAAATAATAATAGTAATTGTAGATATATTACTATTGTTATGACTTGAACAAATATCATACTGGGGGTGTCGCTATTTATAGACATCATACTGAGGGTTAACTAGAGATGATCTAATGACGATAATGCATGCTGGGGCACTATGGAAGAAGTGATACCCGTGATATTATTTTTTAGCTTTTCATTTCATGCAATCCTAAGTACCCGTGACTTTGTATACCTGTGATGTAGTCACGGACGTGGTTGTCAGATAAAATCATAATTGTAGGCCAGAGGATAACAATGCAATCCCTTCATATTGGAGCAGTGAGTTGTCAAATAAAATAACATGCAGTGAGTTGTCACATCGCCACATGAAACTATTTTCTCATGCTTACTTTTTTAATACAGTAAGTAGTCACTTGGAATTGACGATTTCAGTACAAATTGGTGTTTTCAAAAAATTATAAATGAAATTAAATGCTTAAATTTTCTTTGTTTTAAAGTAATATTCTTCATAAACAACTATGAAACAGAGTGCAAGTAAATACACAACCATCCAACTCACTTCGACCCGCAAAACTATCGTTGTTTTTTTCACCGAAATAATAAAATGGTCACCTGATATGTAAACACGATTGGAACTTTGCAGCCTATATTTTATCTTATTTTCACTTAATGAACTTCGCAGTCATCCCATTTTCTCATCTTTGCATTTTTTGCTTCTTTTTATATTCGGTAAATTACACTTTACTCCTTCAGTCCATCACATAATTGTTTATCAACACTATTGCCATGTGGTCGTATTGATGTGACTTAGATGAATTCTGAAATGAGAGAAAAAAATAAAGCATTTATTTGCGCTGCAGAAAGTCACATGCATCACGTAATGTGAGGAAAAAAGTGACAAACTATATAAGTATGGCAAAGTCAGAAAGTCACATGCATTACTGCATCACTGCATCGCTGCACAAAGTCACATGCATCACTGCATCGCTGCGAGGAAAAAACAAAGCATCCAAATTATTACGTCTGTTCAAGTCACTGGCGAGCATCACTGACAAATGTTGGACGTATCACTGCGCTGAGCTACAATTTATTATCGTACCATACCTACTGTGCCCTTGTGAATTATGCAATTCATTAAAATTTTGAGGGGGTGTCATAACAAAATAACAATAAATTAATAAATATGTCAATACACCTACAAAGTAAAAAAATTTGTGAATAAATATTTCCAGAAATTTAAAAATATTTTAAAGATTTTTAAATTGTAATTTCACATTTATTTTTAAAAAAAAATTTCAGGCAGAGAAATTTGACTAATTCAGATGTTTAGTCGGTTGATCAGCTTGGTTCTTTTCATTTTTCATAAAATATTTTTCCGAAAATTCTAGTTTCTTAATTTTCATTTTTTTTTCCAAAGTTTTTACTGATTTTTTAAAATATTTTAAGCAATTTGACTAATTCAGATGTTTTTATTTTATTATTATTATTTTTTTATGTTTTTACTTTTTGTTTTGGAATAACAATAAATTATGCAATTCATAAAAGTCGAAGTGACAACTCCTATCAAGTTGATGCATAGTTGTTCAGGTCATAAAAGTTGACATGACAACTCTGATGCATAGTTGTTTACAATAATTTCATACATACAGCTACCATGTGTATATATGATATAAATATCGCATCATACCACAACAAAAGTTTTACAGCTATTTCGAGCGATATCATCATGAGATATACGGTGGTTGATCTATATTCAGCAATGGGTTGCTATTGGGTTGCAGATGGAGATGAATTTGAATACCCATTAAATCCAAATTTGCGTTACTCACGTGCCACAGTCAATACCATGAGAGCTGAGTGGGAATTTCGCAAAACTCGAGCAAACGTTCTCGTTGAGCTATGTCGTAAAGTTAATCTTAAATTTCCTCGCTGGTTAGCCATGCGTATGCCAATTGACACTCCACAGTTGTTGCAAAGGGCATTGCATCGTATCCGCGACGAGGTTGATCGCATGACCCAACGTTTGCAACGGACTAATGAAGACCGCAAATGAGCGTGCTGAAGATGGGTTAATGGATGATGCACACCAGTACTTCGCCTGGAGCATGGATGTTATGTATGAATCTGATATTGAGATGTCAGATGATGATGATAATGAATGAAATTGTTTGGATGAACGCCCAAACCATTTCTGTAATGCATGCAATTTGTAATGCTTATCCACGACTTATCAATGAAGGGAGATATTTCAATTGTTTTCGAATAGTTCTTGTAATTCTACCTTTACTTTCTCTCCGTTATTGTTATTTTGAAGAACGCTACTTGTAACGCTACTTGTAATTCTACCTTTACTTTCTTCCCTTTTTATTCATATTTCTCCCCACAATTATCCATTATGCAATATTTACATTTTTTTCCCAGATTTTTTTTGTATAAAATTTTTACTAACCTGTAGCAACACAAGTGCTCCTCCAATCTCGCTCAATAATAAAATCCTATCAATTCTTATCCTTGTTTTCCTGTTTTCCTTTTCATTTTTATGGAAATCATCAAAACAAGTAAGAATAAAAAATTGTAAAATTATATTTTTCGAATAAATAAGTATGACACATTTACATCATCTGTACAAGTTTGATTTACAAAAACTATAAATAAAATAAACTATACACTCCATATCACACCCGTTAATGCCAATGCCCTAACCTGCCCCCAGTCCCACAACCCCGACCGTGGACCTCCCTCATCGGTCTCTTGCGGTAGACTCTCTAAATATCAGGCTCCCCCAAACGTAAATGCATATCCTGTGGAGCCTGTGAGTGTGACCCCCCCTCTACTGCATGTGCTGCCCCTGATCCTGTCTGTGGGCGAAGATTAGATACTGCTGTGAGCTGTGAAACTCCATCATCTGGTGCAACTGTATCATGATCTGCAGCTGGACCTCGACCTCTGCCTCTGCCTGCACCCCGACCTCGGCCGCAACGTCCGCCACGACCAAAACCTCGGCCTCTCCCGTGCACTCTGGGGGGAGGGGGGGCTCAATATGGGCCTCAGCGTCAACGTGGGTGATGTCAGTGAGAACTGCATCATGTGTACTCATGGTCGCGGTCGAACTATCTGGTGGTGGTAACTAGGTGGGTGGGGTAACAACGTCATGCATGTATCGGGGCGGTGTCCAATCAGGGTCAGGCATATAAGGTATGCCAGTATGCTGTGTAGGAAGTACGTCGAGGGAATCTGCAGATATGTATGGGGTAGTATGTGGTGGGGTGACTGATGTCGAAGGAACTGATGTAGCAGGCGCTGAAGTGGAAGGTGCTGACGTGGACGGCGCTGATGTGTCTGGAGCAGCTGCTGAAGTGTGTACACCGTAGTGGCCGTAATGCAAACAATCTCCCCGATGGGTAACCTGGAATGCCTGGTACAATAACTCCCGGATCTCTGCAACGGCCTGCAAGGCATGTTGTCCATCACGTCTCAAATGGGCGTCCTCAGCCAAGTGAAATGACCTCCCAGCTCCAGCCACTTGAAAAAAAAATTCAGACGTATTATTAGGCTACAGTTGACTGAAAGTAAATCAAGTAAGATTTTACTAATTATCTGACACATAATATGATACTCACTAATGCCTCAAGATAAGGCCCAACTCCCTGATATCCAGACTCAGACACGTGGCTCGGATTCCCGACTAGTAGGTGTGTATGTCGCCGATACCACAACATATAAGGGTCGGAAGAGGGGATCACCTCATCGCTGTAGTCAGCCTGTACAATACTGTCTCGGCGAGCATCCCACAACCGTATATATGGCATATAAAACAGATGCCAGTTAGTGCCAGCTCGGCCACGCCTATCAGTGACGTGCAACTGCTATTCAGTGTCGAACCAATCCGGCACGGACTGCACCCGACCAAATTGTCAGAGGACACGATGGGGGAGATGCCACTCAACCACGTCAAAATAAATAAGTGGCACTCTTGCCATCCATATCTCCTGACCCAGTCGGCAGTAGTCGAGGAACGTACCGAGGACCCCAGCGTAAGGCTGCCAGATAAACTACAATGACGACAAATAAATTAAATTTTGCTCGTGAACTCAAAACATGTACAATTAAGAAGACAACTAAAACGCAATCAAAAAATTTCATACCTTGCCCTCGATCATTCGGTCCAGCTGGTCTCTATAAACTACCACTACGTGGGTCGAGACGACCTCGTGGCCCATGTCAACCCTCCACCGGCTACCTCGTGGTCCGGTGGGCAACTGCATGTCCCTCTCATCCATAGGAAGCTCACCAGGACCAACCAGTTGCCGCCTAGACGGGGCAATGCGAATCAATCTCTCCCATGCCCAAATCTGTAATAGTTTGAACATAATTACAATGCTGATATATGGCATACAATATGAATTGACATGTAATAAAATTGTTACTAACCTGTAGCAACATAAGTGGTCCTCCAATCTCCCTCGTACCCACCTGAGTTGCTCGACATAGCATCCTATACAACCATGCCAGAGCCGCGCTACCCCAGCTATACTGCCCAATCTCCTCAATGTCTCTCAGCAATGGCAAGTACATCAGCTTGAGCAGGTTCTGTGATTTATCAGGGAGAAGTACCCCCCCAATAAGCCACAGAATATATGCTCGGGTATGCTGCTTTACCAACTCATCTAGAGCATGATCTGGAAGACGAGCAAACTGCTCGGCCAGCCACCTCACCCTTAGTCTACTTGCCTGTAAATCTGCTGGTGTAGGTGCTACTCCCAATAGCTCAGCACATAGGGCTATCCACTGCTCCGTCGCGAAAGATGAGTCAACTCCAGTAGCTGCTCAGCCATCAATCCGAAGACCATATAGGACGGATACGTCCTGCAACGTGACGGTGGCCTCCCCGATCGGGAAATGGAATGTATGAGTCTCTGTGCACCACCTCTCGACAAGAGCAGTGATGAGTGCGTGGTCCAGTTGAATGTGCCTGATACGATACACACCATAGAATCCCGCGCGTAATAGATACTGCAAGACTCTATGGTCCAATGGATGCTCCCACAATCCAGAATCTGCCCGACGGCATGTCAACACGGTGCGTGCCTCATCTTGCACAACAGAATGACCAGTTTAAATAATAGCATTATCACGAAATATACAACAAAATGCAATGTATTTTAATTGTAAGCGTAAAGTCCAACAAATGTTATTGCATACCAGACAGTCCCACATACTGTCAACCCGATGTGCCTGTTTGAACAGTGGAACCTCCTCAGGTACATGTGCCATGAAGCCTGTACAACTGAAATATTAGATCATCCATATCAAAATCTCATTTAATCATAACATAATAACAGAAAAACTGTAATTATTGATTTTGTACTTAACGATTTAAAATACAATGAAGTAAATCTTATGGGTTCGAGAAAAGACAAATTTGTGTGCCACTTACACGGAAGCAATTCAAAATTAATGATTACATTTATGGCATATTTGACAAAACTTAAATATTGATTTTGTAATGCTAAAAGTCTGAATAAATTATAAATTTTGCAAATTACATATAAAATTTGTAATTGTGAACAATGACTGCAGCATTCCAATTTTTAAAATTTTAATTTATAATAGATTAATTTTTTTAAAATTTGTAAATTTTTTAAATTATAAAATGTGAACAATGATTGCAGCATTCAATATTAAATTTATTCAAAAATATGAAATTTTGAAATGGTAGAAGAACTACGTGATTAAGTATAGAATCTTGTAATACACATTTCGAATCAAGTACACAGTTAAAAACTAGTACACATTTTCAATAAATTATACAAGTTTGAATAAATTATACACATTTTCAATTTTGCATTACACATTTTGAATCAAGTACACATTTTGTAATACACATTTTAAATGTACGACCCCGTTTACAAATAAAGAATTTAAAAATACATAATTAAATGATCTATTACAACTAAAGAATTTCAAAATGATATTACAACATGTAAGTATTACATAGTCTTCATCGACCAAGTCGCGCCAGACATGTTCGCCTGTCATGACCTGTCTGGTGGCACTCATTGCAACGAGCTGTCAAATGCCTGTCTGATATATCCATCTCATTCGGAATACGAGCCATAGATGTACGACCCCGTTTTACTTCTCACAAACGAAGTTCATTAGGCATTAAGGTCCACTGCGGATCATCCCAATAATCTTGATGCAATATTGGATTGAATTTAGTTTCCCAAACCCTCATGTATACAGGAAGCCTATATACTGGATCAACGTACTGGAATGGATTGTCACCACATTCAGACATTACAGCGACCATATGGGAACATGAATAGTGTCTTATCTCATATTTCCCACAACTGCACGTGGGTTGATTCATCCGCACAATCTGTCTATTGCGACCTCGTCCACGGCGAAAAGATGTTTGCACCTCAAATACACGGCGGGGCCTATAAGACAATATTGATACAAACTAATCAAGTTCATGTTTTTAGGTGTAATTAACTTAACAACATAATAATAACAATTTTTTCACATTACAAACTAACCTATCATACGATATCAACTGGAAAGTATTTCCCCTTGCGATACCCTCTTCGATAGTTTTTTGCATCTCTCTAGGGTATTGGAACTCATTGCGTACATCTGTTTCAGCTTGGGCTTCCATCTCGTCAAAATATTTGACGAGTCGTCGAAATGTAAATTCAACCATAGCTGAGATAGGTAAGTTCCTTGCACTTTTCAAGACGCTGTTGAAGCACTCTGCATCATTACTGGTCAATACCCCCCAGCGATATCCACCGTCATATGCAAGGGCCCAGTCCTCAGGATTCATCTTGTGGACCCAATTGATGGCTTCTTGGTTAATAGCCTGTATCTGATCTAAGTAACCATTACACTTTCGTCGTTGATCAGCACTCCCTGCTTTCCATAGAAGTTGTTTGAGCTCCTTATTTTTGAAATGTGTGTTAAAGTTACTGCAAACATGTCGAAGGCAGTGCTGATGATATCCAACAAATTGGAGCGAGGGATTCAGCCAATGCCGTCTCACAGTAGCTAAAATACTCTCAGCTCGATCAGATATCAAAGTCACTCCCTGTTGGTCCATGACAATATGTTCCTTGATATTTTGAATGAAGAACGACCAAGACTCCAAACTCTCCCTGTCCACAATAGTGAATGCAAGCGGTAATATTTTGCCATTGGCAGTGACAATCGTTGCTACAAGCAACACACCAGTGTATTTACCGTATAAGAATGTACCATCTATAGTTATAACATGCCTACAATATCTAAAGCCATCGATGATGGGTTTGAAAGACTAGAAAACAAAGTGGAAGACGGGCATAATGGTTGTATGCCCGGTATATTTATGCTTCCATGTCACGATGGTGCCAGGATTAGATGCCTGTAATGCATGCATGAATTTAGGCAACTACCTATATGATTCATCCCAATCACCGAATACCATTTTAATTGCCTTTCCCCTTGCATGCCACGTCTTCTTGTATGATATACTATAGTTCATGGTCTTTTTTATATCTTCGATGACATTCTTAATTGGCATATCAGATTCATTCTACATACGACAATCAAATATGAGTTGGATTATCTGGGTGTGAACACTATAAACAAACAAATATGTATATATATATGTAAACATTTATTTTTTATACTAACCGCAACTTGTCCCAAAATATGAGAAGCAATGTAACTAGAGCTAATATTAGTGTGGTCCCTGTTCATTCGTGGGTATAAACAATGGTGAGGACCCCTGTACTGCTTTATTTTAAAAAGACCATGTTTCCTACTAAGAGATGCATGCAACCACCAACTGCAGTCGTGCTTGCAAGCAGACACCCAAAGGTCTCGCTTGGAGGTTATGACCTTATACTCTCGATTATTTGTTGCATGGTACAATTTCACAGCATGTAGAAGTTGCTTCTTATCAACAAAAACCATTCCTTTGTCCAACTCTGGATTTTCAGCACTCCAGATCCGGTTACGGGGAACGACATCATGGGTAGTAATGTCAAAATCACCACCCATGTGAATGTTGTCATAGAAAGGGATTTCAACTCTAGGTGGAATGGGGGCATTTTCAGGGTCAACGGGAGCCTGGGCGTCATCTTCATCATCATCATCATCATCTGATCCGCCCAATAAATTTTCTTCATCACACATTTCATTGTCATCATCGTTTAGGGTGACATCAGGACCGTACATGTCACTGTCAGCAAACTACACATTGTTAACTGCATCTGTCATATTACCAGCAACTTCAACTGGAGTGGTATGATGGCTGCATGTGGGCACATCTTGTCTGTTATTGTCAAATTCATAATCATATCCACCACGTGAACTTGATTCTACACCATGGCCCTCAAATGACTGTTGTGTGTAGCCCATTGGATAACATTGATTTGATTCATACATAGGAGATTGAAACGTTGTTGTGTCAATCCCATGCGTCAGCAATGTAGTGAACGGACGAGAATCCATCTGTGTCATGTTCGGGATATTGTGTACAACCTCTTTATCAATGTAGACTTCCAAACAATTTGGTGCTTGAAAACTTGCACTGATACTTAATACAGTGTTCAACGCCTCATCGTCATTGATCGGTAATATCTTGTATTTGCTGTGTGTTTGCCACTGGCGATAAGGATATCTACATTTGAAGGTCAATTGGACAGTTTCCCCGTAACTTGCCACCTTTGACATAAACATCTCCTCCAAATTGCTAAGCATGGTGCCAATTTGCACCGCATATATCCCTTTCGGCTCAGCATCATATGAGACGCCTTCATCGGGATCCCGAATTATGTTTCCCCCCCAGTAGAAAATAATTGGAACAGTCTCCATATACTTGCTTCAATTAAGACAAAAAATATTAAAATAGCAACAATATACTTATATATGCTTGTACTTGTAAAAGAATTATATGAAATTTAATTCATTCAATTACAATTACTTGTGACGCAAAAACTTTATTTAAGTAATCAGCAATTGTAATCCAACAATCATTATTGATTTTTTAATTAAAATATGAGTTAAAATAATGATAATGCTTTCGATTTTTTAGCTTTTTAAGAAACAAATCTTACAACACATACAAAATTAACATATGAGTTAAAAATGATTATAAATTATAAAGTAACAACATTAGTAATCATTAAATAAATATAATTGATGTAAGTTGATTTAGGTAATTGATAAATTATAAATATAAGTAATTTACATCAACTTATGAGTGTAAGTTGTTAATCTTGTTACTTTGAGTGTAGGTCAACTTATGAGTGTAGGAAAATCCAACAATGTTATGAGGTAGGTAAACTTATGAGTGTAGGTAAACCTAACTTTACATCAAAGTAACAACCTACATCAAAGTAATAATATTTCTAATTTATCTAAATTTCTAATCATTACATAAATTATGAGTGTAGGTTGTGACTTTATATAAATTATAAAGTGTTGGTAAACTTGATTTATACATAAAGAAATTTGATTTATACATATTCGTGACCATGCTTGTAAGTAAAATATGTAAAAACGTGTTTTCAAAACACATTTTGAACAAAAATTCAAAACCAGCACTCACTTTTCTTTGTCACAGATACTCACACTCACTCTCTCTATCTCTCTCTCTGACACACACACCCACAACACTCACACTCACATCAAACATATATAATTTTTAATATATATAAATTTTATTTTATAAAATTCAGAACAATTAATTTTTTTTAATTTAATTTTTCTTTTGAAATAATTTATTTTTCCAATGAATTTTTTTTTTTTCCAATGAATTTTTTTTTTCAAAGGTGGGGGAATAACTGCCATAAACAAAAACCTCAGGGGTGTCAGTGTAATTTACCTAAATAAAAAAATTACATTTTAAGAATTAAAGTAAAAAAATAATCATTTTATATAGTTGATTATTATTTGCTATTATCAATTATTATTATATATATTTAATATTGGTCTGAATTTTACAAAATAAAATTTATATATATTAAAAATTATATATGTTTGATGTGAGTGTGAGTGTTGTGGGTGTGTGTGTCAGAGAGAGGGATAGAGAGAGTGTTTGTGAGTGTCTGTGAGAAACAAGAATGAGTGCTGGTTTTGATTTTTTTGTTGAATTTGTACATTTTGCTTAGAAGTGGTTATTATCCACGGGTCAACAGTAAAACCGTGGTTTGCAACCACGTTTTCTGAAGATAGAAAGAATTACTTAACAAAAGCATGGTTATCTATAAATCAAATTTTCTTAATCAGATTTACTTTAAAAAAATAATTACTTAAAAATTTATGTATAAATAAAATTTCCTTAAAAGCGTGATTTGTAACCACGTTTTGTTAATTAAAAGCGTGGCTTGTACCACGCTTTTAAGATTTTACAAATTGTCCGCGGGAGGGCCACAAAAACGGTGAAAGTGTGGTTTGTATCCACGTTTTAGCTTAGTTTAGGAATTCTGTCCAAACTAAGCCTACTTTGGGAAATAAATTACTATTTTGCCTTAATTTGGGAAAAGCCCCTAATTTGGGCAATGATTTAATCGTACGCATGTAAACGGTAACAATTTAAAAAACACTTATTTTCAGGATATTTTGATAAATCTTGATCTATTCAGACATTAGTATTTCGATAAACTAGACAGATATATCAATAATTTTGAATATGAAGACATTATGAAGATTCTTCTTTTATTTTTCTGTTCATATAATTTTATAGTATAATTTGTATCAAGTATTGTATTTATTCAGTGCGATTGGACAAAATTGGACAAGTCATACAAAAATCTTAAATCATAGTGTAACTTTTTCTATGAAATTATTATTTTTTTCATTGAGTTGAAATAACTCGACTGATTTTGTATGACTTGTTCTTAATTTTTATTTCAAACATTGTTCACGTAATTTTTTAAAACTGGTGGTCCAATTAGTGAGATTTATGGACAATTAAAGATAAGTTACTTTTATTTGCTCAAGCTTCTGCCAATAGGGACCTTAATGACGAAGTTATTTGGTAGGTTATTTCCTATGAGATTATTCCATAACTTAGGGAAATAACCTCATACGAAATAACGTAGGAAATAACTTAGGAAAATAACGTAAGAAATAACATAAATAAAAAATTAATGAGCTCTTATAATTTTAAGCAATATAAAAAACATAACAAAAAAATTATCGACCTGAATCGAGTCAAACTTGAGTTTCATTAATATTAATGAGTGTCATTATGTGTTAAAAATTAGGTATGCTCCTTTCAGATCTCAAGTTGAACACTCAGTATGTGTCATGCTTGTAGGTATTAATTGAAATTTGTCGGATCTACGTGGAAGGGACATTTGGTGTGGATTGTAAGATTAGTCAATAAATACGTAAAATGATTCAGACATCCGACTATCATAAAAAGTTAAAACTTAATTGAATAAACATAATGCAGGCGCATAGAGAATAAGTCAATTGGATAATTCAAGTGGGTAAAAATTATCGAGAATGACTCATTTTATAAATCAAATATTTTAATTTTTTCAAACATAATTCTTAAACAAATTTTTTTTTTATTTTTTTATATCAAATGTTTTGATAATAGCATTTTCCATGACGACTTGAAAGGCCTCTTTTGGCAAAGAGGTAAAAAGTAATTTTTTTACTTCTAATTTTTTGTGGATCAAATTTTTTGACCTCTAATGTTTATATCAATTTTTTTGTGGATCACTTCTAAAAAGTCATTTATTTATATCAAATTTTTTGACTTCTAATGTTTTGGTAATTTTTTGGGAAAGAGGTAAAAAGGCATTTTCAGTATTTTTTTTACACGTTTTTCCAATTTTTTTTTTTTTATAAAATACAAAAATTAGCTTTTAACTTATTTTGTAAAACAACCCAAAAAATTGTTTCTACTAGTTATAGTGGCCTAATGATGAAGCTGAAGAGATAAGCGAAAGAATAACAAGATTTAACCATATCGACAGGACTAAGAAGCAATCAGAAATTATATTTTCAATTCAAAAAATATAGACAGGATTCACAATTCAAAATTCAAAAACCTAATTTGTAAAAAAATAGATAGGATTCACAACTCACAATGCAATAAATATAGACAAGATTCACAATTCAAAACCCAAATTTCTGAAACCATAACCCTAATTTCTGATTTCACAATTGAAAACCCTATAAAATATATTGGTAATTCACAATCACAAGAACGTCGTCGACGACCATCTTGGATTTCACTCAGACTATTCGCGGCGAAGGACACGGCCACCCTCTCACAACTGAAAATTTTCTCCCATTCCCCTTAATTTTCTCCTCATTTTCTTTTGATTGAACTTGCTTTTCTTTTATGCCAAACATCCCCTTATACTTTCCATAATAGAGAAAGAAAAAATGATTTAATGATCCGTTGGATCTATGGACTCGGGATAATTAGTACTAGACTAACCATGACAACTTTAAACATAGTTTCTTGTAATTCAATTTTGTATGACACTGATATATATTATATGATTTTTTTTTAATATATCGTAAATATTGTTAGGCTGTCATTAATTTATTGGAATGAAAATAAAAGGGAATGGCATGATTATTCCTTAAATATGTTTTGATTAAAAAGAAAAATTTGTGGAAAGTGAAAGTGAAAGTGAAAGAAAAAAAAAAAAATAATTTGGAAATTTTGAAAGAAAGGGATAGAAAATTTTGAAATTTTAATTATAGATAATTTTTATATAGACAAAATTAGATTTTCTTGTGTTTTGCCATGTTTTTTTCCAATAAATTATAAAGTTAGTTACGATAATAATATACAAGAAAATTATTATTATTATAGATAATTATTTATTGATTATGTAAAAATTATTTGTTCCTAAAAAAAATCATATAACATTATTAAAAAAATTTAACTTATCATAAATTTCTTAAACCCTAATTTCTGAAACCATAACCCTCATTTCTGATTTCACAATTTAAAACCCTAACCCTAATTGAAAATGATTTCACATTCATCAATTCAAAACCCTAACCCTAATTGAAAAATGATTTCACATTCATCAATTCAAAACCTTAATTCAAAACCAAAACCCTCATTTCTGATTTCACATTCAATAGAAAACCATAACCCTTATTTTCTCATTTCAAACATAATATTTAAATTTTTCTAAACAGATTCAACATTCAACAAATGTCACATTGAACAGAAATCTGATTTCACATTCAATAGAAATCTGATTTCACATTCAACAGATTTCAGAATTATAAACAGATTTAAGATAAATATAAACCATTCAACATTCACATTCAACAGATTTCTAAACAGATTTCACAAATATAACCCTAACCCTAATTTAAGATTTAAGATTTAAGATTTCATATTCAACAGATTTCACAATTATAAACAGATTTAAGATAAATATAAACCATTCAACATTCACATTCAACTGATTTCTAAATAGATTTCACAAATATAAACCATAATCCTAACCCTAATTTCATATTTAAGATTTCACATTCAACAGATTTCTAAACAGATTTCACAAATATGAACCCTAACCCTAATTTATTATTTCTGATTTCACAACATTTTCACATTCATAAACCCTATTCTACCAACATTATACCCACATTCATGAACCCTGTAACGCCCTCAAAATAAACAACATTTAAACCCATCAATATAGACATGCATTAATATATAAAAGATCCACATTCTTCTATTCATCAGAGTTTCATTACAAAAAGTATTACATGTTAACAACAAAAGCAAATGCCCTAAGGGCTTACCGCTTTCCAAGTTAACACTTGGTTACAAAAAGGAGAGTATTAACTCATCTACACCTTAAGTCCTTGGCTTGAATTTTAACTGTAATACATCAAAAGAAGATAGACAACAAAAGTCCGTCCGCTTCAAGCCTCCCAAGCTATGTCCTTGGATGTGGCATGCTACCTGTACCTGAAAATGATGTTCCCATATAGGGTGAGCCATAGCCCAGTAGAAATACCCTAAACCAACCATGAACAATGACTAAAAGATTAGCAGTTGATAGATGGCCAATACTGATACATCCACTTATATCATCTTACAGTTTCATGACATACAAGTCCATGTTACAATTCATTTTCCATTCTTTTCAATTCTCAATTCATAACCATGGCTCAGAACCTGGCCAAACCACTTATATGAGACAGTAACTCATATTAAACATTTTCTCATTCCAATAAAAGATAAGCATACTAGCTATATCAACACATTAACAGATAAGCAAATGAGCTATATCAACACTTCCATAGATATGCCTAAGAGCAATATCACACTTCCAAAGACAAGCGTATGAGCTGTGTCAACACATTACTAGATAAGCATATGAGCTATATCTATGGAGTCCATCCCCTATCTTCTCCCAAACAACATCCGGTTTAGAGGTCCATCCCCTATCATCCCCTAAACTGTGGAGTACATCCCCTATCTCCTCCAACACAACACAATGCATATAAACAACTATTATACACATCATCAATCAATACATAAAATTAATGTATCCTTTCAACTGTCATACTCAATGACACATTTCAATGATCAGTTTTAGTTTGCCTAATCATCATGCATTGTCTACAACAATCAAGACTATCCTCCACCGATAGCCCAAAGCAGTTATTTCTATACAGAATATAAATGCAACAAATGGATATATAATCAACATTTCAATTCGGTGAGTGATAAGTAATTCAACTACACCCTTTAATCCCATACACTCCCAATCTCAACATTTCCACTTCAATTCCTCATTTCTCACAATTAATTATCCCATTTAATTAATCAATGTAATTAGGGCATTTTCCATAATTAACATTACAACCCTTAGGTTCCATTTTTATCAATGTTTCAACATTTATTCCATGTCTCTATACCAAACATGCCTCTGGGTTCATTATAAATAAAACCCCAACTTTTGTAAAATTACACTAAAGCCCCAAACCTTCCCAAAATTACACAACAACCCCCAATATATCAAAATACCAAAATTTAAAGACAAAGCTCATAAAGAGGAGTAGGTTATCCCTACCTCAAAGTTTGAGCTCCAATGGAGATGAAGACCAAAAACCAAAATGCTCCAAATTCTGAAATTTTCAGATTAAAATATAACCCTCGACGATCAACACAACTTTTGTAAAGGCCAAAAGTGAGCAAACAACTCCTACTAGATCAAATCTAAGAGAGAAGGGCCGGTTTTAGAGTGAGAAGCTCTGAAAATGGCTTTTTGGAAAAGTATGAGAGAGAAGAGATCTTGAAAAAGTGATCAAAAAGTCAGATTCCGGATTTAAATAAGAGTCGCCCCGCTCGAGCGTGGAAACCCTCGCTCGAGCGCCACTCAAAGACTCCCGCTCAAGCGGCCAAACTCCCGCTCGAGCGGCGGAGGTACACTCCCAGAAGTTTCTGCAGACAGGTCCCCGCTCAAGCGCCCAACTCCCCACTCGAGCGTCACTCACAACCTCCCGCTCGAGCGGCCAATCCCCCGCTCGAGCGCCCAACACTACACAGGAAATACTGGATGGGTGTATTCCCCGCTCGAGCGGACAAGCAACAACAAGGTCCCCGCTCGAGCGTCAAAAGCTCCGCTCGAGCGGACAGGCCAAAATCTGGGCAACTAGTTTTGGTTCCTAAGCTCAACCAACCTGTAACAAACCTGCCCAGCACATCCTATAACTCAAATACAAAGTAGGAAAGGATATAAACTAGATAATAATCAACTACTAACACCCACGGACACACGTCCGGATCACTGTACAACAAGGGGTAAACCCAGGGTTGCTATAAACCCTAACCCTAATTTATTCACATTTTCACAAATACAAAAAACGCATTAAAGTAGATGACAGAAGCCATACCAACGAGAGAGAGGTACCGACAGTATTGAGAAGCAGAGGGAGCTCGAGCAGAGAGACACCCTAACCCTAATTGAAAAATGATTTCACATTCATCAATTCAAAACCCTAACCCTAATTGAAAAATGATTTCACATTCATCAATTCAAAACCCTAATTCAAAACCAAAACCCTCATTTTTGAGTTCACATTCAATAGAAAACCATAACCCTCATTTTCTCATTTGAAACATAATATCTAAATTTTTCTAAACAGATTCAACATTCAACAAATTTCACATTCAACAGATGTCACATTGAACAGAAATCTGATTTCACATTCAATAGAAATCTGATTTCACATTCAACAGATTTCACAATTATAAACATATTTAAGGTAAATGTAAACCATTCAACATTCACATCCAACAGATTTCTAAACAGATTTCACAAATATAAACCCTAACCCTTATTTAAGATTTAAGATTTCACATTCAACAGATTTCTAAACAGATTTCACAAATATAAACCCTAACCCTAATTTATTATTTCTGATTTGACAACATTTTCACATTCATGAACCCTATTCTACCAACATTACACGAAATACCAAAATAATGAATCTAACACAAAACACCAAAGTTGGCCAAAAGTGCCCGAAATTGTAAAATTATTGGGTATGGTATGGTATGGTTTAATTTTAAAATGTCCAATTGTCGAAAATTGTAAAATGTCCAAATGCCCAAAATTGGCTTTCATTTTTTTAAGTTTAATTGGGTATGGTTTAAAAAAAATTGTAATCAAATTAAATTATTCAACCAATTTGACCCAAATCATTTAGGATTTTATTTTCTCTACGTTTTTACATAATTTGTTCCTAAAAAAAATCATATAACATTATCAAAAAAATTTAACTTATTATAAATTTCTTAAACCCTAATTTTTGAAACCATAACCCTCATTGTTTATTTCACAATTTAAAACCCTAACCCTAATTGAAAAATGATTTCACATTTATCAATTCAAAACCCTAATTCAAAACCAAAACCCGCATTTCTCATTTCACATTCAATCGAAAACCATAACCCTCATTTTCTCATTTGAAACATAATATTTAAATTTTTCTAAACTTCAGGTTCATTCAACAGATTTCACATTCAACAGATGCCATAAATGTAATCCTAATTTCTCAAATTTCACATATACATTAACCAGATTAAGAGAGTATTTTTAAATCAGATTAGGGTTTTAACCATAGAATGATTATGGCATTTTTACAATTCATTTAGGATGAATTTAGGGTATTTTTATGGCATATGTAACAAAAATCTGATTCAATTCGAAGTTAATGTTAAATGTTAGATTTAACCATAGAATGATTTAGAACCACATTCATGAACCCTATTCTACCAACATTATACCCACTTTCACAACCACAAAAAACACAATAAAGTAGATCAAGAGAGAGAGACAGAAGGCATACCAACGAGGGAGAGGACAGAGAGCAGAAAGGGAGCTCGTGCACAGCGAGAGAGAGAGAGAGAGAGCAGTAAGAGCGAGAGAGAGAGCAGGAGCGAACTGTGTTATCTAAGAAGCGTGATTGCAAATGACGGGGCTGGGGAGGGTTTATATCAACTCTAAAAGCGTGGTTACAAACCAAGAGTTCACTTAAAAAAATTGTATAAAAAGCATGGTTAACAACCACGATTTCAGCAAAAAAAAAAAAAAAGGCCAAAAAGCGTGGTTCGAAACAGCGAGTTCAGAAGAAATTTTTTTTTTCATAAAACCGTGGTTTAGAACAGTGAGTTCAGAAGAATTTTTTTTTGGATAAAAGCGTGGTTTAGAACAACGAGTTCAGAAGAAAAAAAATTTAATTAAAAGCACATTTTGTAACCACGATTTCTTAATCAAAAGCGCGTTTTGTAATCACGATTTTAAGACTTCCCAAATTTCACGCGAGACAGGCACACATATGTTGAAATCGTGGTTGTGAACCACGATTTAGCCTATTTTGGGAATTCTTTCAAAACTAGGCTTAGTTTGGGAATTGGTTTAGTATTTTGGCTTATTTAGGGAAATGCCCCTAAGATGCACTGCAGAACCGGTTTGAGGATGTCAAGGTTTTTTTTTATTATTATTAAAACTTTTTGTATTTTTGCTTGTATCTTTTACCTATTGGAAGACTTTGTTGAATAGGAGACTAAATTGTAATAAATAATCTTTTGTTATAAAATTTAATTAAATATAATACTTAGGGGAAAAAAATTATTCTCCTATATAATAATAAATTATTAAAATTATTTATTAAAAAATATTTATTATATCATTAAAAACTGTTAATTTATTTAATGATTTATTTATTAACACAATGGTTAACCGAAAAACATTTTTGATATCATTAGAAATTATTAATTTACTTTATGATTTACTTATTAACAAAATTTGTCATTTGTTATGCGAGTATGATTCATGTATGATTAACTGAAAACTAGTCATTTGTATATATATGCATTTTCTTCTGTTTTTTTATTAGTTCGGTGAATTATCTTAATATTTTTTTAGATGGGAGAATAATCTTAATATTTATTTTATATTTATCTATTGAGAAAAGTTACACACCATATATATATATATATATATAAATATTTTACAAATTCATAAGAAATGTTAACGACTCATAAATTTATCCAAAATGATATGGTAATAGAATTGGAATCTACATCATTAGATGTATAATAAATTAAAAAATGGTACATATCATACCACATAATTCTATTATATATCTAATGATTTATTCTATTCAATTTCATAAAAATAATATTCTAATTTTTAAAAAAATATCAAAATACAAAACTTAAATATACTGTAATAATAGCATGTGCCTTGCACATGCCTTTTTAAATTAGTATATATATATTTAAAAAAAAGGGTAAGATCATTATGGTATCATCTAAAAAGTAGAAACTGTGGATGTTGATTTTTTACCTCACAACAAAACTAGATCTCCTTGCCGAGTTCTAAGGAATTTAGCTGTAGAGCACACAGAAGAATAGAAGAGCCCAACACCTGCACATAAGAAGACAACAAACACTATGGTGGCTCGTCCACCCAGGGGCACTCTGACGATTAAGTCAATCAACTTATCTCACAAGATATTAGCACAAGAAAACAACTCTCAAGTAAAAGCATACCTTCGACCTACTAGAGTGTCTTACTTTTATAATTAGTCGTACCTAGGGGTGCAACTCCGGCGGGTTCGGTCGGGTTGGGAGTTGTCCAAGCCCAACCCAAGTTGTGTTGAGATCTGCCCAGGCCTGCCCAAGCCCGAATTGTAACCTAAGGTTGCCTGCCCAAGCCTGACCCGAGTTAAACCCGAATTGCCCAAGTTGCCCGAATTGCCCAAATTATATATTTTTTTTTCCAGCTACATTATTAAATTATTAAAATTTGACTCTATTTTTATTTTTTTATATATAGAAAATCATTATTACCATCACAACAAATAATTTATTTAATGTAAGAGAGATGTCACTATAGTAGTCTTTACAATTTATGCGTGAAAATACAAAAAAAAGATTTTATATTATTTGTATATATAATATATATTCAATATGATTTAATAATTTAAATTACTTTAATATTATGTAATGACTAATAATTTATATATATATTTAATATTTTTATATATCTATATATGTATAATTCGGGTTTCGAGTTGCTCGGGTTGTTTGATATCTTTGCCCAAGCCAGTCCAAATTTAATTCGGACTTTTGAATTTTTACCCAAGCCCGTACCGAATTTGAAAATATATTGTCCAAGCCCTAAAAAAAATTCGGGTTGGGTTCGGGTTGCTCGGGTTGACCCGCCTAAATTGCACCCCTAGCAATACCCTTGTCTCCTAAAAGTCTTATTTCATAGGACTCTATCCTTTATCAAGATAACATCTATGTTGGACGACTCTTATTCAGATTAGAATGAACTCCTCATAGAATCTCATCTCTATCCAAAGAGAAAACCTCAAACCATTGTCCTCTATCGGAATATATCGAATTCCGGTATGATCACATCATATTTTAGCAGCATGATCCATCCACGTGGCACCTCGGCTAACAACCTTGACCACGTGGACAACCTAAAAAATATGTCCCAACGTAAACAATTGAACAAAGATTCACACACATACCACAAAGAGATTATAAAATTTTTAAATAAAAGTTTTGCTAAGAGAAGACCACACAAGCAGAGACAATCCCGATGGCAAACCACACTTCTTAACAGCAAGTTAAGAAGAACAAAAGTATACCACAAGATAAACGAAATTCTATATGTAACACCCAACACCCAAAAAAACAAAAAAAACAAGCAAAATGAATTACTCATTAACATTGTTTTGCTTCAAATGAGTGGACTTACACATAGTAATAATAGTAATAATAATGGAGTTCATAGTTGGATAGCTCTTAGTATTGTGAAAATTATTTTCAAGCGAATAGATGAAAAGAGAAAAGCCGTGGATTTTCAATTTCCTATCACATGAAGGATAGGTGTATTGGCATGAAGGATGGATGTATTGACTATAAAAGCAAATTAAAAGGTAGGTAACAATGCGTGGAGAGGGAGTTGTAGTTTTTACATTATGAGAAAAAAGAGAAATCAAAAGATGGACAATTGAATGAAACCAAAATATAATAATAATCAAAACCAATACAAAATATTGGTGCAATTACTAAAACAAAGGTTGCCTAAAAATCTAAATAATATACAACAAAATAATATTGATAAGATAAATTCACGGCCCTTCAAATATTATATTTGAAAAATGTTTGAGACCTTCAAAAGATATCCACAATTCCACCCACAGTCCGCCGTGCGGGGGGGAGAGAGATGTCTTGAGAACACCTCTATATGTGTGTGGTAAGATATCAAACAACAGTTGCAGCTCATCATCATCATCAGTGTTGCAGCTGCAACCATATCATCAGCTCAAGCCTACAGTTGGTAAGAGTTTGTATGTGTGTGTGTGTCAGTTAGTTCAGTGGAGGTAGATTAGTTGTAACTGCCTTATGTATATATACATATCATGTAAAGACTGTATTGATCTACTGTGAAATGAAATGAATGAATGTTGAGTTTCTTCATGGTATTAGAGCATTGAGCTCTGAAAAACATAGTGATTCATGGCTTCAACATCCACAATTGCTGCACTTTCAAGCTTTTCAATGTATTTGATTCATTTAAATCTTTCCTTGTTAATTTCCAATTTGTTTTTGTTTGTCACTGTCAAACTTGATGTAACAAATTTTGTGATTTGGAAAGCCCAATGGCAGAATATCCTTCGAGCTACGAATCTCCTTGGTTATGTGGATGATACGATCTCTTGTCCACCATTAACAATCATTGATGCTTCAGGAAAAAGTGTTTCTAATCCTGAACGAGTGCCATGGAATCTTGTTGATGTGCACTTGTTGAGTTGTATTACTGTAACTCTTTCTCCATCTATCTACTCTACTGTGCTACAATTTCTCCATTGCTCTGATGTGTGGTCTACTTTGCATAAACATTACACCTCTTTCTCCAGATCTCATATACATCAGTTGAAGTACAAATTAAATAATGTCTAACAAAACTGAGTCAATGGTTGAATATCTTGCTAAGATCAGAGAAATTGCTGATAAATTAGCTCTTGCTTCGGTCATGATTGAAGATGAGGATTTAGTGTTAACCACTTTAAATGGATTACCAGATGAATATGATGCATTTGCAACTTCCAATCGAGCCAGATCAGGTTTTATTACCATAGAAGAAGTGTCATCTCTCCTTTGTTCTATAGAAATTCGTATGGAATCCAAACTCAAGAAGCCTTCTTCTTCTGAACATACGGTTACTTTTGCCTCTATTAAAGGCACTCCATCTAATTTTCAGTCTCGTGGTTCTAATCATGCTAATTTCAGAGAAAGAGGATCACATAGAGGGGGCAAATGAGGTATATTTCAATCTCGAGGTCGTGGCAACAATAGAGGTTCTACTTCTTCCTTTCGAGGTTGAAGCAGATCTTCTTCTCCACAATGCCAGATCTGTGGTGGTTTTGGTCACATAGCTCTTGATTACTGGTATCGTATTGACTCTCAGTTTTAGTTCTCTTTGTCTTATCTCAGGCTCCTCAACAATCCAAAGCATTTGTTGCTTTTTCTGGCCCTGTTGTTTCTGGTTCATCATCTTCACCAATGCTAATGCCTTGGTTTCTTGATTCTGCTGTTACAGATCACATCACCAAGGACATGAGTAATCTGAGTTGCAATCAACCGTATCAAGTTACAAATCAAATTACCATTGGCAATGGCAATTCTATTCCCATTCAACACACTAGCAAGGGTATTTTACATACTCCTCACCATTCTTTCCAATTAAACAATTTTCTTCACACTTCCTCTATTTTTTCAAATATGATTTCTGTTCAAAAATTAGCAAGGCATAACAATTGGTTAATTACATTTGATGATGCTAAATTTGTTATTCAGGACAAGCATTCGAAGAGAGGGCTTCACAAAGAACTAATGACAATGATCTCTATTATTTCCTTCCATCTACTGCTGCACCTTCATGGGCACAAGCATACTTTAGTACTAATTCTAGTTCTTCTTCAGCTCCTGTGTCTAAAGAAACATGGCATAATAGGCTTGGTCATCCTAGTCCTTCGAAATTTCATCATCTTAAGAAACATTTGTCTTTTGTTTCTAATAAATCAGCATCTCAAGATTGTATTGATTGCTGTGTTGCTAAAAGCCATAGGCTTCCATTTCAGTTGTCTAATTCCACTAGCAATCTATAATTCATACTGATGTATGGGGACCTTTTCAATCTACTTCTCCTTACAAGTTTTATGTTCTTTTTGTGGATGATTATACTAAATTCCTTGGCTTTATCCCCTATCTTATAAAAGTGAAGTTTACACCAAATTTGTGGAATTTAAAGCATATGTGGAAAAACAATTTCATACTTCTTTACAGATTCTCAGAACTAATGGTGGTACTGAGTTTCTTAATAATAAAATGAAGCATTTTCTTGCTTCTGAGGGCATTATTCATCAGCATTATTGTCCTTATACACTACCCCAAAATGGTGTTGCAGAGAGGAAGCATAGGCACATAATTGATACTGCTATTGCCTTATTGCATCATGCTTCTATGTCTATTCAGTACTGGTTTGATGCTATTGTTGTAACTACTTTTTTGATCAATAGAATGCCTTCTTCTCAGTTAGCACATCAGTCTCCTTATGAGTTGCTTTTCAGATCTGTTCCCCGATTATTCTCAGTTAAGGGTCTTTGGCTGTCAGTGTTTTCCTTGGCTTAAACCTTATGTCTCTCATAAGCTTCAATCTGAATCTCTCTCGTGTCTTCTTAAGCTATCATCCATTTGTCAAAGGATATAGATGCTTGGATCCTCTTACAGGTCGAGTGTATTTGTCTAGGCATGTTCATTTCAATGAATCTTGTTTTCCCTTTAATACTCTTTCTCAATCTTCTTCTTTTTCTTCTTCTTCTTCTTCTTCTAGTTTGTCTTCTTTACATCAATTTTCTGGTCTTCTCCTTGTGTTTCTCAGCCCAGTTCTTCTCAGTAGATTTTTTCTCATCTGTAGTCCAATTCTGCCTCTCTGTAGCCCAAATCTACTCCTCTACAGCCTAGGTCTAGGTCTGTCTCTTTACAGTCTAGTTCTACCACTCTATAGTCTAGTTCTGAATCTTTACAGCCCAGGTCTCATTCTCTGCAGCCTAGTTCTCCTCATCCTACTTCTGATCTTCTTATTCATATTCCGTCTATTTCTATACAACTTCCTTTTTTGCCTCCACCTCCCTCAATAAACACATATCCTATGCTCACCAGGTCCAAGGCTTGTTTATCAGCTATCAAGTCTCTTCTCCTAATCTTTTTGCAGACTCTAAACCTCCTTCTTACAAAGAAGCTCTCTTATCAACTATTTGGACTAAAGCCATGCAAGAGGAAATTGGTGCCTTGCATACTTAACACACATGGTCTCTTGTTTTTCTTCCACCTCATAAACAGGCCATAGGGTGTAAATGGGTGTTTAAAGTCAAGAGAAATTAAGATGGTACTTTTGCAAGACAAAAAACAAGATTGGTAGCTAAGGGTTATCTCTAACAGCATGGGATTGATTTTCAGGAGACCTTTAGTCCTGTTGCCAAACAGCCTACTATTTGCATTCTTTTGTGTCTTGCTCTTCATTATCATTAGCCCTTGAAACAATAGTATATTTCAAATGCCTTTTTTCATGGTTTGCTTGAAGAAGATGTGTTTATGCTCCAACCCCCAGGCTTTGTTTCTTTGTCTTGTACTCAAGTGTGCAAGCTTCACAAAAGCTTTATATGGCTTAAAGCAGCTCCTTGTGCTTGGTATTCCAGATTTTCAACTTTTCTGTTATCTTAAGGTTTCCAAAATAGTGAATGTGATACATCATTGTTCATCCAAAGAACTGCAACCACTATCACTACATGGGACCAAGTCTTGCGAGGCAAGCCGATATCCTTGGTTAAGGTATTGTGGAAACATCACAGAATTGAGGAAGCAACTTGGGAGGGTGAATTGGAAGTCTGAGAGAAATATCCGGACTTATTTGTTGGTGTTTGATTATATATTGAGATTTTGATTATGCTAATGCAATGTAAAAGCATTGTATATGTTTTAAAACGCGAGAACATTGTATATGTAATGGGGTGCTTGGAAACATGGTTTCAATATAAGCATTGCATATGTTTTGAGAATATGGAATATCGTGTGTGTTGTTTCACTTTTGAAAACATTGTATATGTTGTGTAAATTTTGAACATTGTAAATGTTTTGGAAAATTGTAAATTGCACTTTCAATATGGGACTTGTGTATCGAGTTGATGAAAATGAATGACCACAGAGTGGGTCATGGTGTTGAACTTGTTAGATTAACATTGTTGTGAATGGTTTAATGATGATTTTGAACTTGATTTGAAATTTCGGGGACGAAATTCCTTAAAGGGGGGAGGTTATAGCAATTTCGGTTTCGACCCGACTCTTGTTGCATTATGGACTCAGGCTTATAGTTTTTGAATGTTGTTTATTGTCCTTTTTCCCCTTAATCCCTCTTAAATTTAGTTATTGGATTGTAGTTGTGTATTTGGAACAAGTCGGTTGCTTGCTTTTCCAAACCTTTGTTGCCCAGATTTTTGCTTCTCCGCTCGAGCAGCCATTCTTGTGCTCGAACGGCCTTTGCAATTTTTGCTCCTTCGCTCAAGCGGCCATTCTTGCACTCGAGCGGGGTTTGCAAACTCTCAGTATTTTTGTAGACCTGCAAATACTAGATGAGTGTATTCTACGTTCGAGCGGTGTCCTTTGTCTGCAAAACTTCTGAAAGTGTGTATTCTGTGCTCGAGCATTACTTCTTGTGCTCGAGCAGAACAATGTGTTTGGCGCTCGAGCGTCACTTCTCACGCTCGAGCGGACTGTGTGTATAACAAATCGCAAAAATGACATTTTACATCACTTTTTCATTCCTCTCTCTCTAAATCTTTCCAAAAACCTATATCTTGAGTTTCTCTCTCTAAAACTCATCTTCTCTCTTCTATTTCACCTAGATCCATTGGGATCTTCACCCTAGTGCCTTTAAGAAAAAGGTAGACCATCTCAAGAGCTCCGTTTTGATCCAAGTAGAAGTTGGTTTCAATGTCTTTGAAGTTTCTCCTTTGTTGCTTCGGTCTTCTAAGTTTGAGGTAGGGATTTTTTACACTTTCATATGGTCTTGAACTTAGTTATTTGATGATTGTGTAACAATGGTGGGCTTTGGGCGTATTATGGACAAACCTAGGGTTTGGGTTGTAAAATCAAAAGAGGGGTTTCTAAGTGTATGTTGTAGAAATGGTTATGAGGTTAAATATAAGGTGGTATGGTTACAAAATAGTTGATTTTGGCATTGGGTTGATAAATGGAAAAAGGGAGTTTGCCCTAAAATGATTCAAATATTTATTTTGTATAAATAAATGAAATTAGTGTTGTAAATATGAAATTGGACGAATATTGAAATAGATGGTGGAGTTGGATATGTATTACCTCACGCCCTTTGGAAATTTTGAATAAATTATCTGTCTTGAGATTGAATATCTGTTTAGAAATAACTGTATTGAGCTATCGGTGGAGAATAGGTATGATTCTTGTAGAAATTGCATGAGGATTAGGTGAATTAAAACTAATCTATTGTTGGTTGTCATTGAATATGACTATGTTTTAAATACATTGTATATGTATGATGTTTGGGAGGAGAAAGGGAATGTACTCCATGTTTGGGAGGAGATAGGGGATGGACTCCATTAAAAATTAAGTTGGCCGGAGTGTCCTGGGTGAAAGTCCGGAAACCGCATGTATACATGGGTGTCGATTCCACGGACGAAATTTCCGTAAAATGGCAGATTGAAGTGTTTGTGTGGCAATTGTATCGATTAGATAACCACTGAGTTGTGGTCTAAGTTGGGTTGTTGAAAGATAATAAAATTGGCTCATGAATTGAAATGAATCGAGGGAAAATGGAATAAGATATGAACTTGGAACTTTATGATTATATAAAAATGTGAATGTTTTGTCACACGCATTGTATATATACAGTGTACTTATATCTTTGTTAAATCTCATATATTGTGTTAGATTATTCCTATTGGGCTTTGGCTCAGCCTATTTGGGAAAAACCATTTTTAGGTGTTGGTGATATGCTTCCGTCCAGACAATAGTTTGGAGGGACATTTAGGAGCAAGAGCTTCTTTCTTTGTGTATTCTTTTGTATAGCCAAGGACTTTAACTATATTGAGCTAGGTTCATTTTGTTGTAACCAAGCAATGACTTGGTAAGATGTAAGCCTATAGGGCATATGATTACTTGTTTAGCTTTCAGTTCTCTTATCATTGCAGCACATGCTGTAGATTCAGGATGAATAGTTTGTGAATGTATATCGCATGTGTTATTTTTTGTATATGAACTTTGACAAATGAAAGCATATTATTTCAATTATCTTTCCGCTTGTGGGTTGTATTTATTGTATATTTTTTGGGGGGTGTTACAGTTCTCCTAGTGTGTGGGGATGACATCTTGCTCACTGGTGATAACACTTTTCATTTTCAGAATTTGAATTCCAAAATGCTTCAAGCTTTTTCCATGAAAGAGTTAGAAGATATCTCTCTTTTTTTTTTTTGGGTACTTCTATCAAAGGCACTCTTGGTTCAGGGTATTTTCTGTCGCAGCAAAGTATGCTTAAGGTATTCTCACAAAGGGAGGTTTGGCTAAGTGCAAACCTTGCTATTTCCCCATTGCAGTCAAGCCTCATTCTGTTCCTAATTCTGATGCTTCTTTTCAAAATCCCTCTCTCTATAGAATCTTATTAGGTGCCTTACAGTATCTCACAATTACTCAACCTGATTTATCTTTTGTTGTCAATCAGTGTTGTTAGCATATGCATGTTCCACTATTAGGCATTTCTCTGCAGTCAAGAGGCTGCTTCGGTTTATCAAGGGTACTCTTCACCATGGCTTGTGGTTTCATCCTAGTTCCTTTGATCTTCATGCATTTTTCGACTCTAATTGGGCTGGGGATGTTACTGACAGGAAGTCCACCTCTGGGCATTGTATTTTCTTGGGCTCCAATCTTATCTCTTGGTTTACAAAGAAACAAGCTACAGTTCCTCGAAATTCTATTGAAGCTGAATACAGGGCTCTTACTCATAGTACTATAAAAATTTCATGGATTACAATGTTACTTCAAGATCTCGTTATTTCTTCTCCCACTCTTCCTATCTTGTGGTGTGATAATGTATCGCTGTTGCTCTTGCTTCTAATTCTGTTTTCCACTCAAGGTCTATGCATATTGAGGTTGCTTGTCATTTTCTCCGAGACAAAGTGCTTACCAAGTAACTTACTTTGCAATACATTCCTATTATGGACCAGTTGGTTGATATTTTCACTAAACCTTTATCTGTCGGTCAATTCTCTTATCTCAAGTTCAAGCTTATGGAGTTCACTCACCCCATCAGCTTGCAGGGGCATGATAAGATATCAAACAATAGTTGCAGCTCATCATCATCATCAGTGTTGCAGCTACAACCATATCATCAGCTCAAGCCTACAATTGGTTAGTTAGTTAGAGTAAGAGTTTGTTAGAGTGTGTGTGCGTGTATCAATTAGTTGAGTAGAGATAGATTAGTTGTAACTTCTCAGATACTCTTGAACCACTCTTGGTATATCACCGCGGACAACACGACCTTCATCGCCTACCGTGATAGCAAAGAGGAAACTCAGCTCTCTTCAACCCTTAAGGTCATATAGTGAAGAATAAAACTATCACCTTGGTCGCACAAGAAATAGAAACGATCCCCGGATGGTGTACACACCGACACCCTCCTACGGTGACAATCTATTGAAGCCCGAAAGTAGCTCAACCAATCTATACCCCCACCCTATCCCCAACAGGTGTCTTAACAACCAGATGAGACCAACTTATCAAACTCCAATCCCAAGGAAAATACAAAAGAAAATGATATAAATGGATGAGATGCACCCGTATAACTTAACATATTGGCTAAAGAATTGAACAACAAAAAGTTACCTCTTACAACCGGAGGTACTGCTAATTGATCCAACGTAGTAATAGTATACACATGCCCCAGAGGTCTCTAATCTACCTGCTCACCCCTCGGAGTATAGGCTTAATGCATAGATTGAGTCATGGATCCCTAATTGGCCCTCAAGGCCTAAACTGACTAAGCCAGCAGATGTCTCTATGCTTGTCTCAAATCAGACACGCCAGATGTGCAACCTAACTGAGAGCAAAACTTCATCAAATGGTCGGCCTGCCCACACTGATAATAGGTAGGTGGTTGTCCTCTCTATTGGCTATGACTCTGAGAACTAGTCAAAGACTGTGCTGGTTGTTGCCCTCCTCCTCTCTGAGGGCAAGCCGGAGACTTGTGGCCCAACTAGCTATCCCTATTTGGATTGTGGATTATGTTTTGGGGAGGTCTATAAATCTCTTTTCTTAATTTCTTATGTTCTTGTTCTTTTTAGCATTGGCTGATGTATTATGCTTAATAGCGATGTCTGTCTAATCTATTATGTAGGATATAAAGTGCATTGGTACGTCACTTGGTCAACTAGGCAAAAATTTTAACTAATTGCATTCTTTGCGAAGTATTAGGATTTGAATTGACTGCAACATATTAAGCATGTTCTGTTGCAGCTATGGTACATGAACAATAATGGCTGTACAGGCACATGACATGCGCGATCATGAGTTCGCTTTGAAATATTATATTCCTATCTGCTGGGTTGTGACGCCAGATGGTGGAAGTTCCGGTGATTCTGAAAGACCTTACTCAGGTGAAGGTATTAGTGTGAATTCGTCAAGTCCAATTTTGGGTCTGGACATCAATGGCTTACCTAGTAAAGAAGCTGCTTCCAAAGTCATTGAATGGGTGGAGAAAATTGGAAATGGGAACAAAAAGGTGACTTTTAGTGGTTGTTTATCTAGGAAGGTGTACTTTTCTTAGTTTACTGAAGCATTCTTTTCCCCTTTTGAGGGGTGATGGAAGGGCAGGAAAGGGAATTTGGAGGTGTTTTTAGCTTCTACCATTCAATACAATTGATCTTGTGTGAAACTTGTCTTCCTTTAGGTGAATTACAAGTTGAGGGATTGGGGGGAGCCCATCCCAGTTGTTTTCTTGAAGGACATAGGTGAGGGTGCTCCACTTCCTGAAAGTGAGCTGCCTCTTGCCCTTCCTGAGTGGATGATTTCACTCCCACTGGGACAGGAGAACCACCACTTTCAAAAGCAGTTTCTTGGGTGTGTTTTGCCTTCTTTATTCTCTTATCTGTTTGCCATTTATGTTTAGCAGATGAATTGATGAGTTCTTCATTACATTACTTCCTGATTTTGTTCTTGGAGAAGTGAAAATGTTAATAATTGGCTAAAATATTTCAAAAGCAGTTTCTTGATGTGTTCTTCCTTTTTTTGTCCTTTCTGTTTTGTCATTTATGTTTAACAGATGGATAGACGAGTTCTGCAGTATTTTACTTATCTGAGTTCATACTCGCGAATGTCAAAATGTCAGTAATTGCCTAAAACGCTTACCTAGCACTGTTAGTTCACCAAACCATTCTCCCCCCCCCCCCCCCCCGCGTGTACATCTTCGTTCAAATAATCTCAAAATCAAACACGTGTGCTTGAATTTTACCCTTTTATCCATTTCCAAGATCTCAAAATCAAACTCTTCATGGCAAAATTGTTGTCTGGCTGGTCATTAGTTTTGTCTGATTGCTTAGAAGACCTGCAAAACGAACAAATGCTTGGAGTCCTGTAGCAAGTTGGAGTGGATGTTACTTTGATTTTAAATTTTCTTCTTCTTTTCTGTAACTTCTCTACAATGGTATGGAGCATGAATTGCCATCATGAATGAGTAGGCAAATGAAAACACCTATTTGATCAGTTGCACTAATTTGCAGTAATTGCAAATTCACTCATACCTATCTTTCAAACAAACTATTGTTACTTTGTTTGGACTACATGTCCACTATTAGCACCCTCAACACCAATTTAGCCAGCATGCTGGCTCTTCTCATATTATTTATTTCTGAATTGTTAGTAATTGTCTAGCTATTTTTCATTTTAATATTCATACATGTATATAGCGATCCCGGTATTCCCTTTACTGTTCAGTTGTATTCCAGACTCGGTTCCGTGGAGTCGGTAGTTGTATCTATCTTGTTGTCATCCTTTAAATTCTATTTGATTGAGTTTTAGGATGTGTTGGGCTTGTTTCGAGTAGGTGGGTTGAGCCTTGGTCTAAAACCTTGTCGTTGTGTTTTTGGTCGGTCCGCTCGAGCGGGTCTTGGAGCGCTCGAGCGGAGATTGCATACTCCCAGTATTTTGTGTCCTTGCAAAACTTCTGTAAGTGTGTTTTATGTGCTCGAGCGGGTTTCTTGCGCTCGAGCGGGTTGCGCTCGAGCGGGTAGTACATTGTTGGTGTAAGTTCTGGGAGGGAGGAATTTGCGCTCGAGCGGACTGGTTTTCGCGCTCGAGCGGATGTACTTTATTCTTGTGTCTTGGCGCTCGAGCGGGGCTTTTTGCGCTCGAGCGGACCTAGTTTTTTTGTTCTTTACGCTCGAGCGTTGTGTTCTCCGCTCGAGCGGGAATGTCGTATAACAGAAGGTAGCCGGGTGATTTTAAATCACTTTTTCAACTTCTTTTCTCTCTCTTACTTTCCCAAAACTGATTTTTGAGAGCTCCTCTCTCTAGAAAATACCTCATCTCTAGGGATTGATCTAGTTAGAGTAATCTACTCCCTTAGTGCCTTTGTAAATGTTGTAAAGCTTGGTGTGAGCTTCCTATCAATCCGAGAGTTTCTTGATTTGGAGCATTTCGAGAATCTTCATCATCTCTTTTGGGTTTCATCTTTTGAGGTAGGGATATCCTACTCCTCTTTATGGGTTTTGTCTTTAAATTTTAGCATTTTGGCATGTTGGGAGTTGTTGTGTAATTTTGAGAAAACTTTGGGCCTTTGTGTAATTTTACAAAAGTTGGGGGTTTATTTATAATGAACCTAGAGGCATGTTTGGTCTAGAGAATTGGAATCTATGCTAATACATTGATGAAAATGGAACCTTAAGGGTTGTAATGTTAATTATGGAAAATGTCCTAATTACATTGATTAATTAATTGATATAATTAATTATGAGAAATGAGGAATTGAAGTGGAAATGTTGAGATTGGAAGCGTATGGGGTTAAAGGGTGTAGTTGAATTACTTATCACTCACCGAATTGAAATTTTGATTATATATCCATTTGTTGCATTTATATTCTGTATAGAAATAACTGCTTTGGACTATCGGTGGGGGATAGTCTTGATTGTTGTAGACAATACATGATGATTAGGCAAACTAGAGTTGATCATTGAAATGTGTCATTGAGTGTGATAGTTGAAGGAATACATTAAATTTATGTATCGATTGATATGTATAATAATTGTTTATATGCATTGTGTGTTGTGTTGGAGGAGATAGGGGATGTACTCCACGGTTTAGGGGATGATAGGGGATGGACCTCTAAACTGGATGTTGTTTGGGAGGAGATAGGGGATGGACTCCATAGATACGGCTCATATGCTTATCTAGTGATGTGTTGACATAGCTCATATGCTTGTCTTTGGAAGTGTGATATTGCTCTTATGCGTGTCTACGGAAGTATTGATATAGCTAGTATGCTTATCTTTTATTGAAATGAGAAAATGTTTAATATGAGTTACTGTCTCATATAAGTAGTTTGGCCAGGTTCTGAGCCATGGTTATAAATTGAGAATTTGTAAGGAAATGGAAAATGAAAGTGTAAAGTGTTGGCCACCTATCAACTGCTAATCTTTTAGTCATTATTCATAACTGGTTTAGTGTATTTCTACTGGGCTGTGGCTCACCCTATATGGGGACATCATTTTCAGGTACAGGTAGCATGCCACCTCCAAGGACATAGTTTGTGAGGCTAGCGGCTGTCAGACTTTTTGGTGTTGCTTTCTTTTGATGTATTACTTGTAGATTCAAGCCAAGGGCTTAATGTGTAAATGAGTTAGCACTCTCTTTTTGTAACCAAGGGTTAACTTGGAAAGCTGTAAGCCCATAGGGCATTTGCTTTTGTTGTTAACATGTAATACTTTTGTAATGAACTGTTTTGTTAAATAAAAGAATGATGAGCCTTTACATATGTCATATTGTGGGTTTAATGTTATTATTTTGAGGACGTTACAACTTGGTATCAGAGCGTACCGGGTTCGAATACTTTGGGTACGTGGGAAGTGATTAGGATCACAATGGGTTTGTCTCGCTTGATAGAGACTTAGGTGTAGTGTCATATGCCATGTGTTAAATTGATAACATGCTTATGTGATTATTTGGGTATGAGATTTAATTTCTAGGATGTTGATGGGATCCTTGGGTTTCTGGGAGTCTTGTTGGAAAAGCACTTGATCAATGCTGTTTCTAACCGGAACTCTAGTAACGCTTCGGGACTATCATTATCCAGGAATGAAATTCGTAAGTGCTTATGTGTTTATGTGCTTACGTGGAATGAATTACAGTTGTCCATACATTAGGATGTGAGTGTTTAGTTTCGGCACATTTATAAATGTGCTAATGCTCTTCGTTTCCTTTATTAGGATGTCAGGACGAGGAAGAGGTGGTAGGCGTGGTAGGCCTAGGCGACAGGAAGTGCCTATACCGGATGAGATTCCGGCAGTACATGAGGGAGTTGGTCAGGCCAATGTGGCTGAGCCAGCGGGTCAGCAAGCTATGAGTGCTTTGGCCCGAGAGATAGCAGGAGCTTTGGGTATTCTCAGGGCTGGAAATCAGGCAGTTGAGGCAGGGCCTTCTTTCTTGAAGAGGGAATTCTTTCGGTCTAACCCGGAGGAGTTTGTTGGGGATCCAAAGGAACCATTTAAGGCAGATGAGTGGTTGGAGAAAATGAGTAGGACGTTCGAGATGCTTGGCATCGAGGATGGAGCACTGAAAGTGACCTTGGCATCCTTCCAGCTGAAGGGAGATGCGGGTCAATGGTGGAAGTATGAGAAAGTCTGTGTTGGTGGTACTTGGGAGGCATTTGTAAATGCTTTCCAGGGGAGGTTCTTATTTGCAGTTGCCAGGGAGAAGCTGAGGGATCAGTTTAGCCGGCTTAAACAGGAGGGTTTGTCTGTGGCCGAGTTTGAGGCTACATTTACTAGCTTGTCCAGGTTTGCACCTGAACTCGTGGCGACCGAGGAATGCCGTTGTTACGAGTTTGAGCGGAAGTTGAGTCGTGGCCTCAAGTTGAGAGTTGGTGGGTCTTACATCCGAAAGTATAGACATTTGGTGGATGCTGCAGCTCATATGGAGCTTATGATGCATGAGGAAGATGAGGAGAAACATAGAGGCTCCAAGAGGGGTCAAGAGGGCCAGGGTAATGGCAGGAGACAGAGGGGTTATAACCCTCAGCCGTCTCAGGGTGGTTTGGCCAGGTCGACTTTCCCGATACCGAGTGTAGGCTCTGGGAGGGGCAATCAGGGAGAGTTCACCTGTTACAAGTGTGGCCAGCTGGGTCACAAGGCTTTGGTTTGCCCGCAGAAGGGCGGAGGTCAGAGAGCGGCATCTTCTTCAGCCAGACCACAGAGTCAGAGTTTGGGCAGGGGGCAGCCCTTGTCTTGCTATCAGTGTGGACAGCCTGGGCACCTAAAGAGGTTCTGCCCACAGTTGAGTGCCACTTCAGGGGCGTTTGGTTCTAGGCAGACGCAGGGATTTCAGCCAGCTCAGTCTGTGCAGGCCTCGAGGGCTAATCGGGGGCTTCGTCATCCTAGTCAGTGCAACAGTCTTATGCTCCTAGAGATGAGCAGGTGGATCAGGGGCCTACAGGGCGCGTGTATGCTGTTACCACGCAGGACCTAGTACCGGCCCCATCAGTAGTGAGAGGTACCTTTCTGTTTTGCAACTCGGTTGCTAGAGTGTTGATTGATACGGGTGCATCTCATTCTTTTGTATCTGCTGCATTTGCATCTGTGTTGGAGTTGGAGTTAGCACTATTAGCATCTCCTATTTGTGTTATATCACCCATTGGGGGTGAGTTGATTTTGAAACACGGATGTAGAGGTTGTGATATCGAGGTCGACGATCATAGGCTTTCGTTTCCATTTGTAGTTATGCCCATGAAGGGTTTTGATGTTATTTTGGGTATGGACTGGTTATTGTCATACCGGGCAGTTATTGATTGCTACCGCCAGAGGGTCACTTGTTGTACCGTGGGCGGGGAGTGTTTCCATTTCTTGGGAGACCGGGTTGGTAGTGTTTTGCCACCGGGGTATGATCCGCGAGGGCGGAGTGAGCTTAGTGGTTTACTTGCTAGCTTTGAGAGTGGTGAGTGTGATGAGACCCAGGTTGTGTTGCCGAGGGTAGTTTGTGAGTACTCGGACGTGTTTCCCGAGGATCTCGTTAGTTTGCCACCTCACCGGGAGATTGAGTTCTCTATTGATTTAGTGCCCGGCACGACGCCGATTTCTATGGCACCTTACCGTTTTGCTCCAGCAGAGTTGGTTGAGTTGAAAGTTCAGCTCTAGGAATTGCTAGATAAGGGCTTTGTTCGCCCTAGTGTTTCACCGTGGGGAGCACCGACCCTCTTTGCTAAAAAGAAAGATGGTGCCTTGAGATTGTGCATCGATTATCGGAAGTTGAATCGGGCTACTGTTAAGAATAAGTACCCTATGCCCCGTATAGATGATTTGTTTGACCAGTTGAAGGGTTCCTGTTGTTTCTCTAAGATAGACTTGAGATCGGGTTACCACCAGTTGAGGGTTAGGGAGGAGGATATTCTGAAGACGGCATTCCGTACGCGGTATGGCCATTATGAGTTTTTGGTGATGCCGTTTAGGCTTACCAACGCACCGGTAGTCTTTATGACTTGATGAACCGGATCTTCTAGGAATTCCTGGACCGTTTTGTAGTTGTCTTCGTGGACGACATTCTTATCTATTCACCTTCAGAGGAGGAGCACGAGGAACACTTGAGAGTGGTGCTTGAGTTGCTTAGAGCCTATAGGCTGTATGCCAAGTTTGGGAAGTGTGAGTTCTGGCTAGGAGAAGTCAAGTTCTTAGGCCATGTGGTTTCCGGGGAAGGGGTGTCTGTTGATACATCCAAGACTGAGGCAGTGCAAGATTGGGCACAACCTAAGAGTGTGTTTGAAATCCGCAGTTTTCTGGGATTAGCTGGGTACTACCGTCGGTTTGTGAAGGATTTCTCCAGGTTAGCTTCGCCGTTGACTAGATTGACTCGGAAAGGAGTCAAATTTGTTTGGAGTGAGACTTGTGAAAAGTCGTTCCAGGAGTTGAAAGTTAGATTGACCACCGCTCCGGTCTTGATTATTCCGGAGAGAGGGTTGGGTTATGCGGTTTATTGTGATGCCTCACGAGAGGGTTTGGGTTGCGTGTTGATGCAAGAGGGGAAAGTGGTAGCTTATGGCTCGCGTCAGTTGAAAATTCAGGAGAAGAATTACCCTACACATGACTCAGAGTTAGCGGCTGTGATCTTCGCCTTGAAAATTTGGAGGCACTACCTTTATGGTGAGAGATTCGAGGTGTTCTCGGATCATAAGAGTCTGAAATATCTGCTTTCACAGAAAGACTTGAATTTGAGGCAGAGGAGGTGGATGGAGTTTATTGAGGATTATGATTTCGAGTTGCATTATCACCCGGGAAAGGCCAATGTTGTGGCCGATGCCCTTAGTAGGAAATTCGTCAGTGATGTAGCTAGTATAGCCATCCGGGAGTGGGAGATGTTGGGGGCAATTGGCGAGTTTGATTTGCTTCTGAGCGAATCCGTGGAGGCTGCGGCCTTATTTTCTGTTGTTGCGCAGCCTACACTTGTGACTCGAGTGTTAGAGGCACAGAGAGGTGACCTTAAGGTAGAATCCCTCCGAGAGAAGATCTCCAGTGGGAAAGTTGAGAAAGGTCTGACGGTGTATCCCGACCTGAGTGTGAGATACCGAGACCGTTTGTTTGTGCCGGAGACTTGCTGAGAGGAGGTACTCCGAGAGTTCCATCATTCGCGCCTTGCAGTGCATCCGGGAGGTACTAAGATGTATCAAGATTTGGGTTGCCAGTTTTGGTGGCGGGGTATGAAGAAGGATGTGGCAGTCTTCGTGTCTAAGTGCCTTACTTGTCAGCAAGTGAAGGCCGAACATCAGAGGCCAGCGGGTTTGTTACAACCCTTGCCTATTACCGAGTGGATGTGGGAGCATGTCACTATGGACTTCGTTGTAGGTCTTCCGAGGACTCAGCGGGGTAGTGATGCCATTTGGGTGGTTGTAGACCAGTTGACTAAGTCCGCGCACTTCATTTCCATGCGCGTGAGAGATTCGATAGATCATCTTGCCGACTTGTATATTCGGGACATAGTGAGGTTGCACGGGATCCCAGTGACGATCGTCTCAGATAGAGACCCTCGTTTTACTACCAGGTTGTGGCAGAGTTTGCAGAGTGCATTGGGCACTAAGTTGACCTTTAGTACAGCTTATCATCCTCAGACTGATGGACAGTCCGAGCGTACTATTCAGATCCTTGAGGATATGCTTCGGGGTTGTGTCCTTGACTTCAGTGGGACGTGGGAAAGGCACTTGCCCTTGGTGGAGTTTGCCTACAACAACAGTTTTCAGTCTAGCATCGGTATGGCACCGTTTGAGGCCTTGTATGGCCGACCTTGTAGGTCTCCGGTTTGTTGGGCCGAAGTGGGTGACGCACCTCTGTTGGGTCCGGAGTTGGTTAGGGAAACGACAGAGAAAGTTGAGCTTATCCGTAGGAGGCTTGTTACAACCCAGAGTCGTCAGAAATCTTATGCTGACCATAGGAGGAGACCGTTGGCGTTTGAGGTGGGTGATCATGTCTTTTTGAAGATATCACCTAGGCGGGGATTGATGAGGTTTGGGAAGAGTGGGAAGTTATCCCCTCGGTTTATTGGTCCTTTTGAGATCCTTGAGAGGATTGGCGAGGTTGCTTACCGTTTAGCTTTACCGCCATAGTTGTCCGGAGTTCATGATGTGTTTCATGTAAGCATGCTTCGGAAGTATGAGCCGGACCCATCGCATGTATTGGATTGGACCGACTTAGGGGTAGATGAGGGTGCCTCGTATGAGGAGAGACCGATTCGGGTCTTGGATAGGCGGGATCAAGTCCTGCGTGGCAAGACCATTCCTTTGGTAAAGGTTTTATGGAAACATCACGGAGTGGAGGAGGCCACTTGGGAACGTGAATTGGAGGTCTGAGAAAAATATCAGGACCTATTTGTGGATGTTTGAACATATGTTATGTGTATTGTTGTATTGTTGAACTTTAAGATCATTAAACATGTCTTAAGTTGTAGAACATGGTACATGTTTTGATTAATGAAAGTAGTTGGAAACTTGCCCCAAATGGAAGTTGTGTAACATTGCATATGTTGAATATGTAGTAGAAATTGAAATGTATGTATTGTGAGATGCCTCTTAAAAAGAGATGAGATTGACCGGGAACGGGTCGGATTGTTTAATATTATGTTGTAATATTGTTGAAAATGGAGAAAACTTGTTTTTGAAAAACTCGTGTTTAATTTCGGGGACGAAATTCTTTAAGGGGGGGAGGTTATAGCGATCCCGGTATTCCCTTTACTGTTCAGTTGTATTCCGAACTCAGTTTCGTGGAGTTGGTAGTTGTATCTATCTTGTTGTCATCCTTTAAATTCGATTTGATTGAGTTTTAGGATGTGTTGGGCTTGTTTCGAGCAGGTGGGTTGAGCCTTGGTCTAAAACCTTGTCGTTGTGTTTTTGGTCGGTCCGCTCGAGCGGGTCTTGGAGCGCTTGAGCGGAGATTGCATACTCCCAGTATTTTGTGTCCTTGCAAAACTTCTGCAAGTGTGTTTTATGCGCTCGAGCAGGTTTCTTGCGCTCGAGCGGGTTGCGCTCGAGCGGGCTTGTTTGCGCTCGAGCGGGTAGTACATTGTTGGTGTAAGTTCTGGGAGGGAGAAACCTGCGCTCGAGCGGACTGGTTTTCGCGCTCGAGCGAATGTACTTTATTCTTGTGTCTTGGCGCTCGAGCGAGGCTTTTTGCGCTCGAGCGGACCTAGTTTTTTTGTTATTTACGCTCGAGCGTTGTGTTCTCCGCTCGAGCGGGAATGTCGTATAACAGAAGGTAGCCGGGTGATTTTAAATCACTTTTTCAACTTCTTTTCTCTCTCTTACTTTCCCAAAACCGATTTTTGAGAGCTCCTCTCTCTAGAAAATACCTCCTCTCTAGGGATTGATCTAGTTAGAGTAATCTACTCCCTTAGTGCCTTTGTAAATGTTGTAGAGCTTGGTGTGAGCTTCTTATCAATCCGAGAGTTTCTTGATTTGGAGCATTTCGAGAATCTTCATCATCTCCTTTGGGTTTCATCTTTTGAGGTAGGGATATCCTACTCCTCTTTATGGGTTTTGTCTTTAAATTTTAACATTTTGGCATGTTGGGAGTTGTTGTGTAATTTTGAGAAAACTTTGGGCCTTTGTGTAATTTTACAAAAGTTGGGGGTTTATTTATAATGAACCTAGAGGCATGTTTGGTCTAGAGAATTGGAATCTATGCTAATACATTGATGAAAATGGAACCTTAAGGGTTGTAATGTTAATTATGGAAAATGTCCTAATTACATTGATTAATTAATTGATATAATTAATTATGAGAAATGAGGAATTGAAGTGGAAATGTTGAGATTGGAAGTGTATGAGGTTAAAGGGTGTAGTTGAATTACTTATCACTCATCGAATTGAAATGTTGATTATATATCCATTTGTTGCATTTATATTCGGTATAGAAATAACTGCTTTGGGCTATCGGTGGAGGATAGTCTTGATTGTTGTAGACAATACATGATGATTAGGCAAACTAGAGTTGATCATTGAAATGTGTCATTGAGTGTGACAGTTGAAGGAATACATTAAATTTATGTATTGATTGATGTGTATAATAATTGTTTATATGCATTGTGTGTTGTGTTGGAGGAGATAGGGGATGTACTCCACGGTTTAAGGGATGATAGGGGATGAACCTCTAAACCGGATGTTGTTTGGGAGGAGATAGGGGATGGACTCCATAGATACGGCTCATATGCTTATCTAGTGATGTGTTGACACAGCTCATATGCTTGTCTTTGGAAGTGTGATATTGCTCTTATGCGTGTCTACGGAAGTATTGATATAGCTAGTATGCTTATCTTTTATTGAAATGAGAAAATGTTTAATATGAGTTACTGTCTCGTATAAGTAGTTTGGCCAGGTTCTGAGCCATGGTTATGAATTGAGAATTTGTAAGGAAATGGAAAATGAAAGTGTAAAGTGTTGGCCACCTATCAATTGCTAATCTTTTAGTCATTATTCATAACTGGTTTAGTGTATTTCTACTGGGCTGTGGCTCACCCTATATGGGGACATCATTTTCAGGTACAGGTAGCATGCCACCTCCAAGGACATAGCTTGTGAGGCTAGCGGCTATCAGACTTTTTGGTGTTGCTTTCTTTTGATGTATTACTTGTAGATTCAAGCCAAGGGTTTAATGTATAAATGAGTTAGTACTCTCTTTTTGTAACCAAGGGTTAACTTGGAAAGCTGTAAACCCATAGGGCATTTGCTTTTGTTGTTAACATGTAATACTTTTGTAATGAACTGTTCTGTTAAATGAAAGAATGATGAGCCTTTACATATGTCATATTGTGGGTTTAATGTTATTATTTTGAGGACGTTACATGTAAACTTGGATGATTGATTTTCAGGTTGAGACCACTGATCCTTTGTCGGGAAAGCCTGCCAAACAAACACCATGCCACAGTGGGCTGGTTCATGCTGGTAATCTGTTGTTTCAAATTTTAAAATTTATTTATTTTTACTGTATTAGTGCCAATGGTGCAATGGTATTGAGATTTCTTTGTTTTTTTTATGAGGGCTGTATTTTTTACCAGAATTTTCTTTTTTCTGATAAACATTTAAGTACTTTAAGTTCAGGGAAGATGAATTGAATAGAAAGGAAAACCTGAGAGTGAAGCATGGAGATGCCCGGAGGGACATAGGACATAGGGATATAGAGGGTGGCTTGTTGAAGAAAACACAAAGTAAATAGCAAAGAAGAAAGAAGAAAGAAATGTCTTGTCATATATATTCCACTTGTGTGGCCCCGCACAAAAATACATTCTTTGGTTGAATGGGTGAGTGGATGCTGGACTTGACAAAAGAGAGAAAGGAATGTGGATGCTGGACTTGTCAGAAGTGGAAAGGAGAAATTTAATAATGTAACATGTTTGTTGAATGTCAGTTCATTGATTATCAGCTGTATGCTATTTATATGATCTAAACTATAGTTATGTGCAAGCTGTCTGAAATAAATTATTCTTTTCAGAAAAGTGCATACAATTTTAGTATCAATAAGCAGGAACAACACCTTAATGCTGTGTTTGGTTGGGAGATTTGAGGAGGGATTTCAAAAGGAAAATGAAAAGGTAAGTAAAATGTGAATAAAACATACCCATATTTCACATAGTTTCGCACACCTTTTCCGTTTCCCTTTCCAAATCCCTCTCCAAATTCCCTAACCAAACACAGCATAAATTGTAAAAATCTTGTTTTATATCATTGTCATTTTAGGAAGGTGGCATCATTATTTATGCCTTATTTTATATTTTCTCATAACATTGCTCATCTTTCTCAACATTCTCATTTTAGTTACACACCTTTTTTCATTATTAGTTATTTATTTTTATAAATTAGATTCTTAATCATCTTACATTCTGCTCTTGTTCAGGTACTATTTGAGATTTATGGACCCTAAAAATTCCGAAGCGATGGTTGATAAGATGAAAGAAATGTCAGTGCCACTTTTGCTAACACAAATCTCTATAGTTTGACACTACAGTGGTTTCCTACAGGGGATCTGTTTTATGTATATGTCATTTGCTACTAAGAAATGATTATATGCTACGCAGAGTTCTATTTAGCATCTTTCATGTGCAGGTATTGGGGCCCTGTTGATGTGTATGTCGGCGGTGCTGGACATGCTGTTCTTCACTTACTTTATTCCAGGTTCTGGCACAAGGTTTGTGCTCCAAATTGTATTGTACTGTATTTTGAGGCGTCCTTGTTTCTGGTTGGGGTCTCCCTTTCCATGCAGCATTATAGGCAATATTCATTTTTTTTGGAACACATCTAATTGATGTTATCATAAAAAGATTGTTATGAGTCAAGCCAAATTGTAGGTTGATTGCAATGATTGTATTTTTCAAGAAAAGTTTATTTACCATAGTAATCTGAGCCAGTCTGGGGAGATGGAGAGCCCAATTGGTAAGATACGTATTTGAGAAGCACCGTGATGAAGGAAGCACCGAAATTAAAAAACGAGGCTTTCTATGATCAAAGGCTGGCTAGTAAATTAAAGCCTGGTGCCGTCCATAGTTGTTTTCTGATACCAAATTGGTGACCGTATTTCTTTTGTTGGTGCTGTATATATATTTGAATGCTTCTAATTCAAAATTTGTTGCAGGTTCTCTATGACATCGGTGTTGTATCAACCAAAGAACCTTTCAAATGTGTCATAAACCAGGGGATTATCCTAGGGGAAGTAAGTAAAGTTGCTTGGTCACAAAGTAATGTTTCCCCGTTGCTAGTTCTTAATGATTTAAGTGGCAGGTTCAATATATGGCATGCAGAGATTCAGATGGGAATTTCATAGCTGCAGACTCTGTTGATGTGTTCGGAGAGCATCATCAAGAAAGAATACCTGATGAAAAAGTCTGTGTTTTCTGCATCTGTTATATATTTTCTCACCCATCTTGATGCATTCCACTAAATTTAGTAGAGACAAGGCTATTATTTTTGACATTCACCTTTTTATTTTTGGTTTTTGGAATTATGTTTTTCCCTTATGTAGGTAATGAAATCTGGTGATTCTTTTGTGTTAAAAGACAATCCCAAAATTCGGTTGATTTCTCGGGCTCATAAAATGAGTAAAAGCAGGGGAAATGTTGTTAATACTGACGATGTTGTTTTTGAATGTTGTTAATACTGACGATGTTGTTTTTGAGTATGGTGCAGACTCTCTTCGCTTATATGAGATGTTCATGGGCCCATTTAGGTAGTTTTTTGTTAAAATAAGTATCTTATAATTGTTACTATTTTTTTTTAAACTTGAGAACATGTCTTGCAATTTTTAAACTCAAGCTCACTTTTTATGTCTGCTCCTTTCTTGCATGACCTTTCTTGTTCTAGAGCCTCAAAAGCTTGGAATACTTGTGGTATTGAAGGCGTTCATCGATTTTTGGGGAGAGTTTGGAGATTGATAGTTGGTTCATCTTTACCCAATGGTACATTCAGAGATGGAACAGTGGCAATTGACAATGAGCCTCTATTGGAACAACTTTGTTCTCTCCATAAATGCATTGATAAAGTATTATTATTATTTTTTTTCAATTTTTTTTTTTAAGCTATTAGTTTTTCTTCCTTGCCTCTTCTACTCTTTTGAGGTCTAGTTTAGTTAGAAATTGGAATGCAATAGTGCGCATATATGTTATGAATTTTTGAATTGTTTATTAATTTATTTTGGGTAAATAAGCAATTTTATAACCAAACAAAAGAATATACAATAAAGCTCACGACTAGTGTGTTTTGTTTATTACATTGTGTGTGTGAAAGTGTGCGCGCGCGTGTTTAAAAGATGCTCTCTGAAGGCTGTGCAATATTGCTGAAGCTTGTTTATCCTAAGTGATGTCTCTCATCAATGTTGAAGATTTGTATGGTTCGAAATCTAATGTCACCTGACCACCATATCTGAAGATATAGGAACCATGTTTTTTAAGTCTACAAATAATTAATTGAAATTAAAATAAAATTTTTATGGAAAGAAGCTGCTCATATGGACATCATGCCGTTTTTATAAAATAAAGGAAACAGTCAATGTTAAAACAAAATAATACATATAGCAGTGTGTACTATTTTCTAAATTTAGAAGTGAGCTGTTTTTAGATTTTGTGTGTGGCCTTTTAATGTTAATGTTAAAAATAATAAGCTTATTATTTAAATCCATTTTGGTCATTGCTGTCACAACTCACCAAGCTAGTGGTCTAGTTACCATTTTTGCATTGTAGTTTGTTGCTCTCTCTCTCTTCAATTTTTTTTTTTTAAATCCCATTTGTGCAGCAGCCACAATATTTGTTCCTTCCCATTCTCATTGGCCACATGCCTTGGTTTCTTACCATGAGATGTTGTAGTGTTATAACTGGTTTGGCTGCTGTCCGTGGGTCACAGTTTTTGATCCGAGCATAATTCTGGGGATGCAGTGAATTGCCATGTTAAGGTGATCATTGCAAAGCCCATGGGTGGGAATGAGCATGGTATTCATCTTTTTAGTTAATCTCTGTTAATTTCTATTCAGATAACTTCAAGCTTGTGATCTTGAGAACAGTTCTGTATATTTGTCAAGTTTCTGATATTTGGCTTTAAGTTTATAATAAAACTTTGCTATTATAATCTTGTTGAGAGCACAAAATTGAATTTTTTATTTTTTAAAATTCTGTAATCAAATTTTTATCTCGTAGCCATGCTACTGGGCATGCTCTGCCCAAGCCCTACATTAGCCAGAGCCTCGAGCACTGGGTCACCCCTTTTTAGTCATTCTATTGGACACTGTTTATCAATGCATATTAACATGTTGCATTGGCATGGGTAAGGGTGGTAAAATTTGAGGTGGGTCTATAGTGTCAAACTTATCAAATTTGAAAATTTTGAATTTTTGGAAATTGAAATTAAAGAGCTGCATGATACAAATCACATAATATGTGTGAAGGGGAGCAAAGATTTAAAATAATAATAATAATAATAATTATGTTACCAATGGGGATTTTGATGTTTAAATGGAGAAATGAAAAGTAAGACAGTCTATACAAGTGCTTTCAATTTAGTGTTTGGTGCATTTCTAATGCAGATACGTCTGTTAGATGTCATCACGCCGCTAGGTGTTGTAGTTTGAACATAATATGAAGCTCTGACCAATTAGTTGGTTTGACTTGTAGGTCACAGAAGAGATTGAAGGGACATGGTTCAACACTGGAATCTCTGCAATGATGGAGTTCATTAATGCAGCATATAAGGTCTCTATTATCTATCTCTGTCATTTGGCTCCTTAACAAGTTCTTCTTCTTCTTGTTATGGGCATGTGATTTACTGCAATTGGTACTTTCCCTAGGTGGTTGGTAATATGTTGGGATACTGCTACAGTAACTTGTTTTACACTTCTAGTCGCATCCCATTGACAAATTAATTGTACTGGAAGGTTTGTTTGCTGTGAAGGTGTGAGACACTTCACATAAAAAATATGGGGCATTTAAATTATTGTAGAAGCGCAAAAGCAAAATGAAAAATGAAGTAGGTGAAAGTGATGGCTGAAATGAGAGTGTGTGGGTTCTCTGTATTGCTCTTGTTCACAACAATACCCTTTTGAAACATGCAATTCAACTCGACACTTCACCTCCCAACCCAAGGAAACCCCCACCAACACCCCCCCCCCCCCCCCCCCGGCCCAAAAAAAAAAAAAAAAAAAAAAAAAAAAAAAGTGAGAGTAAGGCTACTTATTACCTTTCCATGTAAGCGGGGGTCTTCTTCATTGAGTACACCCATTTTAAGAAAGAAAGCATCGTCTACATGTGAAACAGTTGCTTGTTTGGTAGTCTTGGTGCTCTACCATATGTTTGATTTGTTCACATCATTTAATGGCCTGAATTATGTTTTATTTGTCCATCAATTATATAATTTTTTTGGTAAATTATCTAATCAGTTTTCTGCATTTTCACATCTGTAGTGGGATAAACTTCCAAGGTCAGCCATTGAACCATTTGTCTTATTGCTTTCATCATATGCTCCTCACATAGCTGAGGAGCTTTGGTCTCGCTTGGGACACTCAAATTCGTTGGCATATGAGCCTTTTCCGAAGGTACGGGTTTCTATTTTTCTTGAATATGGCATTGTGTGTGGTTCATCTTTCACATCAAGTAGATCTCTCCCTCCGTGTGTGTGTGCCCGCGTGGGTGGGTGTGGAAAGAATGACTATGTTCTCTCGCTGCTTGTCCTTGTTACTGTTTTATTCCATATTGCAGACCACGAGCTGAAAAAGATTTGTATTTTGAGTTCTTAAACATCTGTCAAGATGAAATTAGAGTGAATCTAGAAAGTTGCACACAAGTCACGTTTGCTTCAATTTCATCTTGAAAGATCAAGTATGTTCAGTCATTAAATATTACTATTTCATTCCATATTGCAGACCATGAGCTGAAAAAGATTTGTATTTTTGAGTTCTTAAACATCTGTCAAGATGAAATTAGAGTGAATCTAGAAAGTTGCACACAAGTCACGTTTACTTCAATTTCATCTTGAAAGATCAAGTATGTTCAGAGTCAAAAAATATTACTTTTTCATTGTTTTGTCAAGTTTCTGCGCATATGGCTTGAATGTACAGAAGTTGGAGTGATGAGGAGACGCACCACTTATATCTCCAAATTAATGCAGAAACTCGCCAGCTATTTATATGTGGTTTTGGCTGGGATCTTGTTCAGTTATTGGAACTTGAAATTCATCTTCTTTTTTCTTCTTCTTATTTATTTATTTATTTATTTTTATTAAAGCTTGTATTAAAAGAAGAGGATAGATTTGTTTAGGCTCTGAAGAATTTAGACTCATTTTCTGTCGAACTTATAATTAATGAATTTTCTGTCATTTATTATGAGACTTTGCAGGCTGATCCTGCTTACCTAAAGGAGTCCACAGTGGTCCTACCAGTTCAGATTAATAGGAAAACGAGGGGTACAATACAGGTTGAAGAAACATGTACAGAGTACGATGCTTTCAAACTGGCTTCAATCGACCAAAAACTCTCCAAGTATTTGGACGGTAGAAATGTCAGAAAGAAAATTTATGTTCCCGGTAAAATTTTGAATGTCATATTGGAGCCCCAAAACATCAAGTCAGGTATCCAGTAGTGTCCTCATGTATGAAGATTGAAAGTCTACCCAACATAGACCAAGTCAATTTGCGGCAGAGAAATTTCTAAACTATAGAAAGTCGTGCTTTTGTCTAAAATGTTGCTTGGCAGGTGCTAATTGTAAATTTTAATGAGCATATTTTCCTTGTATTCTGCTGCTAAACATTCTTTTTTACACCGACAGTCTGTTTGGATGGGGTGATTTGGTGAGAGCTAACATGAAATGAAAGAAAAAATGGTCTTGGTTGGACTGTTATTTGTTTATGTTTTGCATATAGAATGCTGATTGTGCAAATGATGCACCTGGTAAACCTAAGGAGAGTACCAATTTGAATATCATTTTATTGTTAGCAACCTATGTAGAAAGCTAACCCTTTTTCACTCTATTGATGAGCTTTATATGGTTGTGAACATTCCATAATGAATGTGGTGTGGTACGGGAGCATGTTTGAGTGACAGGATTAGAGTATGAGATTGGAATTATTAATTCGTGGGTTTAATAATCTCGTGTTTGTTTTGAAATTTTGTTTCAGGATTATTAATCTAATGAATAATTAATCCAACAAATTTGTAGGATTATTAGTAATGGGGTAGGAGTGAGATTATATATCATGAGCTAGAAAATAAAATTAAAACACTTATTATTTTTATATAATTTTATATTTTAGAAGGTTAAAAATAATTTTTAAAAATTTAAAAATATTTTTTGATATTTATTTTATCAAATTAGTTTATATTTTTTTAAAAAAAAAATTAAAAAAAAAACCAAGCATGACCTTTGTATTTTGTATTTTTATTTTGCTTTTATTTATTTATTTATAATTTTTTTCAAAACCACGTTTATGAAGAGATTTTGATAAAATAAAGATTGTGAAGAAATATTGATGGAGGGTAAGATTAAAAAAGAAGATAAATATAGTTGTAATCTTACATTTATATTTTTTTTATCCAATGTAAATCAAACAATGGACAAGAGGATAATTTGTCTTACTAATCCATTTGGATAGTGAATACCACACTAATTTGATGGGATTATTAATACAATCTTGTGAATCAAACATAGCCTAGAAGTATTGGTCTGAATTCAAGTTGTTTGAGTTTTGTATTGGGAGTGTGTGGTGTTTGATAACTCAATTTAGTATTTAAAATTGAATACTGCATATATTGTGTGGTGTTTGATAACTCAATTCAGTATTTAAAATTGAACACTGCATATATTTAGTTCAAATAAATTGAATTATTTTAATAATTACAATTTGTATCACTTTAAAATTTTAAACGCTTCTTAAAATATGTTTGAAGTTTTAGTTTATAGAATTTTTAATCTCTTATGATTATATCGCCCCTTAGGTGTACAACAATCACCCTATCAATGTGGCCACTGGTTGCGGGACTGTGAGGTGGCTAATCAGGTATGGGTTGCGAGTCATGTCTATTCGATTATCAACAGGAAAAATGTTTGGTGGCCCAAAAAGTTTGGCTCAAATTTGGCTCAAATTTCCTGTTTTGGCAATTCTGTTTTTTTTTTCTTTTTTTTTTTTGCCTTGGCTTTTTTTTTTAATTTCCAAAAGTGGAAATTTCGGGGCATTCGAGCCCCAAAATTTCGGGCCCTGAAATGGGGCTGTATCAACAGGGGTTCGCAATGTGTATTCTGTTACTCAGAAAGCAACCGAGAAGTGGGTGAATTGAGTTTCTAAATAATTTGTTAAATTAAAATTATAACTCAATATATAAACAAATAAATTTGTGCAACAACATAAATGGGAGTAATAAAAATGAAATGAGCAAAAGCAACATAAATCAAACTCAGTGATTCATAGTGGTTCAACTCAATGCAAGCTTATATCCACTCTCTAAGTACCCTCCTCGAAATTTTTTTCACTATTCTTTAAATAGTAATGAATCTTTACAACAAATGATCAATTCCTATCACTTTGACTAGTTTAGAATCCAGTACCTAATCAATTCCTATCACTTTTATATAAAAAAATCACTCACAAAATTTCTCATTTACTCAAAAAACAATTCAAGTTTTAAATTAATGCACCAATAGATATTTGACAATTAAAGTATATGCACAATTCAAATTTATATTTCTTCTCCCGCTTTGGCATCATTAAAAAAAAAAAGGTTAATGCGGGTGAGGAAAATCAATTTATCTTTTAAAATAAATGCAACAAGAAATATTCATCAATACTAATGAAAGCAAGAGTTAGATAAAAAAAAAAAAATTATGGTAATTGGACTTGAACCCACTTTGTTGTAACCAAGCGAAATCTTGGAAACTTGTAGCCTGTAGGGCATCCACTTGTATTTATTTAATATTATCTTTGTATATTTTCTCCCTCTTAGATGTTTGGATAGAAGATTAGAGTCCTAAATGACATCAAGGTACCTACTTGGATAGATATGAGACTCTTGAGGAAATTCATCTTAATACGAATAGTGTGAGCTATGATAGATGTTATCCTTTTAAAGGATGGAGTTCCATGAAGTAAGACTTCTAAAGAAAGTTGGACACTGATCATTATAAAAGTAAGACATCTCCATGGGTCTAAGATATGTGATTTATTTTGTGAGCTCTTGATTTGAGTTGATATCTTTGAGAGATAATTGACTTGATCGTCGGAATGCCCCCGGGTGGACGAGCCGCCGCGGTATTTCTTGTCTTCTTGTGCACAGGTACTAGCTTAATCTATTTTGCCACGTGCTCTCCAACTATGTTACATGTTTGGTTGTGAGATCAAAAATCAACACCCACACTATAGATTCATGATCTAAGATTGATGAATATATTAATGCATGTAACACTTCTTGTATTATTTAAAGGAAATCAACAAATGAACGTTGGCTTTGGAAATGTTTCTAATATTGAATGATTGGAGTAGCAAGCTTCTGCATATCACCAAGGATCCTCTAGAATGAAATTTCCCTAAAGTTTCCTAGAGTGCTACATTGTGTGGTTGAGATTTACTGGCAAGTCACTTGCCAGTAAATCTCAACCACACAATGTAGCACTCTAGGAAACTTTAGGAAAAAATCACTCTAGAGGATCCTTGCTCTCTGCATATCCGTTGAGAGTCAAGAGGGTTTTTGTTGTTATTTTTTTCAAAGCATTACATCCTTCTTGACTACACCACACTTAGGCGTGAATTCTAAAGAAAAAATTGGAAGATAATTAATTAAAAATTAATAAACTTTAGCTAACTTTTAATACCTCTAAATAAGAGTTAAAAGTATTGTAGTGATCTATTGTATGTAATAATATTTTGAGTGATAAGAAAGTTTTATATGGTGTGAAAAAATGTTCGTGATTGTGTAACAACTAGGATTTTGTGTAAAGAGAAAATATAGATTGGAGAAAAAAAGGAGTCTTTCATTTTGAATTTTTATAATAGATAATAGGTTTGGACAAATCAGAAAAGATTTTCTTTTAACTTTCCTTTTGAAAGATATAAATCATGTAGTAATTAGTATTTCTATAATTATTACATTAATGTGTTAGCTAATAACATTTTTTAATTCAAAAGTCTTGGAAGTTTTGGAGCTCCCACAAATTTTTTCACGAAAAAAAGTCACTTTGCTAATATATAACTAGCAATAAACCCGTGCTACATACAAAGTGAATTTTTTTTATTTTTTAAATATAAAATATTATAAAATAAAAATAATTCATCATATTTATTTGAACTTTACAAATAAATTTCTATTAAAACAAAAATAGTTCAATATTTTAATCTAACTATTAAAATTTAAGGGTAAATTACAAATATACCCTCTGAGATTTGCTTAAAATATAAATTGCTCCTTGTGATTTGAAAAATTACAAATATCCCCTTATTAGAATTTTTTATTTAACAAAATTAACTAAAAAAATAAAATTCATAATTGCTCTCCTATACAATAATAAAATTACCTAAATTATTAATTGAAACATATTTTTAATATCATTAAAAACTGTTATTTAACTTGATGATTTATTAATAAAATGGGCGATTTGTTATGAAATTTGAACCCCCGATGGGTGAAATGTAATTTTCAAAATCATAGGGAGCGATTCGTATTTTAATAAAATCTCAGGGGGTGTATTTGTAATTTACTCAAAATTTAATTATTAAAAGAATGTCAAATTTCATTAAGATCTAATATATATTGATTAGGTGAATTGTCTACTAAGTATATTGGTATAGGGGCATCAACTGAGTTAGTGTCATATTGAGCTGAACTATATAGAAAGATTATGTTAATTCAATCCCAACACAACATCAAATTTTATATAGCCATCCTAAACTCGATCTTAAAAAAATTCTAAATTTTAAGTCTACTCAATTAATCCATTATATATGGACTATTATTATTATTATTTGGGAGTGTGTCTTGGAGTACTTTTAAATGAATTTATCATTTTTAATATTAATTTTAATTTGGACCATTAGGAAAATTCAATTGAAAATGATTTTTACCCTTTTAACAAATGTTTGATTTTAAACTCTAAAAAAATACTCACACACACATATTGTTCATTTTTTTTTTTATTAATTTCTGAAAAAAATTTAAATAGCCAAAATGTTACAACTAAATTATTTCAAAAAATATTGTTTAGTTCAAAAGCATAAATGTTTTTCAAAAAAAATTGATTAAAGAAAACTAAATTTCATCATTTTATAAAGAAACTATAGCTAAGTTCATTAATAAGTATAATTTAATTTAGCTATAAAAAAAAAATAGAAGTGAAAAAGTCATAATATTTTCAAACTCAAATACATTTTTTGAATTTTTATTTTCATGTTTTTATTATCTTTAGTAAAAAATAATTCATGTTTCACTAATTTGTTTTTTTAATTTTTAGATATACCTAATCTAAATTCACCTAAAAATTAAAATTTGTGAAGAAAACTGTAGAAAAAAATACTAAAAACAAAAAGATAAAAAATATAAAAACAAAAAAATGACACATTTTTCGTAGTTTTTTGGTCTTTAGTAATTTTTTAAAAGTTTTTTTTCATAAATATCTTAATTTGTAGGTGTGTTTGACTGAAATATGAAAAAAAAAAAAAAAAAAAAAAAAATTATTTGAAGAAAAAAAAAAAAAAAAAAACAAAACTCAATTTTTTAAAAAAAAAAAAGTTAAACCAAACAAATCCGATAACTGTATTTTTAATAAAAACAAATAATTAATTATTAATAATTTTTATTACATATGTACTTTCTATGTAAGAATTTTAAATATATATATATATATATATTTCCATATTAATCATTCCATATCTTTTTCTTAAATCATGTTACCATAATTGCAATGTAATATTATTTAAAAATTAATATTTTTTTGTATTATTTGCAAATAATTCTTAATTTGGAAAAGGAAACCTACACCTACAAAAATCAAGTTGAAAATAAAATTAATTTTAACTTAATTCATTAATAATGGCTTTACAAATTTTCTTTAATTATATTGCTTCTAAAGACTAATATGGAAAGATTTTCAAAATTATCTTTTAAATTTTGGAAAGATTAGAATGAAAGATTCAGGTGTATGGTTTCCTTTTCCAAATTAAGAATTATATGAAAATAATACCAAAAAAAAAAAAATTATTTTCAAATAATATTACATTGCAGTTATGGTAATATATTTTAAGGGAAAAATCATAATAACAATTATCATATCTAAAGTGGCACTTTTACATAGTTTAAAATCTAAACTTAAATTTATATAAATCTAATTTTGAAAAATCATTGTAGTACATAATAATATGTGGAATATTTGACGGTATAAATTTTTTTAAAAATAAAATCTCAGAAAGTAAAAAGTAAAAACATTAATATTAGTATTTAATTTATTTAAAATATTTTTTTTATATAAAATATATGTTACACCAAATATGTTGACATAAATTTTTTAAATATATATATATGCAACTGAATAAAGCACACTGAATATGGGCCATATTCAACACATACAAAATTAAATTATATACTTAAAAAAATGTTTGGAAACTGTGTAATCCTAAATCTATATAAAAAAAAATATTTGGCTTATTAATTTTGATATACATAAATTTAAGGAAAAATTATTTATAAGTCCTATTAGGGAAACTTATACTATGTTAAGTCCTAAGAAATTTCTTATTAAGTTTGAAGTCCTATTTAAATTAGAAAGTATTCCATTAAGTCCCATCTATTATGTTTTAATTGAATTAGTTTACTATTATACCCTTATACAGGTTGCAATGTGTTAACCGTTTTCTTTCCATATTGTTTGGTGCCGTGATATGCGCCATGATCGCGGAGTTTGTTAGGTTTTCAATTGGTGAGTGTTGCTTTGGTTTGGTTGTTTCATCTTGCCGATCAAGTTTTCTGCTTATTCAATTGGTGAGTGTTGATCTGGTTTTTTTTCCGAATGTTTTGTTTTCAAAGTCCTCAGATATCGTAAGAATTTCGCAATCTGTTATAGCAATCCATTGGTAGACTTTGTTATGGTAATTTTGCATCAACTTCCGTGGTAATGATATTGTGTTATAATGTTCACATACATGTCACATTTCGTTTCGTAATAGTATTTTATGATAGCTTATTAGATTAGAAATTGAGAATGTGAGAATGTCGCTGCATTCTGCGAAATGGTGTAGCCTTACATTGGCGCAATTCTGTAGATTCGAAGGTTGTTATGTGGTGATGGTCTGTGTTACATTCGTTTGTATTTAGTTTGTGTTTTGCAGTTGTGCTAGTTTTTCAAAACATATGTGTCACGTTACGAATCGTAAAATTATTGGGTTTCATTTATTTCTTTGTCAATGTCATATTTGCTTGTCTATGGATACTATTGGAATGTATGTAAATGTAGCTCACAAACACATGGAGAAGTACTTGATTTTTGTATTGTGTTATCTGATTCTTGTATTTACTGTGGAAATATGTGTCACATTTCGTTTCGCAAAGTCTTTGGTTTCTATTTTTTACAATTGAATGTGAAAATTGTATCGGTTGATGGAATTTATTGGAACGTATATTAATGTTAATCTAACTTCTCTTTGTATGTTATTTAATTTGGGTTGTCATTGTGCATGTATAAAATTGAATGTGATTGAATATGGGTTGGGCGAAGTTGTGATTGTTTTGTGTAGGATGTATGCCATGGTTAATGTTTCATTCATTTTGTTGTGCAGGATATGGACATCATGCTTTTTTGCACCTTCGGTTCATCCACGGTTGTTGTCAGGGGTGTTAATGGATTGACATTAAAACACTTGATACAAAATTTATGTGATAGGTGGGTGGATGTGACACCACCATCGATTTCAATATCTTACAAATTACCGTGTCACGAGAATCAAGTGATGTTGTGTAATGATGTGGACATGGAAAACATGTTTTCCATTGCGAGGTCCATTGGCGTTACCCATATCAACGTTGTGATTGACTCGCAAAATGAGGTGGATGATTTGAATCGAGGTACTCAATTCAGTTGAACTATGTCTACAAATCATCTGGATCCTGACAGTGAACCATTTACAGGTTCCCAACGTAGTGTAGATTTGTTGGCCAATTATTGTCACCATAGTGAGAAAATTTTGATGACAGTTGATTGGTCACATGGCATTAGTCATGTCGGCCAATGTTTCGAAGGGGGTGTTGCTGTTTTCCGTTTGGTTTTGTCTAAATATGCTATTGAGTGTGGGTTTGACTTCAAATTTGTTAAAAATGACTCAGTTCAGGTTACGGCAGTGTGCACATTGCGAGAGCAAAAAGGGTGTTCATGGTTGGTACATGGAAGGGTTCAAACATGTAATGGTTATTTTTACTTGAAGAGGTTGAACAACTTGCATAGTTGTGGTGCTGTTGTTCGCACTGGGAAGAATAACAGGCTTAACTCTGAATTGGTTTGCAATGTTATCGGTGATCGGTTACGTGATAAGCCGCTTAAACGTCCTACTGACGTCGTGTTTGAGCTAAAAAAGGAGTACGACCTTAATGTTAGTTACCATGTGGCATGGTTATGTATGGAGAAGGCAAGAGGCGAAGTGTATGGTGACTACCATGCTTCATTTGATCAACTTAGGTGGTACGCAGATGCGGTTATGCATTACAACCCTGGGAGTTATGTCAACTTGGATTATGAGCAGTCTACCGGCCGATTTAAGCGGTTCTTCATTTCATTCAAAGCTTGCATTGACGGATTCAACCATATCTACCCATTATTGTTTCTTGATGGAACTTTTTAAAAGGGAGATTTAAAGGCAATTTGCTTGCAGCGACGGGAAAGGATGGCAACAAAGGTATGTCTCTTACGATGATTACTTTATATTTCCATACAGTAATGCATTACATTGTGGCTAAGCTTTTTTTTTTTTTTAAGTCCACTACAGTAGTGGGTCATCCCCAATTGCAAGTTTGTTTCAAATTTAATGTTATTTTACAAATATTGTGTGTGGTGTGATTCGAATTGTGAACAATTGTTAATGTGGACGTAAACTTTGTTAAAAATATTTCATCTAAGGTAAACCTGTTGAATCTGGCAGGTTTATTCCTATTAGCTTTTGCTATTGTTGACTCTGAAACAACTGCAAATTGGACTTGGTTTTTACAGCAACTGACAAAGGTTGTTAGTAGTGCTTGCACATTAACTTTCGTATCGGACCGTAATATTGGGCTGCTTGAATCCTTGCCTGCTGTATTCCCATCTGCACACCATGCGTACTGCTTACAACATCTCCAAGCAAATTTGAAGGACAAATTACGATGGGTTGACAACCGTGTACGTTTTGGTTTAATGGCGAAGTTGCGTGAATGTGCGTATGCTCCAACCAAGGCTTTGTTTCAGCAGCATTGGAAGAAGCTAAAAGGAACAGGACAATCTGGAATAAATAATTTCTTGGAAGATATGCCACTGAAGCATTGAGCCAACGCATATTTCAGGTTCGTACGAGACTTATACGTGCTAACATTGCAAGTACCCAATATGTGATAGTATTTTCATTATGTTTTCATAATGTGAACAGGGGCAGACGGTATGGGGAGATGACCTCAAACGCTGCAGAATCGTTTAATGAATGGATACTTGATGCTCGTAATTATCCAATCACAAGGTTGGTTGATACAATCAGAAATCAAATAATGACTATGAGGGCTGAGCGTAAAGTTTTGGCTACTAATTGGAATGGGTTACTTTGTCCGAAAATGGAAAGTCGTGTTAGGGAGGCGTACTCCACTGGTTGCACATGGATTGTTAGCCAGTCAAATGAAGACATATATGAGGTCCATTCATTTCCGACGGTGTTGGTAGACGTTGGAAGCGTTCATGTTCTTGCTTCCAGTGGAAATTGAACGGATTCCCATGTGCACATGTGGTGGTTGCAATACAGAGTAGTGGAAGGGATTTCAGTACATTTGTTGAACAATTTTTCACTGTTGATCAGTATAAAGCCGCTTATTCTGGATACATTCAGCCAATACCAATAGTTGACAAACCCTCCTTCTCGGAAGACGACTTCATCATATATCTACCGGCAGTTAAACGTCCTCCAGGGCGACCCAAGAAGAATCGAATACCATCTCGGGGAGAAAAACTAAGTCAGATTAGGTGCGGTCGATGTGGGCGCATGGGCAGCCACAACCGAAAGACATGTAAAGAACCAATTTAGTAATAGGCATTTGGCATTCACTTTTGTAATCTGTTTTGAACAGCAGCATCGTATTATCATAGTAGCATGTATCAAAGCCAATTGGTGACAGATTTGAATAAGTGAAGACACTGTTTACAATTGATCATTCAGCTAATTTTTCTTTCACACTGTCTCATTCATATGTTGCTGTTACATGTTTACTTATTTGGTCATGCAAACGTATGTTTCAGACCTGCAAAATACGTTAGACAAAATGTGTTGCACGCTGGCCTTGTATATGAGAAGACATTTTTTTTGTAACATAGGTGGTGTTGTTATTGTTTTCATCTGACAGGTTGTCGTGCAACCGGTTAGTCAATGTTAAATTACAACAAATTCTTGACATATTAAATTGTCAAAGCCAATCAAGATTCCTTATCATATTAAATTTGGCAATATCATTTACACAAACACATTCACATTCCCCTTTTTCCCACTCAGTAAGAAAAGTGCACAAAACTGTTACACATTCGGCACCACAATCTTGTTATTAAGTGTAGACAACAAAACCTATTCTAACAAACACAATCACATCCTATTTCACATTTACTATCATATAAACATAATAATTCACATTCACACAACCACATTCACATCTGTATTTCACATTCGCAAAAATAGTGCACAACACAGTCATACATTCGCATTTCCATTTTAGGCGTAACACGTATACAACCAAACATGTTATGTCATTCACAATCGCATCCAATTTCACATTCACCATCACATAAACGTAACCATTCACATTCACATAACCACATTCACATTTGTATTTCACATTTGCAAAAAAGTGCAAAACACTGTGACACATTCACATTTGCTTTTTGGGTGTTACAGGTACACAACCAAACCTGTTCTGTTATTCACATTCGCATTCGCTGTCACAATCACCATCACATTTACATACAACTTCACCCTCAGTCAACCACTTTCACATTTTCAATTTCACAGTCCCTAATACAAGTACCAAACACTGCCATACATTCACAAACACAATCTGTGTATTAGAAATGGACAACCCACATTGTTTTATGGCATTACCATTCACATTCACCTCACATTATGAGTGGCATTACCAATTACATTCACATTTATGCAACCTGATTCACACTTATGTAGCCAATATTCCTGCTGCCCTTAAATTCCTATTGACATTACTGAATGACACATAAAGCCATATTAACAAAATAAAGTGCATTCCCAAAAAAATCAATTAACCATTGTTGCCTATTCCCAAAACAAAATACACTAATCAGTAATCCAGATTCACAATGCTACGAAAAACATCAAAACTTCCAATTTTTCCTGTACCAGCAAGCTTTTAATACCATTCCAAAGCAAAAACAGTGTGATTATATACCCAAAATATCAAATCTGCACCTATATACCACCATCAGTAGATAGTCAATTGGCAGCCACAAATGATCTTCTCCTGTCATTCACAAATGACTTCACCATACCAGCTCGCATTGTTCTGCAGCTCTCCCCTCCCATTGACTTGTCCACATCTAGGTGACGCACAAGTTGCTTCATAATGAAGCATACTATAATTCCACAATCATTTCTATTACGAAAATTTAAGTCATTAGTAACAATGCCAAAACAGACCACGTGCAATGTATGGAAACATGAATGGCATACGTTGCAAAGAAGTGTAACAAACTTACGAGTCTGGTTTTTGTTGCGGACAATAATCAACCACTAGAAGCTCCTTCACCAAGTCTTGTGTTTCAACTGTGCCCACCTTCAGTCTGCGATTTATGTAATCCTCAAAGTAGGATTTCTACATTATTGTCAAATTTATATTACAATAATTAGTATTGTTGTCCAAAATAAAATACAAATATCACTGCAAGAAAGTAATTGATGTTTACTAACCAGCAACGATGCTTCCCAGTAATGTTTGTCTTCCCTTCCACGTCTTGGTTTCATAGAGTTGTAATGCAACCAAAACCCCTCCTCAGTGTCATAAACCATTAGTGTCCAATGGTTATCTAAGTGGATTGAGAATTGAATATATCTGGCCTTCAGGGCATGCGGGGCACGCAATGCCAAGTACCTGTCATGTACATCTTCAGCCACATCTCTTATCGTAGGCTGTAGACATTCATTTTGGAAATTTAAAATGACAAACTAAAAATGACAATATTCATTTCTTCAGTTGCATGTCTTACCAAACATAATGTGCTGAAAATGTATGATTTTTCGTCATCTGCGGATTTAGGCGCCTTCATCTGCTGCTCGTACATCAGCATTTCTGTGTACACATCAATGACCTACGTGAAAAAGAAAACAATTTTTATTTTTCCTTCCCTTGTATACATGTACGTAAATTGCATTCTATGTGAAGAAGCTTCAGAAGTTTGACAAGTAATTAGAAATACCATACTTACATTGCCTCGTAATGTCAGCCCTTTAACGATCGCTCGTATGTCATTGAAAGACACAGAGTTGGACACATGTGGTCCAGTCCAGACTTTCGCACTACAATACATTTTTTGAACAATAAATTTATGTACAAATGCATAATGGTAAGTGCAAGTTGCATAACCTACCTGTCACCCCCTTTCTCATATGCTTCTTTAAGCTTCTCTTTCTCTTGCGTTGATAACAACTTCCAGATTGGTAGACGATTAGTCAAGTCGAACCGAGAAAATGTCCTATCTGGGTCTGCAATGTTGTCAACCTCAATGATGTCATCTTCCATTTCTTGTTTACTGTCACACTCACCCTGATTCACCACACCACTATCAGATGGTTTCATCTGCCTTCCCAAAACCACTGGATATTCATACTCTGGCAGTTTATGCTCATTCCTATTTTTCTTTTTAATGTTTCTCACAAGCAAGTTTTGCAACGCAGTTGTTCCAGTGTTTTGATTAATACCAGCCATTAAATCTACATCACATGCCATTTGCCCAATGTCGTTGATCGGGGTCACATGAGTATCCACCCCTTGCAACTCTGTCTTCTCATTCACATCAGATGGAAACGATGTTGACAATGGCATAATGGCAAGTACGTTTGCGTCATAGTGGTACATTTCCTCATTACTTTGTTTCATCTCCTGTACACCGGCAGTTGCTTGGGTGTATTCATGGACTGCGTACTCCTCCAACTGTTCCACGAGCTTCGCGTTTTTGTCATTAAGTTCATCCACTAGCTACTGCATCCTTTCAATGTCACATTCCTTCTGCTTATTGTTCATTGTGATTTCTTGTTGTAATTTGGCACATTTTTCTTCGTACGCTGCCCTCATTGTTGCCAGTTCTATCTATAATGCAAATATGAGATCAGATTTACGTGCTACTTCTATCTTAAGCACACCAATATCAAGCAGTGCTCTTTGGTATTCTTCAGACATAGATGCACCCCGAGCACACTGATCATTACTCTCAGCACCAATCCCACTGCGCTTTGAACATTCGGCCTTTGCTTCAATGTGTTTAACATCTTTTGTCTTCATGAAACGCCATTCAAAATGACTGATGTGCAGATCTTCTACCACAACTTGCAAACAATTTTAAAATAAAAAATCAAAAATAGTAAATTGGCACATCTAATACTTTAACGGTACAGAAAATCGTACTTCCACATCATTTGGCTGCTCAATGTCCACTGCTCTTATCTTTGTGACCAACTTGCTGATATTCCATTTCATAAACCTCAGAAATCCATCTTCACGATCTGCTTGTATCAAGTTGGTGTGCTCACATATCCAAAACTGTGTGACCATGGGTTAAAAATATTAGCTGTGAAAGTTTTTCAAAACAAATACAAAATTATATTGTGGGGAAAAAAAACAGAGCACTTACAAGTAGGGTAGTAACACATCCAGTAACCTTCTCAGGCTTAGAGTGAAATCCCTTAATTGACTCCATCAAAGTTGTACAGATTGCTTCAGCCCAATCATATGCCTTCATGTTGTCTAGATCCTCTACAACTCGGACGAACCCCCATCCCACGGTCTCTCCTGAAGTAGCAAAGAATAACTTCCCACACAAGTACAAACTCAGTAACTTTGCTACATCCTGGTGATCCTGACTAGTGTCCCCGAGTAATGCATCCATTAACAGTTCCTTAATGGTCTTCAAGTTTATGCGTGCTATTTTGGGACACCTTCGTTGGATGAAGTCGGTCGGGAGTCTTGGCCCATGTGACAGATCTAAACTCTTCTTAGCACCTTGAATTCCAAATATTAGTTGCATATCGATGCTCGTAAGCTCAATATGTTTACCACCAATCATGAAAGCCGACTTATCTGGAACAAATGTCTGAATGATCCTCATTACAATGCCATCACATTTTTAGAATTCATGTTGGTTTAGATCGGTTTTTCGCATCGCATCAAACAACAACCAGAACGGTGTTTTCTGAAGATATTGCAAATGCTCATCTTTCAGTTTTGACACTGCCACCAGCTTCACAATTCCAGCAATGTTGGAACGGTAGCAAAATGTTGGTTGTTTGTTCAGTCGTTGTTGAGTCTCATATTTCAGCTTCTTTCCTTTTCGGGCACTGCTTTGCCCTAATGCGTTCAGATTCTGTGACGGAGTTTGAGATCGCCGTCTTTTACCAGTTCTAGTCCCTTCAATGCTGGTCACTTTCGCCTTGGAGCCTGACTGTGGTGTACGTTTAATTGAGCCTCCTGAAAAAAAATGTCACAAAAAATTCACATTTCATATACAAGCAAGATCCTACTGATAACGTATGTGAATATGTACTTTAATAACAATACGTAACATTGCATGTCAGTATGTTCGTGATGTGACTAGTGTCACTGAGAAGCACTTGACGTAACTGTGACAAATTACGCGCACACATTCACGGCCATGATTTCAAATGTGACTGAGAAGTACTTTACGTAACTGTGACAAATTACGCGCTCACATTCATGGCCATGACTGTGAGAAATTATGCGCACACATTCACAGCCATTGTTTCAAATGTGACTGAGAAATTACGCGCACATATTCACGGCCATGTTTTCAAATTTGACTGAGAAGTACTTGACGTAACTGTGACAAATTACGCGCACACATTCACGGCCATGGTTTCAAATGTGACTGACAAGTTCTTCACGTAACTGTGACAAATTACGCGCACACATTCATGGCCATGACTGTGACAAATTATGCACACACATTCACAACCATTGTTTCAAATGTGACTGAGAAATTACGCGCACACATTCACGGCCATGGTTTCAAATGTGACTGACAAGTTCTTGAAGTAAATGCGACAAATTACGCGCACACATTCACGGTCATAGTTTCAAAAGTGACTGACAAGTTCTTGACGTAACTGTGACAAATTACGCGCCATGGTCTCAAATGTGACTAAGAAGTTCTTCATGTAACTGTGACAAAATTATACGCACACATTCACAGCCATTGTTTCAAATGTGACTGAGAAATTACGCGCACACATTCACGGCCATGTTTTTAAATTTGACTGAGAAGTACTTGACGTAACTGTGACAAATTACGTGCACACATTCTTTCAAATGTGACTGAGAAGTTTTTCACGTAACTGTGACAAATTACGCGCACACATTCACGGCCATGACTGTGACAAATTACGCGCACACATTCACTGCCATGACTGTGACAAATTACTTGACGTAACTGTGACAAATTACGCGCCATGGTTTCAAATGTGACTGAAAAGTGCTTGACGTAACTGTGGCAAACGTTACACATTCACAGCCATTGTTTCAAATGTGACTGAGAAATTACGCGCACACATTCACGGCCATGTTTTTAAATTTGACTGAGAAGTACTTGACGTAACTGTGACAAATTACGCGCACACATTCTTTCAAATGTGAACGAGAAGTTCTTCACGTAACTGTGACAAATTACGCGCACACATTCATGGCCATGACTGTGACAAATTATGGGCACACATTCACGGCCATGACTGTGACAAATTACTTGACGTAACTATGACAAATTACGCGCCATGGTCTCAAATGTGACTGAAAAGTGCTTGACATAACTGTGACGAATTATGCGCCATGGTTTCAAATGTGATTGAGAAGTGCTTGACGTAACTGTGACAAAGGTGTGCGTGTACTTCGTCAAATTTGTAATTTGTCACATTTGTATATCTGAGTGAAAACAACCAAACGACATCGTACCACAACGTGGCACTGTACACACAGTCCAACTTACATGTGCTTCCACTCACATTCGACACAAATTTCATATTGGGCCACAATCACATTCATTAACTGTACAACACACAACGACAAACCCCCAAAATAGTCTACCAAACCCAATACTATGCTCGGATCGAAAAAAAAAAAACAAATAAAATCAAATAATGATTGTGACTATGGCCTCCAAAATAGTCTACCAAACCCAATTCAATAACGAATCAAGCATAAATCACCCACACTGGTCAACCCGCAGAACTTCCATCGTACAACCCCAACATACATATTATTTCAAATTCGGAAACTGTAAAATGAATTGTTCATCACAATTCTCACAAAACATACAAATAACAAAGCAGATTACGACTGAAGGTCACATAAACCCTAGTTTTGGGTTGTTAATAAAAATCAAATAAATTAACATTGCAAAACAAGGGCAAATGCACACTTACATTTCGGAGTCATCATTCCTGCTTCTCACTGTAAACGGTAACCGTTGTCACCTTCCCATCAATCGTCTCCGTCAAATCGCGCCCCTTCTCCTGTTCGTGGTGAGTTTTTGAAATGTATACAACTGAATCAGCCTATTTTGGGGGTTTCAAAATGTTTTTCGAATTTTGAAATTAATGTATATGGATATGATATTAACATCTACTATTAAAGTAATTTTGAAACAAATGGGATAAATAAAGTAATTTCCTTAACCTGGACGGAATATCTTATGAGAAGTCAGATTTTGATCTAGCCTGAGTTGCTGGTTACATGTTGTGTGTCTTTTGGCAAGGACTTGAAATTGTCGAGCATTAATGTGCATTAACGTTATTGATTATTCGTGCTTTATTTTGCGTTCTTGTTCTATGAGAGTTGACCGAAAGCCTTGTATACGAGTGGTTTCGTGTTTCCTATGTTGGAGTGTTAAGCACTCAATACTGGTTTGGGTATTGTCGGTAGTCAAGATGTGGTGGATGTCTTAGAACGTTGTACTTGTTGAAGTTGTCGTTATTGTTATTATTGTTATCGAGTCTTGTGAAGCAAGACTTTTCCATTAATTAAGGTGTTGTGAAAACATCATGGGGTTGAGAAAGAAACTTGGAAGTGTGAATTGAAGTCTGTAAGAAATATCCGGACTTATTTGTTGATATTCGAACATATGTCGAGAATTTAATTTTGTAATGAAATGTAAAAACATTGTATATGTTTTAAAGTATGGAAACATTGTATATGTTAATTATGTTTTGGAAAAACACGAACTAATATGAACATTGTATATGATATGGATGTCTCAGGGACTTGGCTTCAAATAAGCATTACATATGTCTTGAAAATACGGAATATTAGGTATGTTGTATCATTTTGATAACATTGTATGTGTTGCATAAATTTTGGGAACTTGAGTTGAGTATAAACATTGTAAATGTTTTGGAAATATATGAATTGTGATTCACTGTTGAAACTCGTGTATCAAGTTAATGAGAAGAGGTGACCAGAGAATGGGTCATGTTAATTAAAATTGATAAGATTATCATAATAGGAATAATTTGATTGATTTGACACTTGTGTTGAAATTTCGAGGATGAAATTCCTTAAGGGGAGGAGATTATAGCGATTTTGGGTTTTGACCCGACCTTTGAGATATTCCAAACTCGGGTTTTGTGGTTGAATATTGTATCCATGTCTTGTTTATCCCTTTTTACTCTTTGTATTTGAGTTTTGGAACTTGTTGGGCGAGTTTAGAACAGGTTGGTTGTTAATTGGTTTAGATTGTTGTTGTCTAGATTTTGGCCTCTTCGCTCAAGCAAGGCTTCTTACGCTTGAGTGAGTTCTTTGTAATTTGCTTCTTCGCTCGAGCGAGATTTCTTGCGCTCGAGTGAGAATTAGGAGTTCTCAGGTTTCTTTCCAGACGTAGATTTTCTAGGAAAGATAGAGTCTTTCGCTCGAGCGAGGTTTCTTGCGCTCGAGCGAGCTTATGTTATCTGTTCCTTCGCTCGAGCAGGGTTGTTGCGCTCAAGCGTACGTGTGCATGTATGGTAGACCTGAAGCTTTGCATTCTACGCTCGAACGAAACTTCTTGCGCTCGAGCGAGGTCATTTGTTGTGTCTGGTCGCTCGAGCAACAACTCTTTTGCTCAAGCGAAAACCGCGTTTATCAACTCGCGGCAGAGATATTTTACTTGACTTTTTGATTTCTTTTCATCCCAAAACCCTAATCCGACACACTCTCTCTCTAAAACACACACTCTCTATCTCTACAAATACACATTGATTTGGGGATCTCTCAATCCTAGACCCTTTATTAAAAAGATAGAGCATTGTGGGGGCTTCCATTTCATTCGAGCAAAATCGAGTTTGGTCATCTTTGAGGATCTTATTTTTCTCCTTTGAGCTTCTACACTTGAGGTAGGGATTTTCTACACATTGATATGGTTTTTAGCCTAGGTATTTGTTGTTATGCACAAATGATGGGATTTGAGAAGGTTTTTGGTGAAGTTAGGGTTTGGATTCATAAAATTGAAAGAAGGGTGTTTATATTGGGCTCCATGAATACATATATGGGGTATTGAATATAAGATTATATAGGTTAAAATGGTGAAATTTGGCCTTGGGGTTAATATTTTGAAAAGGGAAAATTTGCCATAATTTGAGTTAAATAAATTATTTTGTATAAATGATGAAATAGATATGGGAAATATGCAATTGGGAGGGTGCATGAGTGAATGATGTAGTTGGATTTGTTAAATCACTCAGCTAAGGAAATTTGATAAATTATCTGTTTAAAAGATTGTATATCTGTTTAGAAATATCTGTTTTGGGTTATGAGTGGAGGATATCCATGATTGTTGTAGAAACTGTATGTGGATTAGGTGAATTGAAACCTATCGTTTAATTTACCTCATTGAATATGATGGCATGATTGAGATGTTGGATATGTGTCATAGATAGTTATTGTATATGACAATGCTTTTAATACATTGCATATGTACCATTGTTTGGGAGGAGATAGGGGATATACTCCATTTATAATTAAGTTGGCTGGAGTGTCTAGGGTGAAAGTCCTGAAATCTTGTGCATATATGGGTGCCGGTTCCCTCGGATGAAAATTCCATAAAATGGCAAAACTTGAAATCTTGTACATGTATGGGTGTCGGTTCCCTCGGATGAAAATTTCGTAAAATGGTGGAACTTGAAATCATGTGCATATATGGGTGCTGGTTCCCTCGGATGAAAATTTCGTAAAATGACAAAACTTAAAATCTTGTGCATATATAGGTGCCTGTTCCTTCGGATGAAAATTCCGTAAAATGGCAAAACTTGAAATCATGTGTATATATGGGTGCTGGTTCCCTTGGATGAGAATTCCGTAAAATGGCAAAATGTTGAAGTGTTTGAATAATAGATGTTGTTAAAGTGTTAATCAATGAATTGTAATTTCATTTGGTGTATTTAGATGACAATGAACTTGACTCATAAATTGAATTAAAAATGATAGATGGAAATAGATTGAGATATGGGTGTTAGTATTGAATGATTATGGAAAGAATGTGAGTTGGTTATGAATGTGGAACATTTATCTAGCACTTATATCTTAGTTAAACCTCATATATTGTATTAGTCTATCTCTACTGGGTTTTGGCTCACCCTACTTGGGAAACTTTTTTCAAGTACTGGCGATGTGTTTCCTCCAAGGATATAGCAAGGGGGGAACTTAGGAGCTGAAGGCTCTATTTGATTATTTTTGTGTGTAAATGTTTATTCAAGCCAAGGGCTTTAAATGTATAGAGCTTATGACTCTCTTTTGTTTTTAACCAAGTAATGTCTTGGAAAGATGTAAGCCCAAAGGGAATTTGTTTGTGTTAAACCCTCTTGAATTATCAACTTTATATAATGAAATGATTACTTACACTCTGATTTACGTAATTGTTGATTATGCTTGGGTTATCTCTATGGTATTATTTTGGGGATATTACAAATCTCAGGAGGTGTATTTGTAATTATCCTTACTTATATAATATGTAGATAGATATAAATTAGCTCTACATATCAATTTTTTTTAAGTAACAAGTTTGTTTATTTTTTTTAAAAAAAAGAAAGAAGAAGAAACGGATGAAGTGAAGAATTAACTATTATTTTAATTGATCTTTTAAATTTTTATACAAAAATATATAAAAATATATAAAGAAAAATTAAGGTAGTGTTTGGTAGAGTTTTAGAATTATGATTTGAGAATAAAGTTATATTTTGAATTTGTGAATTTTAGAATTGTGATTTGAGTGTGAAAAATTTGTTTCGTTATGAGTTTTAAAAAGAGTTTGAATTGAGTGATGTGATAAATGATATTTAATATAAAAACTTACAACCCATTACCAAATACACAACCCAAAATTCTATTCAAAATTCATAAAAAATTTTAAATAGAATTTTGCAAATATTTTTTTTTATAATATAAAAATAACAGGTGCAAATAAAAAAATCGAACACTATTCCAGTCAATCGGTGGGATGATCGGTTAGTCAAAATTTTTCCGCCTTGCAAAGTGTTTTCAAAAGTAAATGTGAAATTAATTTTTAAAAACGCTAAACAAATACTACACTCAAAAGTGAGTGTAATTATATTTTGAAAGTTCTACCAAACGGAGCCTAATTGTTAGACTACAATTTCTAAACTTTGGGTAAATTACAATACACTCTTGAAATTTGCTTAAAGTACAGATTATCCCCTGTGATTTGAAAAATTATAAATATCTCCTTGTTAGTATTTTTTTATTTAACAAAATTAACAAAAAATAAATTTCATAATTACTCTCTTATACAATAGTAAAATTATCTAAATTATTAATTGAAATATATTTTTAATATCATTAAAAATTATTAATTAATTTAATAATTTATTAATAAAAAAAATATTCCTTATGAAATTAAAAACCTCAAAAAATAAAATATAATTTTCAAAATTATAAGAGCTTTTCCGATTTTAACCAAATCTAATAATATAATTTATCCCTAAACTTTTTGCCGAATAGTTACCAAAACAATCCTATAAATACCAAATCAGTGATTGAATTCCAAAAAGATATCTCAGTTGCGCTGCAACCCTATCTCTCTCTCTGCCTCTGTTTGGTGCCGCGGTGAAAAGTAGAAGGGGGAGTTCTTCTAAGCGGCAGAGCACCAGCGCTCTCTTCTCAGTTATCGGTGAACTCGTCACCGGCTGATCTCTTCAGAAATCATCGATCCCTGCAGATCAGATCTCCTCGCATCTCAGGTATTCCCTCCGATCTCCTTTTCCAGTTTTATTTTGTTTTGCTGTTTTGTTGATAATTATTATGGGAAAATTATAAAATAAAAAAGAAATAATTTAAAGCTGCTAACAAAATAATCTTCCCGACCACGACCACAACCACAATTACAATTACAATTACAATTTTTTTTATTATTTATTTTCCTTACTACTGGAAGCAGCGAAAGAAATGGAAGGGTTCAATATGGAAGTATCAAATTCATCGTCATCCTCGGTGTGTCTTTGTGTGAGCACAACCGAAGCTTCTGGTGAAAAAAAAACGCGTTGGTATATAATCAACCTCAATGAAGCAACATCTATCCTTGGGCTTTGTGACAAAGAAAATGTCAAGAAAATGGAAAAAGAAGCCAAGAGAAGAGCCAATCTGTTTAAGAAGATAACTGGCATGTTTATTAGTGGAGGGAAAGTAGAGGAGATGGAGGAGTTCTTCTCCACACCGCTCACCCCGGTGTGTGAGACCCCTAATATGGCATTTGGTTGTTTCTGGACTACATTGGGATCGGTTGTATGCTGGTTTGGGTCCGAACGAGGTAGTCACAAAGTCAAGTATTGGGACCTTGCAGATATTCAAAAAGGCATGGTGGGAGCTCCTCCCATGATTAGCCGCCGAAGTGGTGGTAAAGCTGTGGCTATTGATGGGAAAATTTATGTCTTTGGAGGCACTAAGCCCTGGGGTGGTTCTAGCACCAACTGTAGTTCAGAGGCGTGGGCGGAAGTGTTTGATGCTTCCAATAATGAATGGAAGCCATTGAAGCAACCTTCCTTCCGTGTGCCCTCTATGTATTTGTTTCTGTTACCCATGCATAATGAAAAAAGCATTATTGTTGGATCACTGCATAAGCGCGGGTTGTATGCTTATCATGTTTGTCAAGATTCGTGGGATGTGGTGGATGAAAAATTTGAGCTCATATCTCCATATTGCGATCCAGTATTGGCTGGTCATACCCTCTATTGGGTTGGAGGAGATGAGATCATTCACGCGTATGATCTCAATGAGAAAAAATATTTTTGCGGTCGTATCCATTTTTGGGCATTGAAACAAGTTTTGTTGCTTTTAAGGGATGATCACTGTTTTCCACTACTCTTCTTTCACTTACATGATGAAATGTTTTGCCTGATATGGGAGGGACTTGAATATTCTGCTGGACGTCACCGTTCTGCGCTTGTTGTTCATCAGTTTTGTCTCTCCAAGCGCATCAAGAGAGGAGTACTCGGTTTGAGTGTGAAGCCGTTTTCTACCGAATATTATCTACCTGACGGAATTATTTGCAGGTCCTACGATGGCATAGTGCTGTAAGTTCATCATCTCTTTAGCTTCTTCCTTAGCTTTTTTTTCCCCATGAACTGCAATTAAATTAATTTGATGCTTGAAAATTTGGAAAAACTTGACAAGCTGATTGTTCAAGTTAAGCTTGCCACAACTAGGTAATTTTCTTCCTCTTTCGTTTTTAATCTATATCTCATACTCTAACCAAATTACTTTTTGTACGATGTTTATGAACATATAATGTCATTATAATCAATTTTATCCAAATTCTTAAACTATTTTGTCAAATTCTTGCATAAAGTATGTTATGCCAAATAGATAGTCGACTTTGCCAATCATAACATTGTATTAATTCATGGTGAGGTTTAGATGCTCATTTATGTGTTTTTGTTGTATGGTTTTTCATGTTGTGCTCATATTGATTATGTGCTTTAGAGGTCAGTTTGTTGTTGCCCGCTGCTGCTGCTACTTTTTTGTGTGATTTTTAATGCATCGATGCGCATCTTGCAGTAACACGGGTGGGATGGGGGCACCTTCTGGTTCTCATTGAAGGCGCAGCATTGTGGGAATGGTTGGGGATGGTTCTTGTTGGAAGACTTTTTTAATACTAGTTTTTGATTTTGTGAATTTTTTTTTAATTTTTTTTAATTTTTTTTAATTTTTTGGGGTTGCATTGGAAAAAATTTGTGAACTTGTTGAACAATTTATTTTTAATGCTTTTATTTATTTATTTTATTTATTATAACTCATGTCTGCTTGTTGCTGTGTACTTGTTTTTCCATTGGCTTTAAGCTCGGACATGGTGTGGTGTTGCTAGACTATATTATTCAGGATATTCAACTGTTATGTAATGCATTTTGACTTTTTATTATCGTTGTTAAGGTACAAGACAAGTGGTTTATGTAAGGCCCATTTTGGGCTAATGCGGTTCTATCTTAGGTCAAGTTTGGCATATATAAAATAATTTATCTTTTTATATTTTTATTTTTTTTCCATCACATCAGCTATCTACTTTTCTACATATCTTTTTGTAAAAAGACAAAAAGTGCACTTATTTAGGTCATCTCAAACAACCCTTAGTTTTCATTTCTTAAGTAATTTTATAGCCTCAGTTGAAAATATGCTTTTTTAATAATTTTTTAGTTCTTTGATTAAAATATAATGTAAAAATAATTAGTATGTTGGAATGATCTTTTAATTTTTTATGAAAAGATGTGAAAAAAATAAGAAAAAAAAAAAAATTTTAACTTTTTAATATAGATTATTGACTTTAAAAAAAAAAAAAATTATGATTTTTTTTAAATTAAAAAAAAAGAAGTTGTCAAACGAGATTTAAATATGTGTAGGCTTCGTCTCTGTTTTTGGACTGAGATATGTTTATTATGTCATATCATGCTTTTAAAGTACATTAAAATGGACCAATTTTGTGAATAAAATTAAACTCAATTAGAAGCAACTAATTGAACATATTTATGTTCATAGCTATCATCTTTGTTCAATTCTAGGACTTTTGTTGTCAAGAATGGACCTATACAAGAAATGGTAATTGCAAGTTTGTTCCCATCATTGAATTAGGACTATTGATTTGGGCTTTTTAAATTATGAGTAAATTAAAATTCAAAATGATTATGATGTCACATTATTTAAGGAGTAATTTTAATTCGCGATAACAATTATAACCTGATTGAATTAATGTTAGATAAGAGTCCATCATTATTTCATGATAGGAACTATAACGTGATTAAATTAACGTTTGATAAAAGTCAACCATAGATATTTAAATAATCAAATTATAATTTTACAGTGGATGATGAAGTCTAATACTTTTATGACATGAGCTTTTAGAAGTATAAGATTGATTTGTAATATATTTATTAATCCATCATTTAATTAGAAAAGTGGAGTCGGAGTAATAGTTAAAATACACAAGTTTTTTTTTTTTTTGGATGAGAACAAACTCAAATTCTCTCTCAATACGTAGAGAATTAAGCCTTGTTTGGTTTGATTTTGGGAGAAATTTTTTAGAAATATACTTTACAAACACTTTTTTAAGGGTAATCAAACCAAATAGATTTTCTCAAAAAAACTCTCAAAAATGTGTTTGGTTATCCAATTTTCAGGATTACTTTTGAAACATGTTTGTAAAAAAGGCAAATCAAACAAGTTTTTATACTTTTATCTCAAAAACTACTCTACAAAAAGGCAAACCAAACAAGTTTTTGTATTTTTTATCTCAAAAATTACTCTACAAAAAGCCAAACTAAACAAGTTTTTGAACTTTTTTTATCTCAAAAACTACTGTACAAAAAAAATCAAAATTATTTTAGAGAGAATATTTAGAAAAAGACAAACCAAACAGGTTTTTCTACTTTTTATATCAAAAACTACTCTATAAAAAAAAAATCAAAGTTATTTTAGAGAGAATATTTAGAAAAAGACAAATCAAACAAGTTTTTGTATTTTTTTTATCTCAAAAACTACTCTATAAACACAAACCAAACACATCCTTAATTTTTTACATGAATGTTCTACTCAATAAGTTTTAAAATGTGAATGGTTTAGATTATTAAAATCGGCTCTAAAATGTATCTACCAAACCTAAACGCCTTTTCAAGTTGAGATGACAACTTGAGAAACATCAAATTTCTATCCCCTCCAAAAAAATAAAAATAAAAATAATAATGAATAAATTTTTTTGAATATTGACTAACCTTTAACATCTTTGGAAAAAAAGAGGATAAAAGTGTTGAGTTTTTTTGGCAGAATATAATCTCTTTAGAGGTAAGCAAACTGCGTATCACAATTTTTAAAAATTGGGTTTGTTTAAGGAAGCTAAAGTATTATTTATTTATTTATTTATTTTGAATAGAGAAAGTTTGGAAAGACCGCACAAAGAACAAGGATCTAGTTTTTATTTTTATTTTATTAGAGAGATAGTTTGGGAAGAGAGAAGAAATATAGGTTTTAATTTTTTTTTTTTTTAAGAAATCAGTGGGAGAGAATAGAATGAAGAGATTATGAAATATTTTTGTTATTTTTTATTTGAAATTCATAAATTAAGAGATAATTATTATTTTTAAAATAATTAAAAATAAACCAGTTAAGAGTTTTTCCTAGCTTATTTTTGTAAATTAGAAAATTGATAATTTTAGAATGAAAGTTTATAATTCTTAAAAGGCTTTTTCATTAATAACTCAATAATTTTAGAATAAGAGTTTGTCAAATCCAACGTGGCAATTCAACAACTCTATTTTGACATGAAGAATAAAGTTCACTCGATATGCCAAATGTTGAGTTGGCGTTTGGCATGAACTCAACATGACAAATTTGACATGCTCCATGTTGATGTCAAATGTTGGCTCCACCCAATAAAATAATTTTATTTTTAAAAAATAATAGAATAATAGATTTGACATATCGGATAAAGAGTTTCTATATCAAATTGATACATACCAATTTATCACCTAAGCTTTCAAAAAAGATTAGTACACCAAATTTTGAGGGTTTTGGTGGATATACATATAACAGGGTTTGGGGTGCCTGCTATGCCCTAGCACAGCAGACACTGCTGTGCGACCCTATCGAACCGTTCACATTTTAGAATACATCGAGTAGAATACACCTGTAAAAAATTAAGTTAATCGGATATTGTTAACCATTTCGTCCACTCACATTTGTATTCATTTTAATACTTTAAATCACAATGTTATTTATTTTTGAAGATACAAATGTGAGTGGATGAAAGGGCTAACGATATCCGATTAACTTAATTTTTAGCAGGTATATTCTATTCGATATGCTCTAAAATGTAAACGGTTCATATTATTAAAACGGACTCCAAAATAAGCCTATAGGGCCGCACAGCAGTGCTTGCTGTGTTGGGGCACAGCAGGCACCCAAATCTTATATAACATTATTCTTAATCCAATGATGAAAATGGCTTTAGGAATGGCAACGGGCCGGGACGGGGTTGGGAATTACACTCCCCATCCCCGATCCCTGATCTCCAAAAATATAAAATTCGTCGTCCCCGCCCCCGATCCTTGGCGGGAAACCTATCACTCTTCCGGCCCCCTAACGGGGATCGAGTGTCCCTGACCTGGAAAAAGCCCCGTACAAAAACAACAAAATCATCAACATCATCAACAACAACATCATCAAACAACAACTTCATCAAACAACATCAACAACAACTTTATCAACATCATCAACAACTTCATCAACGTCATCACAGAAAGAGAAAGAGATCTAAGTAGAGAGAGAGAGAGAGAGAGAGATCTGCTCAGATCTGCCGTGGTGAAGGGAACCAACTTTAGAGTATGGAGGTTTGATGACTTTAGTATCACGATAGTAGTGGTGGCCCAGAGGAGGAGGCGACAGTGTTCTCTTTGATTCCGCAACGGCGGTGTTCTCGTTGATTCGGTGCTCTATCTCTCTCTCTCTCTTTGGTCTTTGCTCTCTTTCTCTCTCTCTCTCTCTCTCTCTCTCTCTTTCTCTCTGACTTTGCTTTTATTTTATTGTTTGATGGTAGATAGAGGGATATATATATATATATAATTTTAGTTCGGAAAAAACGGGATCGGGGACAGGGACGGGCCAGGGTTGGGGCTGGAAAACGTATCACCGTCCCCGAGACGAAAATTATTAGGGATTCATTTTTTAATACCATCCTCGGCCTGTCGAGGTTATTTTTCGGGGAAATCCCGTTCTAATCAAGGTCAGGGGGTCAGGTCCCCATCGGGTCAGGTTCAAATTGCCATCCTTAATTGGCTTTGTAATAGTTATAAAGTATTCAATACTGTTGAATGCAATAATCTTAAGATTTGATGTTTCACCAATTTTCTCACCTCCTAATTTCATCTCAATCCTCACGTTTCTCCCAAACCTTTCATTCTCTCTCTCTCTCTCTCTCTCTCTCTCTCTCTCTCTCTCTCTCTCTCTCTCACATTTACCTCAATCCTCACCCGATATTGTAATCAATCCGTCTCCATACTACAACATTTACAAAAAATTTTAAAAAATATTTAATAAATACAAAAAAATATTCTTAATTTTTTAAATTAAATGTTTAAAAATAGAAATCTTTTTATTTTTTGTATTTTTTTTATTTACAATTTTGGGAGATAAAGTATTAAATATCAACATGTAAATAGAATAGAGTATTGTTCCAGATGATAGATTTATTTATCTGTTTAGAAATATCTATTTTGGGTTATCGGTAGAGGATAGCTATGATTATTGTAAAAAATGCATGAGGCTTAGGAAAATTGAAACTAATCAATTGTATTATGTCATTAAATATGATGGTTTGAGTAAATCGTTGAATATGTGAATTGATGAGTCATTGTACATGACAACGTGTTTAAATACATTGTATATGTATCTTTGAATGTGAGGAGCTAGGGGATGTACTCCATTGGTTGGGAGGAGATAGGGGATGGACTCCATTGAGAATTAAGTTGGCTGAAGTGTCCAGGATGAAAGTCCCGAAATCTTATTTATTTTATGGGTGCCGGTTCCCTCGGATGTAATTCCGTAAAATGGCAAGAAATAAAAGTGTTGAATGGATGAATGCATTGAATTGTGAACCATTGAGTTGAAATCTCATATTGGTTGTTTGATGATTATGAATTTGGTAAATAGATTTACCCAAAATGGATGATTGAAAATGAATTGAGATATGGTTATGTAAATTGAATGGTCATGGAAATAATATGTGTCGGTTGAGAAATATCCTACATTTATCTAATGCTTATGCCTTAGTTAATTCTCATTTATTGTGTAGCATATCTCTACTGGGTTTTGGCTCACCCTACTTGGGACACAATTTTCAAGTACTAGTGACATGCCACCTCCAAGGGCGCTTGAGAGGTTTAGGGGTTGAAGGCTCCATTTTTGCTATTTCATTTTGTGTTGGATGTTTTCTTTTAAGTCGAGGGCTTTACTTGTATAGAGACTTGACTTTTCTTTTCTTTTGTTGTAACCAAGTGATAACTTGGAAAGATATAAGCCCGTAGGGCATTTATTTTGTTGTTATCAATTAAAGTTACATGCTATAGTTTCAAGAAGAATATTTGTGAAAGTGTAACGCGTGTCATATATTTTGTAATACAAACTCTGATGAATGAAAATGTAACATTTCTATTATGTTTATGATTCTTATGAATGGATGATTTATATAATATTTTAAGGGCGTTACAATATTGTTATTGATTTCACTTATTATACAAATTATAAATACCTAAAACTTTTAAAATTATATCACATCATCTATTAGTACATTAATTAATATACCAACTGATATATATATATATATACTAGTGTATGCTCGTGCCTAAAGGCACGGTGTAAATAATGTTGGGATTAAAATACAATTGTAATTTATATATACTATGTTGAAATTTATGAAATCTGTGTCATTTTTTGATAAAGATACTAAGAAAATATAAAGAAATATTATTCTTCTCAAAGAACTTGTAGCAATTTTACTTGTACCACACGCTGTACAGAACTCAAATAAAATAACAACTCCCCCTAAACAAAATACAGAAATCAGCGCTATTGTATACTCGTTAACGTTCTATAATAAAGAGAAAAAAAAATTACTGAACACCACATAAAGCACACCAACAAATGCTCTGCAATCTTAACAAATTAAATTGAAAATTAAATATCAAACAATATATACCAACCTATACTCTGCAATTCCAAACTTAGGGGATTCTAAAACTTAGCACAAAGTTATTCCCAAAGTAACTCAAAATTTACCAATATATATTGTCTTAAGCAAGGCATTTATTTTGTTTCTAAGATTAATTTGTGTTCACCAAAAAGAAAAAAAAAGATTTATCTATGTTTATCTTCCCTTTTTTTGTTTTTTCAATTTTTTCAATCTTCATTATGCACATTTTCTTTTTGTTTTAAATCTTCAACACATACTCCCAACAATCACCAAAATGTATAATGGCCAAACCAACATTTTCTTATGGCGGGAAAAGAAATCTAGTGTACAGTGCATGAGTCAGTCAAATAAGCCATTATATTAGGTTTCTCATAGGTCATACCAATCCATTCTATTTCATTCTACTACTTTACATTCACCAAAACCACTCACAGAAAAGTTACAAAGACTACTACAACACTCTTTACTAAACTCCAAAAAAAAAGAAGGATTCAGAAAAATAATCTAGTGGAAAAAGCAAATGAAAGCAAAAAGTTTGAGCAATACTATTTTTTTATCATGGTTTACTGCTCATTAGTCCCATTTTGCTTCCATCTTTTATGCAAATGGAAAGAGAGCTTTGTTTAAAACATAACTACAAAATGGAGGGGGGGGGGAGGGAGAAATTTTTTATAAACCCAATAATCACCGAAGACCCAATAAGTAACAGACCAAAAAATTTAACTTTTATCAAAATTATGAGTAATGAAATGGATATAATAAAGAAAAATTGTGTGAGAGGGTTTATACCTTTGATTATATCGAAAACCTAGAAATTGATGACCACCAACAAAAAACATAGCACAATACGAAAACAACATAAAGTAACAAACTAAAACGTGGGAAAAAACTAACGATTAGAGGTAGAAAAGAAATGACATATTTATCAAAACTTTAATAAAAAATATTATCAAAGAAATCAAAAAATTGTTGAACTGCAGCAAGAAGAAATCAGATATTAGAAATTGAATTATAAAAATATAACAATCGAAACGAAGGAAAGAAAATAATTAATCAAAATATCATTAATGTTTGTAGACAGTGCAAGGGAAAATATACATGGATGTCCATTATACACGGAATAAGTAAAAGAAAATAACGGTATCTTAGGTGACTCTGTCAAGGCTCAAATCACTTTCATAGTTCATTATCAAAGAGAATCAACATAGATGTTCATACTTTACAGAGTATAGCATTTTCAAAATGAAAAAATCACACCTAAAACACTAACTAAAGAAAAATAATAATTTTGTTACAAAGATGAATGTAGTGATTGACAGCACACAAAAAAAAAAAAAAAAAAAAAAAAACCCATCATTCAAATGTAAAGCATTATCCGAATCAAATTGATTCATTAAAATCCCAATTCAACTGAAACACATGCATAACAAAACAAATTAGAAAAAATGTAATTGTTTGAGCTTTAAGTACTGCTTGAGTTATCGAGTCTAAAAAAGAAGGGAGAAAAAAATAATAAACAAAACTCGAAGTATAGTTTCTATCACAACATACCAATCCACATTCTCAAATAATAATAAAAATTAGGTTTCTTACATATTTGTACTTCAATGGAGGCTCCAATTACCGTCATCGGCCAAGTCTCAAATTCTACAGGATTTAACCACTGTCATCAATATCTGTAAGTAAACTTGACATGGTAGCAAAGTCATGTCACTTGAGAAATAATCAAACCAAGCAACCATATATGGATTGAAAAACATACAGTCAGTTGAGAAAATAAAAAATAGAGGATGTAAATATCACAAATAAATGACTTAATTTACTTTTTTTTTTTTTAAAAAGAAAGAGAATAAGTGGACGACACATGCCGATGTCACTCCTCAACATACTTGAATTCAAATGTGAGACAATAAAATTAAGAATTCAAACACAAAAAAAATGATATGTCCAGATTCAACTCTTAAAAATGAAAGGATTTTCATGCTCACAAAGAGAATAAAAACTAAGGTACATTGTAAAACAAAAAGATGGCATGCTCACAAAGAGAATACAAACTAAGGTACACTCACCCACAATTTTTAGAATATTGTAAAACAAAAAGATTGCATGCTCACAAAGAGAAAACAAACTAAGGTACACTCACCCATAATTGGGGAACATTGTAAAACCTGACATGCATTTGCTAGTGGGTCTAATTTGTGGCTAATTTTTTTTTTTTTTTTTTTCCTAGATTATTAAATCCCAAGGGGAATAAAGAAGAAATTAATATAAAAAATAATTTTTTTTTAAAAAGTAAAACTAAACCAATTGGAGTAAACAATAATGAAAACAAAAAGGAAACTAATTCATATAAATGAGATATAAAACTAATACTACATTAAAAAACACTAAACAAAAACAGTCAATAAAAGAGAAAACAATGTAAGTTATACGCTGCTGTCAATTGAGAGAAAGAGAGAGAGTCACCGAAAAACAACTCCATTAAGATTCTAATGATCTTCAAAATAGCATAAGTCACCTCGCAAAAATGAGAGATCACACAGCATTAACAAAATCAAATTGACAACTCATAACAGAGGAAAAAAAAGAAAAAAACCAATTTGATAGTGTTTTTTTTGTATTATTTGAAGCCCGCAATATTCTCAAGACACAGAAAAGCGGAAAAAAACTCACACACAAATATTATTGTCAACTCAAATTGCTATGGAATTTGTTTCCCAATGGAAGCCAAGCACCCTATAACCAACAAATAACTTCAACTAATAATAATAATAATAAATCAACTATTAATAGGTACCAAATTTATCACAATTTTAGCAATAAAACAAACTAATTAATCTACTTACAAATCTAATTAATTAAATCCAGCATAATTAATTACAAATCTAATTAATTAAAGTTTCTAGCAACTTTTCCCATGGTTTCAACATATTCGGCATAACTAACTAATTAAAATACCTGTTTGGGATAACATCTCCACCAAAACCAAGACACTGAAACAGAGCCGGCAACCCACAACCCTAATCTTCTCCATTGTCGCCATTGAAGTTGTTGCACCATATGAAGCAGATCACACAATGGTGCTTAAAGATGGGGCATAAAAAATATAAAGAGATAGATTAATGGTGCCCGAACAAATAATCCAAGTCAATTAAGAAAAATAACAATTCAGAACATTAGCACTTGTTCTTGAGTACAAAACCCAATAAAAAAAAAATAATTTTGATAAAAATACATTCATAATAGACCTTTCAGTCAAACCCAAAAATGACAATAACCAAAATTTCATTTTCTTTACTTTTGCTGCCACTTTCTCAGCAACCAAACACGACAGAAATATTTTTGTATAACTACATCTAATAAAAAGAATGGTTTCTATGCTGATAACAAAAAAACAAAAAAAAGGAAAAAGGAAAGAAAAACAAACTCAAATAAAAGAGGGAAAGTGTGAGAGGGCAAGGGAGAGGAGGCAAAGATTTATTATCATATCAAAATCCAAAACCCAAATAAAAACCCTAGATTCTCATACCTTCTTCCAAAAAAAACAATAGGGAGTATAACTTTCTACCCTGGAGGTGTGCATAGAGAGAGGAGGTAGAGATTGAGGCAGATGGTAGAAATCACCCCCTCTCAGTGGTGCTATATTCCGTCAGAGCTATATTCCGGAAATCACCACCGAAGATTAAACTTCTAAAGAGACAAAGCTTGGTAGAAAGAGGAAGATGCGTGGTGGGAAGAAGAGGTGTGAGAGAGAATGGAGTTTCAAATTTTGAAATCAAAATCAGAGAGAGAGAGAGAGAGAGAGAGAGAGAGAGAGAGAGAGAGATGTCTGTGTGAATTGTTTGAATCCTGAGGATAAGAATCGAAAAGCTAAATGTAAAATTGATCTGAAGCATTGGTATTCACCCAAAAAATTTGAACCATTGAAATGTCCAAGTAAGACAAATGAGAGTAAGACATTTTCAACCGTTTGATTGAATCAATCTGATGGTGCATATTTTGACAGATAGACAAAAGTCCCATCAGGATTCAAAAATGTTAGGCACGGAGGAAATAATATTGGGATTAATCTTCTCCTGTCCAATCTTTTATGTAGTACATGGAAAATTTATTCACAAAATAATTTCGGAGAAAATTGTTCCTCTCGTTTAGCATCACTATTATTCTTACCCAAGTTATCAATCTTTCTTGTTCTAATTGAAGAGGTTGATCTCATTTGAACTTTGGCTCAAATTAGAAAGGAATATAATCTCAGTGATTGGTAACCAAGTTGACAATGTCCAACAGTGCAAAAAACAAAGTTGCACTTTAAATAATGTTATGTGCTCTCTAAGAAACATGTAGTGCAATTTTGGCTTGTTCAAATTCAACTAAACAAAGTTATGATCAAAAAGAAAAAATAAATTCAACTAAACAAAGTTGACAAAAAAGAAAAAAATGGTCCAATAATGGTTATGAAGGCCTTTCTTAGGCAGTGTGTATTGTGGGAAATCAGAAACCAACTTTGTGTGCCACTTCTATGCACTCATATAAAACATCTTAATTCATAAACAAAAATAAAAGAAAATATAAATAAAAACAAATTTAAACAGTAAAGTGGCAAACTCATTGCCCTCAAAGAATTATAGATTCTTTGAATCTTTCTATAACAAATGTAGATAATTGGAGCACATTTTGGGTGGAAATGAACGGGCATCTCAACCGTTGAATTTTAGATGGAACAATCTAAATCATTGAAACAAAATGTATCTCTGATAAAAAATCTCATGCTTAAGTGAATAAAAAGAAGAAAACAAAAATTTAAAAGAGGAGGAAAATATAAAAAAATAACAATAAAAATGATAGAAAAAATCTTTTTAATCAACAACCAACAAAAAATTAGCAATGCTAATCAACAACCATAAAAAAATCTTTTTAATGTTTTTTTTAATAACCTTAAACAAAATTAACCATATATGACGGTCAAATATTTTTTCCAAATCACTTGGTAGCAAAACTATTTAATCACAAAAGATTAGACAAAAGAACATAGGTCTAAAAACTAATTCCATTTAATCCAATAACAATAAAAAATGATAAAATTCCATTTTGAACTAACCCAAAATTATAGAAAGAGGATACCATAAACTAATAATTAGCCAAAGGAAACTCAACAAAAATAAAATAAAATAAAATTTGAGGCTGAAAAATATTTATGAACTATTTCCTCCACTTACTCACCGACCAAACATGACAGAATTTTTTTGGTAAAAGCTACTGATTTATGGATTAATAAATATTTATACCGATTCAAAAAAGTCTTCAAAATTGAAACAAACAAAAAATAAATATTACACTCACCGTGTAATTCCATCCCATGTGAAACAGATCCATACTCTCACACTATTTAATTTCATTTTTAGAATTTATTTATTTTTAAATTTGACAAAAACAAAACTCAAACAAATATTTTCAAAATTTTAAAAAAATATTTATGATCCAAAAATAGAAAATCTTAGAAAGTTTTTTGTAAAAAAAATCTTAGAAAGTTTTTAGAAAATCTTAAAGCTCAAACTCAATGATTTAACACAAATCAAACTCTAGCATAGAAACAAAACAAATCTGATTGTTGAGTACAAACAAAACAAATATGAAATCTATATAATATGACCGACACTTTGTTTTTGGTCCGGCGGGGCAATCCTCTGAATTTTTTTTTTTTAAATTTTAAAATTAAAATTAAACAAAGTGATGATGAAAATGTGGATTAATCAAAAAAAAAAAAAAAAATCAAACTCTAGCATAGAAACAAAACAAATCTGAAATCTATATAAACAAATCCAACACTCTGTTTTTCTTTTTGTGAGTGAAGCAAAAAAGAAAAAGAAAAAAAAGAAAACAATCCATTTTGTGTTTTCTGAAAAAATTGTTTTCAGGAATTTTTTTGAAAACAATCCATTTTTAGGGAAACACCAAAAAGATATTCTCGAAATTTTTTTTAAAACGGTCTTTGCACAAAAATGAAAACAATGGAGGTTTTCGAACTTTTCATTGTTTTTGTTTCTGAAAATACAAAATCAAAGCAAAAAACAAAAGCAAAAACAAAACCAAACAAGCAGGCACTTAGCTAGCCTGAGAAGTTTGCATGGTAGTGAGGCAGACCTTCAATACAGCAACACCACCAGAAAGCTTAGCTAATCTCTCTTGCAACTTCTCCTTGTTAGAATCAGAAGTGCTCAAATCAATTGCTGACCTAATCTGCCATTACAAATGATAGGTAGCGTAATGAAGTTACAATCTGAAGAAATTTTTTATTTTTTACTTTTTTGCTATTGCTTTTCAATTAACTAATGGTCAATCAATCAACAACAGTTCAAGAATAAACTCAACAGGCAAATAGGGCTTCACATTTCGAAGAATGAAGCAACATATACCTGTTCACATCTCTCTTCCAAGGCCTCTTTGTTACCAGCACCATCAATAACAACTGTGTCATGATCGGATATTATGGCCTAAAACAACCAGCATCTTAATTACACGAAGAATATATAAAAGAAAAATGTGATGTTGAGCCGACATTACTATAGCTCTTTTCTTTTTCTTTTTTCCTTTTTTTTTTCTTTTCTTGGTAATTTGGTATCTTCCCTAAGGACAGACTTATCCAGGGGACCAAAGTTGAAAAAAATAAAATAAGAAGATATTCCTCTTTGAAGTGGTAGTAGAGTTTTACCTTTTTACATGAGCCAAGCATATCTAAATCCACATTCTCTAGATTCATATCAAGTTCTTCCGTTATAAGCTAAAAGGCACAATATAGATGCATTAATTTAAGGAGTCATGCAATACAACATTGTGAATAAGAAAACATTAATAGGACAATGAACCTACGTTGCCTCCCGTGAGAACGGCAAGATCCTGCAGACTGGCCTTCCTGTTCTCCTCAAACCCAGGAACAGTTATGGCACAAAACTATAGAGATACGAAATACACCTAATAAACATCTAAAAGGGACAAACAATTTAAAGGAGAAACTAAAGAAAAGAACAAAAAACAAAAACCACTCCATCAAAATCAAATTAGACAACACAAAAACCTTGATTCAGCATGGTCCAGCTTTAATTTGCATGTTTGAGTGAAACAAAAAGAAAAAAAAATGCTCTGAAGCTTAGAAAGTTTTTTGTAAAAAAAATCTTAGAAAGTTTTTAGGACACAAATCTGAAATGATTTAACAAATGCTTATATGATACCTTCAAAAGGAGTGTATACCATAGTGTTTCCCAAAGACTACAGATATATAGTAGGCATTGAAAATTAAGAAACAATGAAGAGGAAATATACCCAACAAATGCTTCAAATGGTTGAAGAAAGACAAAGATATCATGCTTCAAATTAAGCCATGAATTGAAAACACAAATATATAAATAAATAAATAGAATTTATCACCTCCCAACACCACAAGCAGGACTCTGTCTCATGATATCAGCATCAGCATTAGGGACTCCATACAAAGATCCGTGACCAATGAAAAGCATAGTGTTCTTCACAAAAGCAACAGTGGTGGAAAACCCAGAAGCAGAGCCACTCTCTCTCGCCCTCATCTTCTCATATATGTGATCGACCAATTTTGAGAGCGAAAGAGTGGTCTCTTCGAGCAAGTACGCAATCGCCGAATTGCTCGAACCACACTCATTCAAATCCAAATTGATTTTATCATCTGAAACCTCTTTGTAGTACTTGAACAAACCCTCCATCAGTGAAGAAGAAGAAGAAGCTCTATTCCTTTTCTTGAGAGACTTGGTCGCACTGTTTTCGTGATCTAGGTTGCTGTTCATTTTCTTCGATTCATCAGCATCGACGACCATTAGAGAGGGAGAGAGAAGAGCGCATGAAAGAGAAGGGATATCTCTGAAATGAGAAAGAGGGAGGATTTGGGCAGAGATGAAAGAGGAGAGACGAAGGGCAAAGGCTAAATCTGGACCATTTAGAGTGAATAATAATATTGATCTCAGTCATTGAAATGTCCTGCAAATGAAAATGAGACATTTTTAGCCCTTAAATTGAAACAATCTAATGATTCATATGTTGACACATAGACATTTTTAATTTTGAATTCAAAATTAACCTTTCATTATATATATATATATAACATTATTCTTAATCAAATGATGACAGACTTTGTAACATTTGTAAAGCATTCAGTGTTGTTGAATGCAAAGATCTTAAGGCCTGTTTATTTTTAGAGGTAGAATGGAGGAGATTGATAGTAAGGGGATTAATAAAATTGTGTTTGTTTTGATGATAGTTGTTAGTATGAGAATTGTTAAATTATTTTTATATAAAATAATAAAACAAATAAAATTATGATTTTTGCTTAAAAAAAAATACAAAAACATTAAACATTAATGTTTAAAAAAAATGCTCAACAAATAAAAAAAAAGTAAATTGTTGTTGACCGGCCGAATGTTCGATAACACTCAATCCGAATGGACTACTTTGCTAATACCATCTCCCAGTCCAGACTGCTAAAACCCCTCGATAAGGCCTATCATAATCCCTTCGGACTACAAATCTAGAGCTCCAAAACCAAAACAAACATAAACCATCTTTACTATTTATCTATCATAGTCTGGAGTAAACTGTGATAGCGGAAAACAAATGGGGCCTAAGATTTGACCTTTCACCAATTTTCTCACCTCCAAATTTCATCTCAATCCTCACGTTTCTTCCAAACATTTTACTCTCTCTCTCTCTCTCATTTACCTCAATCCTTAGTTGATGCTATAATCAATCTCTCTCTGTACTACAATATTTGCAAAAAAAAATTAAAAAAATATTTAATAAATACAAAAAAGTATTCACCTTATTTGGTTTTAATTTTTTCAATTAAATATGTAGCACTTGTATCCTTTAAAGTTTTTGGGAAGTGTATTTGAATCCTTTATTTTATTTTAGGAATCTTTGGTGTTGTTGTATCTTGGTTTTGGAGGAGTACAAATCAATTTAAACTTTGGGATTATTCATTCGCGCTTGTTTATGTTAAAAATTTGTTTGGGAACTTAAAAATCTTGTTTTGGGGTCAGCACTAGTCTTGGTGGTGTTGACACTTGCTTTTTCTTGTTGGCCTTAAGGGTTGATACCGGTCTAGGAAGGGTTGACCCTTGTCTGTTGATGAGTCTAGAATTGGCTGCTGAAATTTAATGTCGACACCAGTCTGGGAGGTGTCGACATCTTGCCTGCTACATACATTAGTATCTTAGCTTTTTTTTCTAAAGCGTTGGCACCTTTGTCTGAAGGGTCAACTCCTGTGTGTAAGTTTCAAATTTTTGGGCCAGTTTGGGCCCTGCTTTTTGGAGGGTTTTGACTTGTTTTTTTCATTTGATTTTGGAGCTATTGTTCTATTAATGCCTAGCTACTATAAATAAGTTCCAAAACACTTTCCTCTCATTACTTTTCTTTCTCTTTTCCTCTCAGTGACTTCTCCCTTCTCTTTCTAAACTTAACTTTTTCACACTTAGATCTTCAGATCTACTTACCTAGAGCCATCTTTTCGCCTTGGTCCTTGGGGAAAGGTTGTAGATCTTGTTGAGGGATTTCTATCGATCCGAGTAGTTTATGGTTTCATCACCGGTGATTTTTGGGTTGTCTCATTTTCGCTTCAAGAGGTAGGGATTTCTTGCTTCTCTTCAATACTTCGTCTATAGATAGATATGTGGTAGATTTTTATTGTATAAAAGCCATGTATATTGGAGTTCTTTTTGAAAAATCATATGAGAGATATTTAGGGTTTGTTACTTGAGGGATGGAAATCATTATATAAATTGTTGTTTGGGTTCTTTGGAGAGCAATTTAGCATGTTGATGTTGAGAGGGAGAAAAAGATCTAATTTAATATTATAGGCTTAATGGATTAAAGATGAATGAAAGTTGTGTAATATTTTGTGCTTGATTATGTAGATTGTGTAACTGTGTTAATTAATAAAAGGGTGGATTAACTGTGGTATTGAAATTATTCTTGATTAATCATGTTAAATTGAGTTGAGCTATGGCTTTGACATTCATGGATTTTAGTTTTCTAAAACAAAGGGAATGAATTTTGGTCTTGCAAAACAAGGAGAATGGATTTAGTTTTGTAAATTAAAGAGGATGGATTTTGGACAAAACTTTGAACATGTTAACTTGGAAAAACAAAAGAGTTGATTTTCATAAGAGAAAGAAACCACGGCATATTGTAAATCTAGGATTGATGCTTGGGGATGGGTTTTAAAGCTTTTGAGTATCATTATTGTTGGGACTTAAGGTCACGTGAATATCAAATTATTGTATTATGTGTGTTTAAATATTTATGCTTAGAGGTTTTGTCCTTGGTCATCGGTGGAGGATGATATTTTGATATTGAATAGATTATGTGTATGTAGTACACTAGGGTTATTTATATTTGTTGAATTACGTGATGGTTGGGAATGTGCTTGCACTTCGAATGAGAGGTATTATTGCCTTCTAGCTAGTGCCTGGAGAATTGGATGCGCTTAGAATGAGAGGTACTAGTACCTTTCAGCTAGTGCTTGGAGAACTTGGCAGAGGTACCATCACCTTCCAGCCAATGCTTGGTAAATTGGCAAAGGTACCATTACCTTCCAGCTTGTGTCTGGTAAATTTATATTTTGTTATGGAAAGGTGTATCCTTGGTTTACCGTGTTTAAGGTAGGTAGAGCAGAACTTATTTATCATTATTGTCTCAATGTATCTGTGTATATTATGGGTAATGATGGTTATGGTTTAGGAAGGCCGAGTTGTCTCATTTGTTGAATAGATAGTTGTTGGTTGCTTCTTGTTTTTCCTTTCATATTAGATGTATATATGTATAGATATGCATGTGTATAAACCGGACGTAGGTATGTAGCTTGCTTTTCGTGCTCCTTTTGGATACGATAGCCCTACAGTTTGGACTCCCGTAGTTTTGAATCTGATTTCACAAGTGCAATGTGAAATAGATAAACACAAATGAGTCCAAATCTAACAATTCTTTTGGAAAATCGATTTTGAATCAAAAATGCTGAAAAAGGACTGCTTTGCCAGATTACAAAGTCGCCACCTAAATATTTTTGAGAAATTTAGGAAACTCGTGACTCGTGCCAAGGGCCACTTATCCGTCATCACCAAAGTGTTTCGACTCAGGAATTTAGGTACGAGAGGGGAAGGTTATAAATTGAGCACCCCACTAGCCCGATCAAAGATCAGCCTCTACTAATTATGATGTGATTTTTATTTACCTTATATCCTCTTGTTCTGATTATTAGGATAATTTACTATGTGACGCACACAAGTATAGACTAATTTGCAAAAATTAGAACTCTTTGATTTCATATTTGTTTGAAAATTGTTTTGAATATGTACCACTTGAAAAAGTGATCTCATATGTACATTCATCAAATTATTCCAATTCAAGCAATTAGCCTTCATCCACAGGCATTCAAGAGTTATATCAACTAAGCACTTAGTCTCATGGTATTATGCTTGACATGGCAACAATCACACTTATGCAATATGCTAAAGCAATAAAGCTTACCCCAATTCCCAAGCTGAGCCAAAAGAGAGAAAATAGTTAGAAAAATGTATGATCCTAACTAATGAAATATGCCTAATGCAACACATGCAATATGCAATTAGAAGTTCGGCTACTAGTATAGCATGTGAATCAATTTGATAGCATGCAGTGTTAAACACGTTTCAAAGAAGTATTTAAACGACAATGCTTGTTTAGACTGATGAGCTGACCTTCATGCATGCAAGACTAATGGATGCTTTATATCTGGAAAATGCTAAAAGAAACATGATGTTCTAAGCTACCCCTTATAAGCAATTTAAATAAAAGGAAAAAAGACGTGGGGTTGAAAGACATACATAATATTACAAATTGGGCCTTACACAAGAGGGTCCAAATAACTGAATTTAGCTAAGCTAGCTAACTAATTATTACAAAACCGAATTTAACTAACCAATTCGAGCTAATTAAATAAATATTACAAGATTAATTAAGCTATTCTAACTAAGTAATTAAATATTGCAAGTCCATAAGTTAACAGGCCCCGAGAAATAAGGAAATGGTTTATGCATGCACATGATTTTCTCTCTCGAGAATGTCTATGTTTTGTTGCCAAAAGGATTCTGTTTTGTGGTCAGAAAATTGCATTGTTTTCACCGCAACCTCTACTTTGTTCTGTGCGGAAAATGGTACTGCTTGGTTGAAAAAGGTGGCTGACCAGCCAGAAGTGGTAGACAGCCGTACACTATAAGTGGCCAGCCGGCCACTAATTTTGGATTTCTCTTGCTGTAACAAAAAACAAGCAGAACATAAACAGAGCATTCTCAAGAGATATTTGTCCAACCTGCCTCTCCTTATCATCTGACAGATCAAAGGAGGGGTAGGCTTGATTTGCAAGCCATTAATTGATGCAAATTAATTGCATGATGGCCTAAGAACCAAGGGATACAATCTCAATAAATGAAACTAAAGACCAACAAATCCTCTCCCTATCATGGAATTGATCAAGTGAAATGGTTGACCTTGAAAACTTTAACCATTTTCATCACTAACAAGTATGAAATGACTCAAGATTCTATGGGTTCAATTAACGCTTGATTGAACTCCAAACCATGTTATTATCTTGTTATCTCTGTTAAACCCCAATTTATTACCTCTTTTAATTACCTTTCCATTCATTAGTCCATTTTGTCTAAAATGAAGATTAAGTCTGCTAATGGAGAGAGGTGTCAAACAAGAAGTTGTTTGGCCATGAAAGAAAGGTCATGCCGTTGGTAATGAACCTCCGAAGAGATTAAACCATTAAGCATGGAGTGACCTCTCTCTCAAGCCTAAACAACACTCGGTTGAAATAACTCTCAAAGTAATAAAAAGCTAAGAAAGGAGGGAGGGTGCAAAGGTGATTAATGGTGAACACAAGTATGGAAAGCTTTGAAATAAATGCTATCAACTCAAATAGGGTGGTGGCTGAGGCCTAAAACACCAAACAATTGAGGACCATTACACTACAAGCATGCTATACAAGGCACAAATGAAATAAACAACCTAAAACAGTCAAAAGTAGGACTGAAATTCACATGGAAAAGCTTGAAAAAGTTAGCTACAACAAAAGAGAAATTGAACTACTAAACAAGCATAAGGAGAGGTGGCTAACCTCTCCATTTTTGGGACCTCAAAACAACATTTTTAGACTCTGAAAAACTCTGAAAATCAGTGGTTAAAAGTTGAGAAATAAGTGGGAAACATAAGGGCAAAAGCTTAGGAGACAAGGTTCAAAGAAGGGTGATTAACCCCTGTACCTTTAATAGCTTCAAACCACATGTTTTAGCCCATAAAAATAGTGTAAAAACAATACAAAAACAGCGAGAAAAGAGAAGGAACAAGTAGTGTAAAGATAGTCAAAGTTATACCTCTTGAAGATGACTAACTCCTTTGTTGACAAACCAATAAGTTCTCACTCTCAAGGGTTGAGATTTGAGCTCAAAAGCCTCAGCGAGAAGAGCTAAATTTTTGGTTTAGGAAGTGTAGAGAGAGAGAGAGAGTGTGTGTGTATAGCGATCCCGGTTGTTCCTTACTGTTCAGTTGTATTCCGGACTCGGTTCCGTGGAGTTGGTAGTTGTATTTATCTTGTTGTCATCCTTTAATTCCTTATGTTTGAGTTTTAGGATGTGTTGGGCAGGGTTGTTATAGGTTGGTTGAGCCTTGGTTTCATTTCCTTGTTGCCCAGTTTATAGATGGTCCGCCCGAGCGGGTCATTCTACGCTTGAGCGGGGTTTACACCCTTCCAGTATTTCGTGTCCCTACAAAACTTCTGCAGGTGTGTTTTCTACGCTCGAGCAGGTCGTGCTCGAGTGGGCTTGTTGGCGCTCGAGCGGGTAGTTCTTTTTCTAAAAAGTTCTAGAAGATGAAAATCTATGCTCGAGCGGATTGGTTCTTCGCACTTGAGCGGGTGTGTTTTGCTTTTGTTTCTTGGCACTCGAGCAAGCCTTCTTGCGCTCGAGCGGGTCCAGATTTTTGTGCTTGACGCTCAAGCGTTCTATTCTCCGCTCGAGCGGGTCATGCGTATATGAGTTATCCACTGGGTGATTTTAAATTACTTTTCACTTTTCTTTCTCTCTCTTACTTTTTCAAAAAGCCATTTTTGAGAGCTCCTCTCTCTAGAATCTCCCTTCTCTCTAGGGTTTGATCTAGCTAGAGTGTTTTCCTTCCGTTTGGCCTTTACAAAAAGTGTGTTGATTGTTGAGGGCTACATTTTGATCCGAGAATATTGGGTTTTGGAGCATGTTGAATTTCTTCATCTTCTTCCTTTGAGCTCCGAATTTGAAGTAGGGATTCCTACTCACTCTTATGGGTTTTGACCTAGATATTGAACATGTGGTTTAAGTGTCTTGATTTTGGGACTTAGGGTTTCAAAATGTGTAAAAGAGGGTTTTGTGATTTTGGCTCATAATATGTATTCTAGGGTCTCAAAATGAGGATATAGTTGTTGGTTGTTGACATTTGAACCTTTGGGTTAATATTGAGAGATGGAGAAGAAAAACCTAAATTGTGTATAAATTAATTGATATAATTAATTTGGAAAAGTTATGGATTTGTGAAATTGAGTTGAATATAATGATATTGGTTCATTATGAGTCGGAATAGTAGAGTCGGATTAATAAATCGTTCACTTTTGAAAATGCAGATAATTTATCTGTTGGTGCTTTTATTATTTGTTTAGAAATAATTACTTTGGGCTACCGGTGGAGGGTAGTCTTGATTGTTGTAGACAATGCATGATGATTAGGCAAACTAAAACTAATCAATTGGATGTGTCATCGAATATGACGGTTGAAAGAATACATTAATTTTATATATTGATTGATTATGAATATGACCTATGTTTATATACGTTGTGTGTGTGGGAGGAGATATGGGATGTACTCCACGGTTTAGGGGAAGATAGGGGATGGACCTCTAAACCGGATATTGTTTGGGAGGAGATAGGGGATGGACTCCGTTGATGCAGCACTAAAATGTGTATCTGTTGAAGTGTTAATATAGCTCATATGCTTATCTGTTGAGGTGTAGATATAGCTCATATGCTTATCTGTTGAAATGTTGATACTGCTAGTAGGCTTATCTAATATGAAGTGGGAAATGTTTAATACGAGTTACTATCTCATTTAAGTTGTTTGGCCAGATCCTGAGCCGTAGTTGTGAATTGAAAACTGGATAAGAAATGAAAAATGAAATGAAACATGGACACAGTTGTCATGTAATGGAAATGGTTTATGAATTGATTTATGTGAGTTAAACATTTATCAATTGCTTATGTCCTAGTTACTGCCCCTAGTGTGTTTAGCATATCTCTACTGGGTGTTGGCTCACCCTTATGGGACATCATTTTCAGGTACAGGTAGCATACCACCTCTAAGGACGTAGCTTGGGAGGCTTGGGACTGTTGGAGTGTTTTGTGTTTTTGGTTGTATTACATGTATATCAAGCCAAGGGCGTTCTTTGTATAGAGTTAGTACTCCTTTTTGTAATCAAGTGTTGACTTGGAAAGTTATAAGCCCTTAGGGCATTTACTTTTGATGTCAACATGTAATACATTTTGTAAAGATTACTCTAATGGAACACAATTATGCTTTATTTTCTTATGTCCAAGCATGCTATTGTTGGTTGATTTATGGGTTTATTTTGAGGGCGTTACAGTGTGTAGGTTGCAAAATAGAGAGAGAGTGCTATCCAAGTATTGGAGTTTTTGAAATTTTTCTAACCTAATTTCAAGAGGGGTGGTCATCTATATTTAGAAAAACATGTGACTATCTCAGAAATATCAGTATGGAGACAGCTGGTGCAGTGTACGCACCTGTGGGGACAGTTGGCACAGTTGGCAACAAAATATCTGTTTTTGACACAAGTGGCCTGTCGGCCACTAAAAGGGATGACCGTAACTTGTTTCTGGCCGGCCGGCCACTAGTTTGGCTTGTGGGGACACTTGGCTGGCCAATTCACTAAAAATGGCCTAACTTTCACAATTGGCCGGTCGTACACTATTAGTGGCCGGCTGTCTACTTTAGTGGTCGGCCAGCCACAAAAAACTGCTCTTAAGCCCGACTTCAAACGGGCATATCTCCTTCATCCAGACTCGATTTTGGGTGATTCTTGAGTTTAAATTGAAGCCTCAGAAGTCTACTTTCCAATGGTGTGGCCTCACATCCAAATTCTAAGCGTGCAAAGAGATATGCCTAATTTAGTGAAAGCTGCTCATTTCTATCTTAACGGATTGATGCCCAACATTTTCCCCAACTAGTTTTCTCCTCTTCCCTCCTATTTTCTTCAACTCTAAACCTATAAATAAGATGTTTTCAAAGATTTTTCAAAGAGTTCACATTCCTTCCATTTATTCCCACTTTGTCCTTGCTCGGTTTACCAAAAAGTGCAATATTTTAAATGAAATGCGAGCCTCGGAACATTGTAAAAATATTTGGAAAAATATTTTGAAAAAGAGGGTTTTAAGATCTAGAATAGTTTTGGCCTAAAATAGTTTTGGTCAAAATGGGGTGTAAAGTTGGGATTTAGAAGCTTTTTCTTGCTGAAGAAATCGAACGTTTGTACAACATAACTTTCATCATCGAGTGATCAACCTGAGGTGCCTAAGTCTTAAGAGCGGTCAAAAATGGGGTGTCTACAAGGTACTGTATTGAGATTGTGAATAATGTAAAGGATATCGAATACTTGTGAACATGTTTCAAAAAGGCAAACTAGGTGTAAGTCTGAAAAGTGGGAGAAAATGTAGGCTTTGTGAAATTGTTTTCAGGAATTTATTATTGTCATATGAATATTGGTAAAAGGTAACAAGAAGAAAGAAAAGTGAATTGCTTATATTGTTGAATGAAATGAATAATTTTGAGAAAAGTTCTTATATAAGTATATTTCTGTATAAACCATCACATTATGTATATGATATGATTTAAAGCATTTATGATCATAGGTATCTGTATGTTGTTATTGTTTAGGATCATGTTGGGATCCCTACTAGACTTTATGTTCATCCTAATTTGCTAATCCTTTTTCAGGTGAACGTCGAGAAGTGTTTCAAGATCGAGAATTCTTTATGTGTTGGCCACGAGCCTTTTATTTGTGGTCAAAATGCCATTGATGTAGAAGGGTTAAACCCTTTTTTTTAATTTAAAAGATGTAAACCTACAGGCAATTTATTTATTTATAACTCATGTCACATTCACTTCATATTCGAATGAGAGAATCTTTAATAATAGTACTCATTATTGTATTGAATTTTCTCGCATGATCTCTGAAATTGTGTTATAATAAAAGATTTGGTAATGGCATCCGTTGGCATAAAAAGTAGGGCATGACAAAATATTTTAAAATATAAGTCTTTTTATTTTTCGTATTTTTTTTGTTTACAATTTTAAGAGAAAACGTATTAAATATCAACTTGTAAATAGAATAAAATATTGTTCCAGAAGCATTAAAAAATTTAAATATTAGTGTAATTGTTTTAAATATATTTAATAAATACAAAATATTAAAAAACACTTTCAATCTTTATTCATTATATATATATATATATATGAAAATTTAAAAATATTAAATGTAAATTATCATGTGCAACCATCACCTTTTTTTTTAATGAAAAAAAATTAAGTTTCATCAACAATAACTTTTGTTAGGGAAAAAAAAAATTCTTTCTATTTGGTTTTAGCAAGTCACTTTTTGACAATTTAAGTAAAAATATTTTTATTTTTAATTGACGATTAAAAAAAATTTAACAACATCTATCATGTTTGGTAAATTCTAAAAAAGTCTTATCCTCATAATGTGAGAAATAAATTTTGAATCATAGTTAAATTGTTGCAAATTTATCAATTAGTTGTAAGAAAAATTGTATTGAAAAAAATATAGAATAATATATATATATATATATTGAAAATGAGAGAGAAAAGTTTGTGAGATGAAATTTAAATTTGTTATTGTCAATTAATAATTTTTCTCAATTTCATAATTTTGATTAAAATTTAAAAGAGAGATCTTCAAAGGGAAAGATTAGGAAAGATTCAATGATGATTAGTGGAAATTACTAATTTGTTTTTTTACATGGCAACTAAATTCAGTTTAATTTAAAATGATAAATTATATTTAGACCAATAATATTAAGACACATCATTATTAATGATATAAAAATTTAAAAAAGATAAGAAAAATGGATGGGAAGTTTAAGCTTTAAAGACCTAGCAATATTTTGTAATTATATATAGTATAAATATATTTATGAATGCATTACAATTTCCTTATATATATGTCAGTAATTTCCTTATATGTATAAAAAAAATAAAGATTTTTAATATATTAATTAAACAACTAATAATTACATTTATAGTAAAAGAATCAATAGTTACATGACATGTGTTTTTATATTTTATAAATTCAAAAAATCTAAAAAATAGAATTGGAGTTTAAAAACTAGAGGCCTAACAACGTTTTGCAATTATTATTATCTTTTAGCTATACTAGAATACCTGTGCTATGCATAGTTTTAAATAAATAATAAATAATTAATTTTAAAATTAAAATTAGATAGTGAAAAAATAAAATTAATTAAATTTTAACTATTTTTTTATCACAATTTCACTTATTATTTTTTCCCCCTACCATTAATACTATGTTTTAAGTTCTAAATAAAAATAACATGAATCATAATGTAATTAGTAAAAATTAAACAAAAATTATGATAAATTATAAAATTGCACTTTTTAATTTTTAATTTTAGGAACAAAAACTACACCAATGATAAAATATAAATACATTAATATTTTCTAAGGATTTCATAATTTTAGTTTGCATATATTAGATGATATCGTAAACTCAATAATTATTATTACTATTTTTTACTAATTACATTTTTTTAGTTTGCCATATAATAGTAATAATAATACTACTTTTTTATGTGAAACTCAATCTAGCAAAATTTGTTTAAATCAAAAAATTAAATAACAAAATGAAAATGATAAACAATGAACTACTAGTGACCCTTTCTTTTATCCTTCCTGAAATTAGCATTTACCTATCAAGTATAACTTTTAGATTTTCTCACACTCGCTAGTTTTGGCATCTCACATTGGGCCATTTTCTTAAACTTCTCTCTCACTTACCTTTGCTTAACAGATCTTCATAGCACGGGTGTAATTTTTTAAAATTATGTTATAAACCATAATAACCATGCTATGCATGAGTTTAAATAAATAATTAAAAATTAATTTTGAAATTAAATAATAACATAAAATTTATTTATAAGAAATAAATAAACTATGGTAGAATGTATTTTAAAAAAGTGCAATAAAATTACAAAAATTATATTTACAATGAAATATAAATGCATTCTGTCTTCTAAGATTTGCAATTTAATTTATTTTATGTTAGAGATAGCCCCAATCATATAATAAATTATATTTGTCAATTTATTAACTACTCAATGTCAATTATAGCGACTCTGGTTTTGAGCCGACATTTTATTATGTTCCGGACTCGGGTTTCATGGTTTAATATTGTTGTTCGTCTCTTATTCCCCTTGTTGTTCCTTGGATTGGTCATTTGGATTGTAGTTGTGTGTTTGGAACAGGTTGGTTGCTTGTTTTTCCAAACCTTTGTTGTCCAAATTTTTGCTCCTCCGCTCGAGCGTCTATTCTTGCGCTCGAGCAGGCTTTGCAAATTTGCTCCTCTGCTCGAGCGGCCATTCTTGTGCTTGAGCGAGCTTTGCAAACTCTCAGTATTTTTGCAGACTTGCAAATACTGGAAGAGTGTATTCTACGCTCGAACGGCGTTTCCTACGCTCGAGTGAGTGAATGCTTGAGCGTCCAATCTTACGCTTGAGCGATGTCCTTCGTCTGCCAAGCTTCTGAAAGTGTGTATTCTATGCTCAAGCATCACTTCTTATACTCGAGTGAAACAATGTGTCTGACCCTTGAGCGTCACTTTTCAAGCTTGAGCAGATTGCGTGTATAACAGATTGCAAAAATGGCTTTTTTCATCACTTTTTTCATTCATCTCTCTCTCTAAAACTCTCCAAAACCCTAGATCTTGAGTTTCTCTCTCTAAAACTCATCTTTTCTCTTTTATTTCACCTCCATCCATTGGGTTCTTCACTCTAGTGTCTTTGAGAAAAAGGTAGAGCATGTCGTGGGCTCTTTTTTCATATGAACAAAAGTGGGTTTCGGTGTCTTTGGAGTTTCAACCTTACTTTACTCGTCTTCTCTTCTTGAGGTAGGGATTTTCTACACTTTTATATGGTCTTTAGCTTAGTTCTTTGTAGTTGTGTAACAATGGTGGGATTTGGGAGTAGTTTGAATAAACCTAGGGTTTGGGTGTGAAATAAAAAGAGGGGTTTTTGATAAATGGAAAATAGATAGTTATGGAGTTTGAAAATGAGGTTGTATTGTGTCAAAATTGATGATTTTGAAACTTAGGTTGAGATTTGGAAAAAGGGGAGTTTTGCCCTAAACGGGTCAAATTGTTATTTTGTATAATTAACGAAAATTGACATTGGTAATGTGAAATTGGAGGATTGTTGATATAAAGGGTGGAGTTGGACACGCGTTGTCTCTTACCTATGGAAACTTGATTAATTTGTCTATTAGAACTGTCTGTGTTGGGCTATCAGTGGAGGATAGCTATGATTGTTCTAGAAATTGCATGAGGGTTAGGTAAATTGAAACTAATCTATTGTTAGTTGTCATTGAATATAACTATGTTTAAATAAATTGTATATGTATGATGTTTGAGAGGAGAAATTGGATGTACTTTATTGTTTGGGAGGAGATAGGGGATGGACTTCATTGAAATTAAGTTGGCCGGAGTGTTCGGGGAGAAAGTCCCAGAAATCTTGTGTATAAATGGGTGCCGATCCCGCGGACAAAATTTTTGTAAAATAGCAGATTGAAGTGTTTGTGTGGTATTGTATTGACTTGGAAAACCACTGAATTGTAGTCTTAGTTGGGTTATTGAAAGAAAATGGAATTGGCTCATGAATTGAAAAGGTAAATTAACTTGAAGAGAATTGATGGAAAATGAATTGAAATATGAACTTTGGTACTTTACGATCTTATAAAAATGTGAATGTTTTGTCACAAGCATTGTGTATGCACATTGTACTTATATCTCTGCTAAATCTCATATACTATGTTAGATTATTCCTACTGGGCTTTGGCTCACCCTATTTGGGAAAATCATTTTCAGGTGCTTATGACATGCCTCCACCAAGGCAATAGCTTGGAGGGACTTTTGGGAAGTAAGAGCTTCTTTATTTTGTTTTATTCTTTTGTATAGCCAGGGGCTGAAACTGTATTAAGCTAGGCTCACTTTTGTTGTAACCAAGCAATGACTTAGAAAGATGTAAGCCTATATGGCATTTGATTACCTGTTTGGGTCTCAGTTCTCTTATCATTGTAACATATGTTGTAGATTCAGGATGAACGGTTTATGAATATATATCGCATGTGTTATCTTTTGTATACGAACTTTAATGAATGAAAGCATATTATTTCTACTATCTTTCTGCTTATGGGTTGTATTTATGGTATAATTTTGGAGGCGTTACAACTTGGTATTAGAGTGTACCGGGTTTGAATACTTTGGGTACGTGGGAAGTGGTTATTACCATGTTGGGTTTGTCTCGCTTAGTTGAGACGTTGGTATGTATTGTATGCTTATGTGATTATATGGGCATAAGATTTAATTTCTAGGATGTTGATCGAGTCTGCGGGTTTCTAGGAGTCCTATTGGAAGGCCACCTAATCACTGCCGTTTCTAATTGGAACAATGGTAACGCCGTGGGACGGTCACTATCTAGAAATGAAATTCGTATGTGTTTATGTGACTATGTGCTTATATGGAGTAAATTACTGTTGTCTAATGCATTAGGACGTGAGTGAGTTAGCTTTGGCACATTTGTAAATGTGTTAACCTCTTTTGTTACCTTCATTAGGATGTCAGGACGTGGTGGTGGTAGACGTGGTAGGCCTAGAAGGCACGAGGTGTCCATACCGGATGATATTCTGGCACAAGGGAAGGGAGTTGGTTAAGCCAATGTAGCCGAACCTGTGGGTCAACAGGCCATGAGAGCCTTAGCCCGCGAAATGGCCGGAGCATTGCGGGAATCCATGGACATTCTCAAGGCTGAGAATCAAGTCCAGACCCAAGTAGCTGAGGTAGGGCCATCTTTCTTTCTTCTGGTCAAATCCGAACGAGTTTTTGGGTGATCCCAAGGAGCCACTGAAGGCAGATGAGTGGCTAGAGCAAATAGTGAAGACGTTCGAGATGCTTGGCATCGAGGACGATCAGTTGAGGGTACCTTGGCATCTTTCCAACTGAAAGGGGATGCGGGTCAATGGTGAAAGTATGAGCGTGGGCATACTGGGGTGACTTGGAAGGCTTTTGTCAGTGCCTTCTAGGACAAGTTTTTGCCTCCCACAGTTAGAGAGAAGTTGAGAGACCAATTTTCTAAGCTGGTGCAACTGAACACACTAGTGGCTGAGTTTGAGGCCACATTCACTAGCCTCTCTAGGTTTGCTCCTAAGCTTGTGGCGACTGAGGAACGCCATTGTCTGGAGTTTGAGAAGTGGTTAAGGACTGGGATCATGTTTCAATTGGCCAAGTCCATGAGGATTATGGGCGTCTTGTGGGGGTGGTGGCCCATCTTGAGACCATTATGTAGGCAGAGGAAGAGAGGATGAGGGGCTCTAAGAGGAGTCAGGATAATCAGGGGGACAGTAAGAGACAGAGGGGTTTTAACCCCCAGCAGTCCCAGGGAGCACAGTTGAGGTTTACTTTTCCTATGCTGAGTTCGGGTTCTGGAAGAGGTAGTTAGGGAGATTTCACTTGTTTCAAGTGTGGTTGGTTGGGCCACAAGTCGCTAGCTTGCCTGCAGAGGGGAGGAGGACAACGGTCTACATCGTCTTCAGCTTGTTCACAGGGCCAGAGTTAGAGGAGAGGGCAACCGCTCACATGTTATCAGTATGGGCAGGCAGGGCATTTGAAGAGATTTTGCCCACAATTGGGTGGCATGTCTGATGCGTCTAGTTTGAGACAGACACAGAGCCACCAGCTGGCACAGTCAGCACAGGCCTCGAGGGCCAATCAGGGAGCCTCTTTGGCTCAGTTAGTGCATCAAGCTTATGTTGTGTGTATGCTGTTACAGCACCAGATCTTGTACCTACTTCTTCTGTAGTGAGAGGTACCTTCTTGTTTTGCAATTCAGTTACTAATATATTGATTGATAAGGGTGCATCCCATTCTTTTATCTCGTCTGTATTTGCATCAATTTTGGGATTAGAGTTGGCTCAGTTAGCATCTCTTATTTGTGTAGAGTCACCTATTGATGATGAGGTTATTTTAAAGTAGGGGTGTTGAGGTTTTGACATAAAGGTTGTTAGTCGTCAACTTCCATGTACATTTGTATTGATTGATATGTCTAGTTTTGATGCTATTTTAGGTATGGACTGGTCATCGTCATACCAGGCTGTTATAGATTGCTACCGTCAGAGGGTTACTGTATGTACCTTGAGTGATGATTGCTTTTATTTCTTGGGAGACTGGGTGGATAGAATTTTATCACCGATATATGATTCGCAAGGGCAGAGTGAACTTAGTTGCCTTCTTGGAACCTTCTTGGGTGGTGAGTGTGATGAAGTCCGGGTTGAGTTGCCAATGGTGGTTTGCGAATACCCCGATGTCTTTCCCGAGGACCTTATTAGTTTACCACTTCACTGAGAGATCGAGTTTTCTATTGATTTAGTGTCTCGCATGGCACCGGTTTCTATAGCACCGTATAGATTTGCACCTGCTGAATTGAGTGAGTTGAAGATTCAACTCCAGGAATTGTTAGATAAGGGTTTTATCTGCCTTAGTACTTTACCTTGGAGAGCGTCGACTCTCTTTGCTAAGAAGAAAGATGAAGCATTGCGACTTTGTATAGATTACCGAAAGTTAAACCAGATAATTGTTAAGAACAAGTACTCAATGCCTCGTATAAATGATCTGTTTGATCAGTTGAAGGGGTCTTGTTGGTTCTCTAAGATAGACCTGAGATTCGGTTATCATCAGTTGAGGGTAAGGAAGGAGGATATCCCGAAGACGGCATTCTGTACGCGGTATGGCTATTACAAGTTTCTAGTTATGCCTTTTGGGCTAACCAATGCTCCAACTGTGTTTATGGATTTGATGAAACGGATCTTCCATGAGTTTTTAGATCATTTTGTGGTCGTCTTTATGAACGACATCTTGATTTACTCATTCTTTGAGGAGGAGCACGAAGAACATTTGTGAGTGGTGCTTAAGTTGTTTAGGGCCCATAAACTGTATACTAAGTTTGGGAAGTGTGAGTTCTGGTTGAGGGAGTTAAATTCTTAGGCCATGTGATATCCGGAGAATAGGTGACTGTAAATTCATTCAAGATAGAGGCAGTGCAAGATTGGGCATAACCAACGAATACTTTTGAGATCCATAGTTTCTTGGGATTGGCCAGGTATTATTGTAGTTTCGTGAAGGATTTCTCTAGGCTGACCTCACCTTTGACTAGGTTGACGAGAAAAGGAATGAAATTTGTGTGGAGCAAGACTTGTGAGAAGTCATTTCAAGAGCTTAAGGTTAGACTTACCACTGCTCTAGTCTTGATTATTCCGGAGAGGGGTTTGGGCTATTTAGTATATTGTGATGCCTTACGAGAAGGTTTGGGTTATGTATTGATGCAAGAGGGAAAGGTAGTAGCCTTTGACTCATGACAGTTAAAGACACATGAGGAGAATTATCCTACCCATGACCTAGAGTTAGCAGCGGTGATATTTGCTTTGAAGATTCGGAGGCACTATCTGTATAGTGAGAGATTTGAAGTGTTTTTGATCATAAGAGTTTGAAATATCTGTTTACACAGAAGGACTTGAATTTGACACAGAAAAGGGGGATGAAGTTTGTGGGCTTGCCTTTTTCTACGCCCCCGCCTTTCGGAAAAAGGTTTGAAAAGAAGGCCTCACAGTTCGGACTCTACTTGTGATTCTAAAATCTAGTCTCACAAGTGCAATGTGAAACTGATAAACACCAAAGAGTCTAATCTAGCAAATCGAAAAATTGATTTTCAATCAAATAATGCCAAAATTGGACTGTTTTGCCAGATTATAGAGTCGCCACCTAAATATTTTATTTTGGAGAAATTTAAGAAACCCTGACTCGTGCCAAAGGCCATGTGTCCATTATCACCAAAGTTGCTTCGGCTCGGGAACTTGGGTACGAGAGGCGAAGGTCCTGAAATGAGCACCCCCGCTCGCCTGATCAAAGATCGGCCTCTACTAATCATGATATGTTCTTTTATAAACCTTATGCGTTCTTATTCCGACTATTAGCTGACTTTACTATGTGATGCGCACGCATACAAGTATAGACTACATCGCAAGAATTGGAACATTGCAAGTCATGTTTGTTTTGCGAAAATAATCTGAATTTGCCACCCTCAAGTGGGCTTAAAAAATGCGGACTTGCCACTTCAAGTGGGCTTAAAACATGATTTGTCACAACAAAGTGGGCTTAAAACATACATTTGTTGAATTGTTCCAATTCAAACAATCAAGCCTTCATCCACAGGCATTTATGTAGTTTAGCATATAAGCACATAGCCTCATGGCAAGCATGCTAAATATGGCAATATAGCAATCACACTCATGCAAGTATGCTAAAACATAAAACTCACTGAGTACTCCAAGCCAAAACAAAAACTAGTTAGAAAAAATGCATGATCTTAACTATGCAAAATGCTTAGTGCAACACATGCAATATGAAATTAATAGGCTTGGCTACTAATATGGCATTTGCAACACTTTGATAGCATGCTTTGAAACACGTATTCAAAGAAGTATTGAAATCGACAATGCAGTTGGAATGATGCGCCGAGCGTCGGTGCATGCAAGACAAAAGAATGGATGCAAACTTGCGAGCATAAGGTATGCTAATTGAAAATGTCCCTAATCTAACCATCAAAAGCGATTAAATAAAGAGGAGAAAGACGCGGGGTTGGAAGACATGCACACACGCACGCACGCACACTTATTACAACATTTTGCCCTCGCAAAGGAGGGTCTGAATGAAATAAGCTAGCTAGCTACGCTAATTAAGCTAACTATTACAAAACGAATTAATTAACTATTCTAGTTAACTAATTATTACAAACCGAATTAAGCTAATTAATTACAAAGCGAATTAATTAACTAACTAATTACAACACTTGTATGAATGAATTAGCTATGACTAACTAATTAAACAAAGCAAGTAAATGGCCTTGAGGGCGAGGGACGCATGCATACTTGGTTAGTTTTCTCCCGAAAATTCACTGCCTTGCCATCGGGCACCTCTGTTTGCACTTGCTTGAACACCAACAATGTTGCCAACTTCCAGAACACCTCTACTCCAACTTAGGAACACACTTCTGCAAAATTTCATTTCTGGCCGATCGGCTACCAATGGTGGCTGTTGGCTACCACTGGTGGCCGGTCGGCTACTGCTGGTGGATGGTCAGCCACCCATTCCCCGAATTTCCCTTTTTTGCTGCAACGGAGAGCAAACAGAGGCAAAACAGTGTATTCTCAAGGAGTGTATGTATTGCTACTCTCCTTATCATCACACAAGCTCAAAGGAGTGTAGCTCTTGGTTCTCAATCCATCAACCAAGCAATTTTCATGCATGATGGCCAAAGAACCAAGCTTGTACAAGCTTAATGAGTGTAAAACAAGACTCAACAAAACCATCACCCTATCATGCATGATCAAGGGTAATGGTGACCAAGAAAAGTGGCACGTTTCATCACTTTGAGTATGAAATGTCCCATTTTTCTTCGAATTAACGTCTGATCCGAACACATGCAATGCAACATGAAAGATGCTTATCTTGCCTCTTTTACTTGTTCATTTTTATTTACTCATTTTAGCCTACCAATCCTTTCTTTAATTGATTAGTCCAAAAGTTGAGTGTCCTTTAATGGAAAGAGGGCTTAAACCACAAATGCCTTGAGCATGAAAGAGACCTCATGCCGTTGGTTAATAGAAATCCTTAAAAGAGGATTGAAACCATTAAGCACAAGTGTCTCAATTTCACACTCAAGCCAATAAGGGGTTCAAAGCCACTTTCAAAATAAATGAAAGAGTGAAGGATAGAGGGAGATTGCAGAGATTTCAGTGTTGAAATGGAGTGTAAAAAGACACTAAAACATGTTCAAAACAGAGCTAAAACCAGTCAAAACAGCTAAAACCAGTCAAAAGGTACAGAATGCTAGAAAAACATGCTCACATGTGAAGCTATCTAGGCATGTAAACAAGACACAAGGAGGGGAGGCTAACCCCCTCCAATTTTGGACTTCAAAAGAAAGTTTTTGCCACTGAAAAACCTCTGATTTTTAGTGGTCAAAAGGCCTAAAATTTTTGATTTGAATGTGAGGAAAGATGGCACAAAAAACTTAACAAGCAAAGGAGCAAGAGGGGTGGACAACCCCTTAACTGAAAATGGCCTCAAACCAACATGTTTAGGTCATAAAAATAGAGGTTTTTGTAATTGAAAACCAGGCCAAAAACAATACAAAAAGATGGTAAAACAAGTTATGCAAAACAAGTTTGAAAGGTGAGTCTTATACCTCTTGAAGCACAACACACTTTAGGCACAAATGAGGCACCAAATCAAGCTAAAATCACCTTCTAAAGCTCAAATAAGGTCCTAAGGAATCTCAGCCCAAATATAAGCAACTTTGGTTAAGGGTTGATAGGCAAACTAGAAGTCTATCTCTACTTGTATGCACAAAAGGGCAAGAGAGAGAGAAATCTAGAGAGAGAGAGAATTGTAGAGAGAGAGGCTCCCAAATCTTTCTAACCTTTAAAAAAATAGAGAATGCCCTCTATATATAGAAATACAAGAGCCTTGGTTGAAAATATCTGAATTAGAGACAGCTAGAGCAGTGTGATACAGCTGGAGGAAAATATCTGCAAAATCTGAGCTTTCTGGACACTTGTGGCTGACTGGCCACCATTGGTGGCCGACTAGCCACCACTGGTGGCCGACAAGGGTCACTCCTGGCTGACCTATGGCCATCAAACTCCATTTGTGGCCGACACATAGCCGACAGGCTTCACTAGTAGCTGGAAAGCAAAAACCGGTTTCTGGTCCCAATTTCAAATAGGAATATCTCCTTCATATAGACTCCTTTGTAGGTTATTCTTGAGCCTAAATTGAAGCCCTGAAAGTCTTCTTTCCAATGGTGGCAGCCTCATATCAAAATTACAAGTGTGCCAAAAGATATGCTTGTTTTAGTGAAGACTGCTCATTTTCAGCTCAATCGGATTGATGCCTAACTTCAACCAGCCATAGCTCCCTTATCTAGACTCGGCTTTAGGAGATTCTTGAATGTAAAATGAAGCCCCATAAGTCCACTTTCCATTTCCAATGGTGGTGGCCTCATAGCTGAAATCCAAGTGTACAAAAGAATAGGCCTGATTTAGCGAGGGCTACTAGACTCTCTCTTAACGGTTCATGCCCATCTTCTTCCCCAACTTGGTTTCTTCTCTCCCTTCTTATTTTCTTCAGCTCCAAAGCTATAAATAAGGTTTACTGAAAGATTTGTTTCCAAAGAGTTCACCTCTCTTTCATTCATTTCCACTTTGTCCTTGCTCGGTTTACCGAAAAGCGTAATATTTAACGAAATGCGAGCCTCTGAACATCGTAGGAAATCTTTTTCAAAAATATTTTGAAAAAGAGGGTTTTAAGGTCTAAAAATAATTTTGGTCAAAAGGCTTTGGTTCAAAATGGAGTGTGAGTCTGGGATTCAGAGCTCCTCTTGCCGAAGAAATTGAACCTTTGCACAAGATAGCCTGCACCATTAAGTAAGCAATCAGTGGCGCCCAAGTCTTATGGGCAGTCAAAAATGGGGTGTCTACAAAGTTCATAGAGGATTATGATTTCGAGTTGTATTATCATCTGAGGGAGGCTAACATTGTGGCCGATGCCTTGAGTAGGAAATCAATTAGCAGTGTGGCTTGTATCGCCATCCGAGAGTGGGAGATATTGAGTACTCTTGGTGAGTTTGACTTGCTTCTGGGTGATTCTGTTGAGTCTGCAACCTTATTTTCGGTAGTTGTCCAACCCACACTTGTGAATCAAGTGATAGAAGCACAGAGGGGTGACCTTGAGGTAGAATCCCTCCAGGAGAAGATTTCTGATGGGAATGTAGAAAGAGGCTTGACTGTGTATCCCGACTAGAGTGTGAGATACCGTGACCATTTGTTCATGCCAGAGTCTTGTCGAGAGCAGGTACTCCGAGAGTTTCACCACTCACGCCTTGCGATGCATCCATGGGGCACAAAGATGTATCACAACCTTAGTCGCCAGTTTTGGTAGAGTGGTATGAAGAAGGATGTAGCTGTGTTTGTATTGAAGTGCCTTACTTGTCAGCAAGTGAAGGCCAAGCATCAGAGGCCAGCGGGTTTGTTGCATCCCCTGCCTATAGTCGAGTGGAAGTGGGAGCATATCACGATGAATTTGTTTGTGGGTCTTCCGAGGACTTAATGGGGTAGTGATGCCATTTGGGTGGTAGTTGACTGGTTGACTAAGTAGGCGCATTTTATTCCTATGCGCGTAAGTGATTCGGTAGATCACCTTGCCGACCTCTACATTAGGGACATAGTGTGATTGCACGGGGTCCCAGTGATGATTGTTTCGGATAGAGATCTACGTTTTACAGCTTGGTTATGGAAGAGTTTGTAGAGTGCCTTGGGCATTAGATTAACTTTTAGCACAGCGTATCACCCTCAAACTGACGGGCAGTCCAAGCGTACCATTCAAATCCTTGAGGATATGCTTCGCGGTTTTGTCCTTGATTTCAAAGGGTCGTAGGAGAGGCATTTGCCCTTAATGGAGTTTGCCTATAATAATAGTTTCTAATCGAGTATTGGTATGGCACCATTTGAGGCCTTGTATGGCCGACCGTGTAGGTCTTTGGTGTGTTGGGCCAAGGTGGGTGATGCACCTTTGTTGGGTCCAGAGTTGGTTTGGGAAACGATGGAGAAAGTGACACTTATTCATAAGAGGTTGGTTATGGCTCATAGTCGTCATAAAAGTTAGGCCGATTGTAGGAGGAGACTTTTGTCTTTTGAGGTGGAAAGTCATGTCTTTTTGAAGATATCACCTAGGCGGGGTTTGATGAGATTTGGGAAGAGTGAGAAGTTGTCCCCTCTATTTATTGGACCTTTTGAGATGCTTGAGCAGATCGGGGAGGTAGCTTACCGTTTGGCATTACCGCCACAGCTTTCCGGGATTAATGATGTGTTTCATATTAGCATGCTTCGGAAATATGAGATCGACCCATTGCACGTGTTAGATTCGACCGACTTAGAAGTAGATGGGGATGCCTCGTATGAGGAGAAACTGGTGAGAGTCTTGGATAACCGGGACCAAGTTTTGCGAGGCAAGACGATTCCCTTGGTTAAGGTATTATGGAAACACCATGGAGTTGAGGAAGCAACTTAAGAGCATGAATTAGAAGTCCGATAGAAATATCCGGACTTAGTTGTTGGTGTTTGAATATATATTGAGATTTTGATTATACTAATGAAATGTTAAAGCATTGTATATGTTTTAAAACATGAGAACATTGTATGTGTTATAGGGTGTTTGGAAACATAAATTCAATATAAGTATTGCATATGTTTTGAGAATATGGAATATTAGGTGCATTGTATCACTTTTGGAAACATTATATATGTTGTTTAAGTTTTGGAAATACGAGTTTATTATAAGCAATGAATATGTTGGAAATATTAAATGTATATTCATAATGCGATGGGATTGAATGATCGGTAGATGGGTCATGGTGTTGGAATTGAATTGTAATCATTGTAGTAATGGCTTAAAACATAGTTTTGACACTTGAATTGTAACTTCGGGGACGAAATTCCTTAAGGGGGGAGGTTATAGCGACTTCGGTTTTGACCCGACATTTTATTATGTTCTGGACTCAGGTTTCATGGTTTAATGTTGTTGTTCATCTTTTATTCCCCTTGTTGTTCCTTGGATTGGTCATTTGGATTGTAGTTGTGTGTTTGGAACAGGTTGGTTGCTTGTTTTTCCAAACCTTTGTTGCCTAGATTTTTGCTCCTCTACTCGAGCGTCCATTCTTGCGCTCGAGCGGGCTTTGTAAATTTGCTCCTCTGCTCGAGCGACCATTCTTGCACTCGAGCGGGCTTTGCAAACTCTCAATATTTTTTGCAAACTTGCAAATATTGGAAGAGTGTATTCTATGCTCGAGCGACGTTTCCTACACTTAAGCAGGTGGACGCTCGAGCGTCCAGTCTTACACTCGAGCGATGTCCTTTGTCTGCAAAACTTCTGAAAGTGTGTATTCTACGCTCCAGTGTTACTTTTTACGCTCGAGCGGAACAATGTGTCTGACGCTCGAGTGTCACTTTTCACACTCGAGTTGACTGCGTATATAACAGATAGCGAAAATGGCTTTTTTTTATCACTTTTTTTTCATTCATTTCTCTTTCTAAAAGTCTCCAAAACCCTAGATCTTGAGTTTCTTTCTCTAAAACTCATCTTCTCTCTTCTATTTCACCTAGATCCATTGGGTTCTTCACTCTAGTGCTTTTGAGAAAAAGGTAGAGCACGTCGTGGGCTCTCTTTTCATCCGAACAAAAGTGGAGTTTCAACCTTACTTTGCTCATCTTTTCTTCTTGAGATAGAGATTTTCTACACTTTTATATGGTCTTTAGCTTAGTTCTTTGTCGTTGTGTAACAATGGTGGGATTTAGGAGTAGTTTGAACAAACCTAGGGTTTGGGTGTGAAATAAACAGAGGGGTTTTCGATGAATGGAAAATAGATAGTTATGGAGTTTGAAAATGAGGTTGTATTGTGTCAAAATTGTTGATTTTGAAACTTAGGTTGAGATTTGGAAAAAGGGGGAGTTTTGCCCTAAATAGGTCAAATTGTTATTTTGCATAATTAACGGAAATTGACATTGGTAATTGTAGACACCCCATTTTTGACCGACCTTAAGACTCAGACGTCATCAATTGAGCGCTTGGTGATATTGCATATTGTGCTCGTTCTGAGGTTGCAGAGTCCCGGCTACGAGCCTTGCCTCCGGACTTCCGGACTCTTTTGTGCTTTGTCTTGGTTTGCGAACCAGGCTCGGTTTTCTCTGTTTTCTCTTTGAGAAGGGAGGGAGAGGTCTCGTAGATCATCTCTCAATGGCCGTAGGCTACATTTCGTGGCCATAGGCCATTTTGCCCATTTCGGAGCCTGGTTCCCGGTTTTCGGAGCCGTCAGGTCGTGTGCCTCGGTTCGGGACCGCCCAACCATCTCCGATTTCTCCGGCTTTTGGCAAGTGCCGCTGTTTTATCATTCCGAGGGACACTGGGGCCTTTGATACCCACTTCGTGGCCGTACGCCACTTTCGGTGCCTGCAGCCCATTTTCGGGACCTTGAACCGCGCGGTTTAGGCCCCGAGCATTCATTTCGCATCGGTTTTTGTTCATTTTCGGCGGGAACCTCTGTTTTATCATTACAAGGAATCCTGGGGCCTTTGATACCCACTTCGTGGCCGTATGCCACTGCCGGTGCCTAACAGCCCACTTTCGAGACCCCGAACTGCGTGTTTCGGCTCCCGAACCCTCATCTTGCATTTTTGGGCCCCGACCCGAACTTGAGATAGTCATATTTTGAGGTCCTTTTCATGTTTGATTAAGGACCTTTTACTGTTTGACATCTCCATTTGTCACTTGCCTTTTTTACCTCTTTTTGGGCCTTTTTGCACGGTATTTTAGGCGTACTTGTGGGCTGCGTTGGACTTGGTCGTAAACTACAAAGTTTCTTATTTTGAGCCCCTCTCCAACTTTGTTGAAGGGCTCTCGGCCATTTGGGACCCGTAGCTACCACTTTTCCCTTTGGCCCTTTTGGGGGGAAATTTGAATTTCATTTCCCCCCCTTTTTTCCCCCTCTTTTCTAAACGTTTTTGGCTATAAATACAGCACTCCAGACCTGTTTTAAGGGTTAGAAAATCTGGTTTGAGAGCTCCTATATTGTATCTCTCTCTCTCTGTAATTCCAAGCTCCAAAACTCTCAAAAATCTTCCAAGTTTGGCACCATTCCTTCACCACCACCTAGCACCACCACCACCACTCCATTTCCGGCAGCAAGGAGGGATTTTCAGAGGCTAGGAGGCTCTGTTTTTCAGTTCAAAAGGCAGCCAAGATTGGTCTACAAGGGTGAGTCTCGTTTTTCCCCTTTTTTGCTCTTTTCTTGGTCTATTTCTTAGCCCTCTTTTCCCACTGTTTTGAGCTCCGGCCCTAACTGAAAGGGGCCTTATTTTGAGCTATTCTACATGTTTGTTTAAGGGCTCAACCCTGTTTGAGCCCTCTATGATGCACTTGTTTCAATATCACTCTTTATGCCATTATTTTGCATGCTTTGTTTGGCTCATGAGTAATCTGATTTTGAGCATGACATCTACTGTAAATATGCATATTTTGGGCTCCTCTTCAATGTTGTAGAAGGAAATTTTGCTGTTTGAATTTTCTATATACTACTTGTCTCAAGACCTCTCTTTGGTTCATTATTTTGCATGCCTTTTTAAGCTCACCATGCTTCGGATTTCAGCCTTCATCAGGCCTAGAGAGAGACTTATTTTTGTCTCCTTGTCATGTTTTGTTTAGGGTCTTAAGACATTTGGTGTATATTTTTGGTACTTCCTTTGAAATCCTTTCATTTTACCGTAAATTTGCATGCTTTGTTAGACTTGTTTAGCTACTGTTTTGAGCCTCCATCAGGCTTAGGGAGTGTCTTGTTTTGGTCTATTCTACACTTTTTGTCAAGGGTCTTAAGTGGTTTGGTGCATCCATTTGGTACCTCTCTTTATAACCCTCTTTTGGCCCTTATTTTGCATGCTATGTTTAGCATATATACATACTGATTTAGAGGTTGTCATCTCTTGAATTTGTGCATATTTTTGTTCCATCTTCAATGTTGTAGAACTGAGTTTTTGGGTTTGAGCATTGTACATATCACTTGCTTTGTAATTCCCCTCTTTTACCGTATTTTTGCAAGCTTTTGTTTCCATACTTGTGAGCATTATTTGGCCTTGCTTTGTGCTAATAAAATGCTATTTTTGGGGCTGCCTTGCTACTGTTTTTTCTGTCATGTGCCAATTTTGCATGTTTAGCATAGCCGTAGGCCATTTCGGGCACTTAGAATTGCATTTCGGGATGATTTCATGCATTGATTGTCATTTCGTATCATTTCGGGGCTGTTTTCCCCTTTATTTAGTGGCTGAAATTTGGTTTGCATGCTTGCATATCATTTCCCATGTCATTTTATGCCTTAATGCATTGCCTCGGTTTGCGTGCCCGTGGGCACGCACTTCGAGGCACTCCGTTTTCATTCATCGGCATCCCATGTGAGTGCGGCTGAGGCCCTCTCATGTTGGTATAAGCCCAATTTGCATTTCGCATGCCATTCCGCATCGCCTCGGTTTGCGTGCCCGTGTGCACGCATTTCGAGGCAGCTTCTCTTTTATCCGACGGCAGCTTATGTGAGTGTGGCTGAGGCCCTCTCATGTTGGCGTAAGCCCATCATTGCATTCCGTATGCCATTTTATGCAATCTTCGGTTTGCGTGCCTGTGTGCGCGCATTTCGAGGCGCTTCGGTTTTATCCGATTTGCATTTTTGTCATCGCCTCGGTTTGCGTGCCTGTGTGCGCGCATTTCGAGGCACTTCGGTTGTATCCGATTTTCCATTTCATCATCGCCTCGGTTTGCGTGCCCGTGGGCGCGCATTTCGAGGCACTTCGGTTGTATCCGATTTTCTCATTTCATCATCGCCTCGGTATGCGTGCCCGTGGGCACGCATTTCGAGGTATCTCATTTTAGTCCCATTGTGCATCATTTTTCCTGTCATTTCATGTTTTTATGCTATCACCTCGGTTTGCGTGCCCGTGGACACGCATTTCGAGATATCTCATTTGCATAGCATTGTGCATGCTAGGATATATGTTAGCTGCATTTCATGCATACCATGCATATTGCATCGTGTTCGGGATAGGAGTTAGCCCGGGCACGGGAAACGAGGCGCGTTTCGTACTTCGAGTGACGGAACGGGTTTCAATTCCCAAGTCACCGACACTCCGGATTACCCATGATGGAGTTAGGTTTTGCATTCATCTGCATTCATCCCATATTGAGCTGTGCAATCCGATCCCTCGGCCATCATGCATCGATATGCGTGATTGGTGGCACGAGGATCGAGGCATGCATATATTTGTGAAATACATTGCCATGCCCTTTTTCTGCTCTCTGTTGCAGCAAATTCAAGAATCAGCAGTCTTTCGGGACTCGGCACGCCTTTCGAGAAAAATTGCGAACAGAGTCTAATTGGGGCATCCCAATAGATTTCCGTGCCAGAGCAGCCCAGCATACATCATTCATCAGAAGCAAGGCAGCCCCTGGCTTGCATGCCAGCTTTACAGCTTTCTTAGTTTAATCTGTACATTAATTAGAAATCTGTAATATTCTTTTATTCGGGACTGTATTATTATTCATTCGGACCCTCTGCGCGAGGGCACAACTGTAATAAGGGTGTGTGAGTGTGATGTATGTCTTCCAACCCCCATTTCTTTCTCCCTTTTATTTACCTGCTTATGATGGTAGATTAGGGCACGTTTAATTTTAGCATACCTTATGCTATGCATGCGTGCATTCATGCATTTGTTTACATGCATCGGGCTCGGTACATCATACAAACTGCATCGTACTTTCAATTCCAAATTGAATACGTGTTATTTGTAGCATTCCATATTCCATGTTTAGGATAGCCGAGCCTGCCTAGATTACATCTTTGCATGTGTTGCATTAGACATTTCAGTATGCTTAGGTCCATGCATGGATTTCTAATAAGCTTCTGTTTTGGCTTGGAGTACTAGGTGAGCTTTTATGCTTTAGCATATCGCATGTGTGTGAATGTTGCCATAATAGCATGCTTACCATGAGGCTAAGTGCTTATGTGATATAACTGCATGAATGCCTGTGGATGGAGGTTGAATTACCTAAATTGGGACAACACATTAAAACTGTGAGTTTTAAAGCCCACTAGATAGTGGCAAAACCGTCTTTTCTAAAAGCCCGCTTGAGAGTGGCAAAACCTGCATTTTAGCCTACTTGCGAGTAGCAAATCATTTTCAAAACAAACATGTGGTGTTTTGTTCCAACTTAGGCGATTTGGTCTATACTTGTTTGTTGTGCGCATAATATAGTAATTCTAGGCTAATAATCGGAATAAGAACATGTAATGTTTTCAAAATCGGATATCACGGTTAGTAGAGGCCGGTCTTCGGACCGGGCGAAAGGGGGTGCTCATAGCTGACCTTCCCCGATCGTACCTAAGCTCCCGAGCCAAGACACTTTGGTAATGACGGACACGTGGCCTTTGGCACCGAGTCAGGGTTTCCTAAATTTCCCATTTTAAAAATATTTAGGTGGCGACTCTATAATCTGGCAAAGCAGTCCATGTTTGGCACTACTTTTCAAAAAATCTGTTTTTCTTCAAAACGATTCGCCAGATTTGGACTCTTTGGTTCAAGATTAAGAACCGTGACATTTTGAGTCCTTTGAACTGTAGTAGACCCAATATCGAACCAGAACGGGGGGGGACTCGCACTCCTTTCCCCGGGATGCGTTCGGGGACGTCTACAGTAATGTGAAATTGGAGGATTGTTGATATAAAGGGTGGAGTTGGACACGTGTTGTCTGTCACCTATGGAAACTTGATTAATTTATCTATTAAGAAGATTATATATCTGTTTGGAACTGTCTGTGTTGGGCTATCGATGGAGGATAGCTATGATTGTTGTAGAAATTGCATGAGAGTTAGGTAAATTGAAACTAATCTATTGTTAGTTGTCATTGAATATGACTATGTTTAAATAAATTGTATATGTATGATGTTTGGGAGGAGAAAGGGGATGTACTCCATTGTTTGAGTGGAAATAGGGGATGAACTCTATTGAAATTAAGTTGGCCGGAGTATCCAGGGTTAAAGTCTTAGAAATCTTGTGTATACATGGGTGCCGATCCTGCGGACGAAATTTTCGTAAAATGACAGATTGAAGTGTTTGTGTGGTATTGTATTGACTTGGAAAACCATTGAATTGTAGTCTCAGTTGGGTTGTTGAAAGAAAACGGAATTGGCTCATGAATTGAAAAGGGTAAATTAACTTGAAAAGAATTGATGAAAAATGAATTGAAATGCGAACTTTGGTACTTTACGATCTTATAAAAATGTGAATGTTTTGTCACAAGTATTGTGTATACACATTGTACTTATATCTCTGCTAAATCTCATATACTGTGTTAGATTGTTCCTACTGGGCTTTGGCTCAACCTATTTGGAAAAACCATTTTTAGGTGCTAGTGACATGCCTTTGCTAAGGTAATAGCTTGGAGGGACTTTTGGAAAGCAAGAGCTTCTTTATTTTGTTTTATTCTTTTGTATAGCCAAGGGTTAAACTATATTGAGCTAGGCTCACTTTTGTTGTAACCAAACAATGACTTCGAAAGATGTAAGCCTATATGGCATTTGATTACCTGTTTGGTTCTCAGTTCTCTTATCATTGTAACATATGCTATAAATTTAGGATAAACGGTTTGTGAATGTATATCGCGTGTTTTATCTTTTGTATACGAACTTTAATGAATGAAAGCATATTATTTCTATTATATTTCCGCTTATGGGTTGTATTTATGGTATATTTTGTAAAAGTTTAAAAATATATCTACTTAGGTAGGAAATTATAATTTCTGCTATACCATAATTCATGAATACAAAAGAATAAGAGTTGGTTTGAGGATTTATAGTTGTGCTAGACACTAAAAGTGATATAATCTAATTAAGTCAACATCTATCTCAACTTGACCATTACCTAATCATTAGAGAACTGTCTTAGTATATGCCTAAGTAAGAACCACTTAACTCATTTTGTAATGACCCGAATATTTTTATTATTTTTATTTTTAAGTAGCCATTGCATAATTTAGTTGAGTAAATTTTCGAATTTGATTGTTGTGTAAATTCTGTGCAAAAATAGTTCGGTTTTGTATTTTTTAAAAATAGTTCTCGATCTCAGAAAATTATGAAATTTTTATATGTTGTTCCCATTTGAGTCTAGCACGTTGGATAAAAATTTCAGAATTAAATGATGAGTATTATTTTATGAAAATTTACGAACTGATTGGTGTTCAATTTAATTTATAGTAAAATTTGAAATTGAGTTTTGGGTGTTCGGACCAGGATTTGAGATAAATTTGTTGGGACTATTTTGGTATGTAATTGGACCATGTTTGACTTATGGGTGAGACTCATGATTTAGATTTAATTTAATTTGATTTTGTTTAATGACTCATGTTTAACTGTTTGGTCATTTTTAATTAGGTGATTGATAGTAACCACCTTAGGAGTTGTTATTATTTATTATATAGGATTATAATAAATATTTGATAGTTGATTTTATGGTGTGTACCATATGGCGAAAAATTATATATTTTATAAAGAATGAAAATGTGTATATTTCGTAGTGATCAAAATATTATATTTTGTGGTGTACAAAAATATTATATTTTGTGGTGAGAAAAATTATATTATTTTATAATTTATATTATAAAATTTTGAGGTATTATTACAAAAATTATATTTTTTTGGGAAAAATCAAGCTTTGGGAAACAAACCCATGTAGGTGGCCCTCCTTTTTTATCCTTGCCATCATTTCCCCTTCCTTTCCATTCCTTTTTTTTTTTTTTTGTTTGGCTTGGGTTCGGCAGAGGCTTCCCCTGTGCGTCTCTCTCTCTCTCCCTCTTTCTTTATTCTTCATTGTTGCTCAATCTTTGAGTTTCAAATGAGAGTCTTTAAAGTGAGATTTTATAAAAGTGTTGTAAATGAAAGTTGGAGAGCTCGTCGTGATCTTCGCAATGGTGTTCTCGGATTCATGATCGGGTGATATTTGCATTTTCGGATTGCTTTTCTTCATATTTGAGGTAGGGACTTTCTTCATATTATTACATTAAAGATATGTTAGGGTTATTTTGAGAAAATATATATTCATAGGAGCCATTACATATATATATTTTTTTTTCAGATTTTTGTTTGGTAATTTTTGGAAGAGAAAATGTTAAGAATATTGTTATTTTGAAATTGATTTGGAAAAATCATCTTGTGTTGGAAATACTTGTTAAAAATTCGAAAATAACATAAAATAAATAGTTGTATGAGTTGTACCTACCTTATATTATGGTTAGATAATTTATTTTGGAAAAATAATGTTGAAATATTTATCTCATCTTTGAGTTTTGGAATTTATTTTTGAGAAAAAAAATAAATTGATATTGATGAATATGGTGTGAATTGTTAAGTTGAGATTATAGAATGATTTTGGGATTTAAGACTCTAAAAGTGTGATATTCATGATGTTTTGTAAATGTTAATTTATTAATTTTAGAAAAGTTGTGAAATTGTGGTTTGTAGAGATTTGGGAAAATTGGCTAGGCATGAAATGTGAGGGTATTTTGAGTGATGAGTCATGTGAATTTATGTTTGGTGTTATTAATTTGACAGATGGTGAACTTAATGGATTTACTAATTTGATGAATTAAATTAGTTTGGTTAATATTTAAAATCCTTCGTAATTAAAAGGGTGTTATTGGGTTTAAATTCCTAACTTTTAATATTATGAATTAAAAGTGATGATGTTGACTAAGACTAAGATTTGGGGAAATAAGCGAGATTAAGTTGATGTGATATGGTATTTGGTCCATAATTTTACTAGTTGAGTTATGTTATCATAATAATACTTAAAATTCATCTATGAGATATTTGAATTGTTTTGGCAGATTTTGACAATAAAAGAAAAGAATATGATTTTAGCTCGTTTGGAGCAAATGGATGAATTGGATTAAAATAAGAATGAGTTATCAAAACTTTTATTTATTTATTTATTTTTCCTTGATTTAATTTGATGCGGTTAATGTTGATAATCGGAAAGTGAATACTCACGTTATGTTTTATATTTATAGTCAAGAAAAGATTTTGATATAATTGATTAAATGTTAGAATATTCACTTATGCTTATTGAGAATTATGATTGAACTTGAATATCTCAAGATTTCACTTGCATGAGAAAAATGAGAATTTGATTTTATTTAATGTTTGGAATGGGGATGAGTTTTGAAAAGATTGTAATTACATTTCATTGATAAGTATTTAACTTAAAAATCGATGAAGACTTGAACCCACTTTGGTGTCATATGTTATTGCTATTGATGAAACTATTGCTTAGAAGTTTTAGTTTTGATAACTGGTAGGGGATTGCCATGTTGGTATTTAAATGAGGAGATTTTTGGAAAGGTAAGAAAATGTTTGACTTTGGAAGTTTGTTTTATATAAGGAATATTGTTGAATTGTCATGAAAAGACTAAGTTAGAAGTTGTTGATTTACATGTAGTAAATACATGGACATTGGTATTGTTATATTATTTCTTGGGATTGTATCATGATATTACATTGATAGGGATATGGAAATTGATCACAATGGAGAATTGTGTGGAGGAAATTGGAAATAGAATCATATGAAGGATTGTACATTTTGCATTATCATTTTATCGAACCACTATTGAAATTGATTTTTAATCTTGCATTGGAAGGTTATGGTTTTAAAAGAGAAATTGTTTTATGAAACAAGATCTATTGTTTTGTTTTTGGTAAATACGATGGTAAGTCTTGAAATGTGGTATAGATGAATTTGATTAAGTTGGCTTATGTGTCCTTAGTGAAAGACCAGAAAACCGCGTGGATAGATGTCGAGCCTTCCAGTTAATACTGATAAAAATGACATATTATAGGTGTCAAGCCTTCTAGTTAATACTAGTAAAAATGACAAATTGGTAGTACTTGTATAGTCTACTTGCAGACACCAGCCTAGGGATTACCTGAGTCGTATTTACCATCTTGAAATTTTATTGAAATTGTTGGATTAATGTGTTTTTAAATTGGCATTGTGCGTAAGTGTAGACACCCCATTTTTGACCGTCCTCAAGACTTGGACGTCACCGCTTGGGCACTCGGTGATCGTCTTTGTTTGTGTTCGTCTTGAGTTCCCGAAGGTCTTGGCTGCATGCCTTGCCTCAGGATCTCTCGACTCGACTGTTCCGTGTTTGGTTTCGGCACCAAACACTTGTGTTTTTGCCTTGAAGGATAGGGAATGGCTTGTTGGCCATCCCCACATCCCACCGGCCTTCCCCTAACATCATCGGCTGTTTATGGGTGCCACCGGCTATGGTTTCTGAAAACCAATGGCCGGTTGGCACTATATTTGGCCGACCAGCACTTTATTTTGCCGGCGACCTCTTTTGCTGGCCGGTGTGACTCCTTTGAACCCTTGAGGCATGGTGCATGCCAGCTGTGCCAGCTGGAATGCACTATCACTCCTCCCCGTGCAGTTTTGGCTGGTGTGACTCCTTTGAACCCCCTTTCCTTCTAGAAGCTTGAACCCTTTGGCCAAGCTTCTTGGGGAAGCTTGGCCAGCTGTATTAGCTTCTCCAAGAAGCCAAGAACCCTTTGCACCCTTTGCCCCTTTCATTTAGCTTCTTGGAGAAGCCTAGAACCTTTGGCTTTGCCTATATAAGCACCCCTCCTCTCCCATTGTTAAGGGTTGGAGCTTTTGAGCCAAAAACCAGAGCTTCTATATCTATACATCTGATATATCATCCTCTCTCTCTATATCTCCCTCTCTCTCATCCTTAGGGTGTGTTTGGAAGCCTAAAAGTGCATTTTGACCTTACTTTTGCACTAATACACACACCATTACACCTTGCTCCGAGATGGAGAGGCTTGGAGGGTTTATTCTTAAGGTTTTGGACTGATTTTGGTCAAAGGGAGGTGGCTGGACCAACTGTTCTTGAGGTGTTCTTCAAGGGTGAGTTTCTTGCTTTATTTTTCCCAATCTTGCATTGTCTTTTGACCTATCTTGCATTCTGATTTAGGCTTTGTGTTTAACTAAAAAAAGTCTTATTTTTTTTATGCTTAAGAGCTTCCATTAAGGGTGTTTTAGCATTGGGGGTCTAACTCCCCCTCTTAGGCCTTATTTGGCCTCTTTTTGTGCTTTTTCCTTAAGCTTTGCTTACCTTGGTGTGTTGGCCTCCTCATCACTGAAATCCAGCAGATTTTCAGTGGTGAGGAAGGAGGTTTGAAGTCTTGTATAGGGGAGGGACACCCCTCTCCCTTCATTGTCTCATTTGCTTGTGTTTTGGCTCATGAAGAAAGCATGTATGCCTAGCTTTGTTTGGCTTCATTTCGGAGTTTATTTGGGGTTTATTTAGTATGTTTTACCTCTGTCCCATGTTGGTTTGTTAGCCCCTCTCATGCTTAATACACTTGCTTTGCATCCTCTCATTTTGCCTAGAAACGTATCATGGCTTTTGGTCACCATGCTCTCATGTTTTGGCTTTGCTTTGTGAAGTTCTTGGCCATATTTTGTCTTGCATAAGGTCTGTTGGCCACTTATTTGGACTTGTTTAGCATGTTTGATATAGTTACTTTGCATTTTGGCTTGTAAGCCTTGAGTGTGTGAGTCTCTAGCATGCTTAGCTTACCTTAGTCTCATGATTTGACATCATTGTAGATCATATTTCAGTCCCTAATCCATGCTTGTATGTTTGTCTTCATCATCTCTTTCATGCTTTGAAGGGTTGTCCTTTTATGCCTTGGAAATGGTCATTGTGCATGCCCATGTGTTTAGATATTAGGCTGCCATGTCAGTGGGTTTTGAGGGCCCTTTTTGCATACTAGAACTCTGTTTTGTATTGAAAAATTCATGCCATGTTTGCTTGGGATAAGTATTGAGTGATGCTCCCTTTTGGTAGCTTTGAATGCCCTTGTTTTGGACTCATTCCTTGGCATGTTTTGACCATGATCTATGCATGATTTAGTCTTGTTTTGGAGTCCCTTGGGACTGTTTTGGGTCATTTTGGTCCTTTAAGGTTTGGTTGACATAGCTTTGGTTTGACCCCCCTTTATTGGCTTCAAGTGTTGGTCATTGTTGCATGCCTTGCTTGAATGTTTTGTTTGATTTGGCATTATCCTCTATTTATTTTTAGAGCTTAGCATGCTGGTTTAATGCCCTTTTATATCGTCTGTAAGTATGCTTAGAGTTGTCCCCTTTCATGCTTAGGTGATGGACCTTGATGTGTGCATGCTTGCATGCATCATTTATGCTCTTGTACATCATTTTGGCCACTGTTTATGGCAAGGTTGAGGTCTGCCATTTATGGTTTAAGTCCACCATTGCATGCTTATCATATGCTTGTTGCTTATTTGGTTCATTACATGTTGTCCCATGCTAGCCTTATGGCATATTGGTCCATGTTTGCATCGCATTTGCATCTCATATAATTAGCATTTTGCATACTTAACATGATAGATTGCATCACATTTGACATGTTTTGCATCTTAGTATCATGTTACATTTTGAGCCATATTTGCGTAACATGCATTGCATTGCTTGGTTTGGGGTGTCAAACCAAGTGTGAGGGATGAGGGGTGTTTGTACTTTAAGTGACAAAACACATCTCAACCCTTGGTCACCGGGGCCCTTGATTTCGACATGATAGGGTCTTGGTCCTCATTTGTGTGTTGCATGCATTTTTACATCAAATGGCAAGCTTGATCTCTCAGGCTATCATGCACAATTGATGGCCTGAGGATCAAGGGCCATGCTTCCCTGAGTTCAATACATGATGGGGAACATGACCATGCTCACATGTGCCTGAAATCCCATGCCATATACTGCCTGTCCTCTATTGCTGTCAAAACTGTCTTCTGCAGGAAGTTTTTGCCAACCGGCAGTGTAGAGTGCCGACCGGCAATACATTTGTGGCCGATAACATAAAACCCAGCCGATGGATGTGTTCCATGGTCGGTGGACATTTACTTCAGCCGACGGTATTTCAAAGTGTTTAGAGAACCTGTCCCAGAACTTTGGCAATTTTCAGAGAAGTAGGGCAGTGTAAACAAAGGCAGCAGTGGTATAGTACGGACTTTCCGGGCAAGAGGGATCGAGCATGCATCATTCGCGCATCCCGAGGCAGGGTTGCGGCCACTTTCTTTTTGCATTTATTCTTGTTAATTAATTAAGGGTCTATAATAATCAAATAGCTAGGATAGTTGATTTGTTATTTGGTCTGTATATTCTTTTGGTCCCTCCGAGTGAGGGCGCAATTGTGTAATAAGTGTGCGTGAGTGTGTGCATGTCTCCCAACCCCACGTCTTTCTTCCTTTTTATTTACCTGCTTATGATGGTAGAATAGGGCATATTTAAATTAGCATACCTCATGCAATGCATGCGTGCATCCATTCATTTGTCTTACATGCACCAGGGCTCGGTACATCACGCTAACTGCATTGTACTTCAATTCCCAAATTGAATACGTGTTATTTGTAGCATCTCACGTGCCATCGTAGGATAGCCGAGCCTATTGTAGTTGCATCTTGTATGTGTTGCATTAGCCATTTTAACATGAGCTAGGATCACGCACCGATTACTAACTAGCTTCTGTTTTGGCTTGGAGTACTAGGTAAGCTTTTATACTTTAGCATGTCGCATGCGTGTGAATGTTGCCATAATAGCATGATTACCATGAGGCTAGCTGCTTATGTGATATAATTGCTTGAATGCTTGTGGATGGAGGTCAAATTACCTAAATTGGAATAAATGCATTAAAATTGAGAGTTTTAAGCCCATTAGTTAGTGGCAAAATCATCTTTTCTAAAGCCCACTCGAGGGTGGCAAAACCTGCATTTTAGCCTACTTGCGAGTAGCAAACCGTTTAAAAAAAAAACAAACATGAAATGTTTTGTTCCAATATAGGCGATTTGGTCTATACTTGTTTGCTGTGTGCATAACATAGTAAATCTAGGTTAATAACCGGAATAAGAATACATAAGGTTTTCAAAATTGGATATCATGGTTAGTAGAGGCCGGTCTTCGGACTGGGCGAGAGGGGGTGCTCATAGCTGACCTTCCCCAATCGTACCCAAGTTCCCGAGCCGAGGTAACTTTGGTGATGACGGACACGTAGCCTTTGGCACCGAGTCAGGGTTTCCTAAATTCCCCCATTTAAAAAATATTTAGGTGGCGACTTTGTATCTGGCAAAGCAGTCCATGTTTGGCACTTCTTTCAAAAATCTGTTTTCTCAAAAACGATTTGCCAGATTTGGACTCTTTGGTTCAGATTAAGAACCGTGACGCAAATTGAGTCCGTACTGTAGCGAGGTCCCCCGCGGGCTTGTTACAGTAAGATTTTCAAAAGATGAGAAAAATATTTTGAGCATGACATGGCATGTGCATTCATCTTATAAGACTGTATAAAATGGATTTGATGAATTGTTTAATTATTTGATTTAATTGATAATGAGATAATTGAATGAATTGAAAATGATGTCCTGTTGCTATTGAAACCTGTTTATTTATTTAAGTCAACTTGTTGTGGTTAATTAAATAAATTGGATTTAAGAGATTATGTAATAAAATCATATGGTTTTCACATGATATGATTTCATATATATGTATGAGTATTTTGGTACCCTATCTTCTAATGTTTTAATATGAGATTGCTTGGTGAGTTAGTGGTTGCTCATCCTCTGCCTATACATGTGTACACGGAATACTTTTCGGATTTGAAGATCAAACAATGGATTTTACCATTTCATAAGTGTAATGTAGTGATGGATTGTACTATTTCATTTGTTGCTTAGCTGAGTGCTATTTTTTTTATAAACAGTAGCGTCCTCTCTTTTATTGTAAGCCTCAGGGCATTTCTTTCATTTGTATGTAAATGTCATTGTTGTATAACGAGAGGGAATATACATATTTAATTATTCATTATTTCATCGAAGGATGAAATGTTATTTATAAATGGACTTAATTAATGAATATTGGTAATGTTATCCGAGTGATAAAATACGGGGCGTGACACATTTATTTATTTAATTGGTTAATAAATAGATGTTATTATTTTTATAATAATAAAAAAAAATATTTACATGTTTATGGATAGTTATTAAAAAAATTCAAACTTTGATGAAATGTTATATTTATATTTAAAATTATTACATGAATAGCTAGTATATTTATGTGTGAAAAAAAACCGTCAAAGATTAACTTAAAATATAGGCATTAATAACCATACTTTGGACTTAATTTAAAATTTTGATCGGTCAATTAATAGAAAGATTTGGTAATAATCAATTTAAATTTTATGTTTAAATTATATTATAATTTCTCAGGTTTTGAATAGTATGAACTAATTTAAGGGATAATACTTCCATTAAACATTAAAAGTAGTTTAGAAGTTAAATTAAGATCAATTTTTATGCCAACAATTAAATTCTTGGAGAATTATCTTCATTCATACCCAATTCATGACCATTTAACTCTTTTTTTTAAATTGGTAAATATATTATGATTATTTTTTATAACCAAAATAAGAAAATGTATGTATATTTTTGGCATATTTATTTATTTATTGTAAAAAAATTATATATTTATATTAAAAATTCTTATGCAAATAATTAGGTATATTTATGTATGAAAATTTATATAATATTGGATCAACCTAAAATATGGAGCTTGTTTTAGTTCTACATTGGGTTTGATTTAAAAATTGATCGCTCAATCAGTAAAAATAGTTAATAATAATCAACTGAAGCTTATGTTTAATAATTTGTTAAGTTATGATAGGAATCAGCTAATATTGGATCAAAAACTAAAAGTAACGTAGAAATTGGATTTGGTTAATTTTTATGCTATATATCAATCTCATTTTTAGATAATCGTTTTGGTTCATACCCAACCATCACATTGCCCACTTATTTATTTTTTAAAATGTTAAAAATATTGTAAAAAATTTTATAACCAAAATAAAAAAAAATATGAATATATTATATTTACATTTGAAAGAATTATTTAAAATCAGATTAATTTAGTTCATAAATTTTATTTTTAGCATAGAACTTCATCAAAGAAGTGAAATCTCAAAATGAATCATAATATTTAATTTAAATTTTATTAAATTTTTATTTAATACAAATTTTCACGTAAAATGTTTTAATATTTTAAAAATAATTAATTATTTGTGAAATGAAATTACTATTATAAAAAACACTAAAAACATTGTCTTTTAGTAGTGTGAAAATCCATTAACTAAATAATTAAATTGATGAGATATAGAATTTTGTTTTTTTTGAAAACAAAATCAATGAATGAGGCTAATATGAAGGGTGTTTATAATCATACACACTTAATTTCTTTCACACCCATCACATGTATTAAAAAAATTTGTTATTTAGGCATAAATATTAATACATATGAATGTACCGAACAAATCAAAAAAGAAAAAAAAAAATGTGTACCAAACAAATTAAATGTGTGTAATTAAATCAAAATATTTTGAAGGTTCCTGATTTTTATCATGAATTTTAAAGATTTGAGAGTAGTTATATATGGTAAGAAGCAAGTTTTATTTTTTTTAAGAAAAAATTACTCATAAATCCTATTTTAGTAAATGTTACACTAATTAGTCCTGAATGTTTTTTATTAAACCATTTAGTCCTGATTATTTTTGGTATATCGTCAAACAAACATTAGCTACATCTTTGTGAACATTCAAGCACATCATCAACATCGAATATTCAGAAACATGAAGACCATGTTCAAACATTCAGAACATTCAAGAACATTGAACATCATCGAATCTGGTGTTTATGAAAACATTCATAACATTGAACATTGAACATTGAGATGTTGCTGATGTTTATGAAAACATTGAACATTGAGAACATTGAACATTCAGAACATTGAACATTTATGAAAACATTCAGAACATTGAACATTGAACATTGAACATCATCAACAAGAACATTCAGAACATTCAGAAGATTCAGAACATCAAGAACATTCAGAACATCAACAACATCGACCATGTTCAAACATCATCAAACAAGAACAAATTGAGATCCTCTAGCTCCGATAATCTCACCCATGGTCAGAGAAAATCAAGAACAAGAACACCTTTGTCGTGGCCTAATCGTCAGGAATTACTGCCACGATGTCCTCATCAAAGACGACGTCGTAATCGCCGATAGCCTCGGCGGCGCCGCGGCCTTCATCTCCGCCGTCCTCGACGGCCTCTCTATTCCTTCCGCCTACGTCTCCAAGGTCGGTCTTGACTTCGCCTACGATGTCAATCACCACCCCATCGTCTCCTCCTCATCGCTCACCACTCTCTTCCACGCCTATTTCTCTTCCGAACCCACAGAATCGAGACGCCAAGATCGGGTCCTCAGGCGGGTCCGATCCTGCGATCCGATTCTCCCATCGGATCTTCTTATCGGAGGCGGCGGGTTTCGTGGTGGTGGTGGTCGCCGTGAGGGTTGATACTGAAGATTGATGAGAATTGAATCTCTCTCTTTATATATATATATATATTTATATATATCCATCTTCATTTTTTCAGATATGGGTTTGTGTGTTTAGGGCTAATAAATTACGATGATGTTTGATCAAACAAATTGTTATGATGATTGTTTAATCGTTATTTTGATGTTTGATGTTATTTTAATCGTTATTTTGATGTTTAATCATTATTTAAAAAATTATTTAATCGTTATTTTGATATTGTTTTGATGATGATGTTGTGATGTTTGATGTTGTTTTGATGATGATGTTTGATGTTGTTTCAATAATGTTACTCATAAATCTGATGTTTGATGTTTGATGGATAATGTTTGATGTTTGATGAATAATCATAATATTTAATGGTTCAAAATCTGTGTTTGATGTTTGATGAATAATCTTAATGTTTAGTGGTTGATGTTTGATGAATAATCCTGACGTTGCTAATGTTTGATGTTGGATGAATAATGTTTGATGTTTGAAAAGAAGGGAAATCATAAAAAGGCCTATAGTAAGCTTCTTGGGAAATAGGACCTATTAGTCCAACAAAAAACCTTCGGGACTAAATGGGTTAACATTCCCAAATTTGGGATTTATTGGTGCTTTCCCCCCTTTTTTCAAAGGAAATAAAAATTAATGAGAGAGGATTAGGTTAGAAAAATATGGAATATTTTTTTATCTTTCCTTTTTAAAATTATAAGCCCCATTTGTTTTCAGAAGTAGAATAGAGGGAATTGATAGTGAGGGGATTAATAGTGATGTGATTGTTAGTGAGGGGATTGATAGTGAGGGGATTAGTAAAATTGTGTTGTTTTGATGATAGTTGTTAGTGTGCGGATTGTTAAATTATTTTTATATAAAATAATAAAACAAATAAAACTATATTTTTTACTTAACAAAAAAGACAAAAACATTAAACATTAATGTTTATAAAAAAAAAAATGTCCAACAAGTAAAAAAAAAAAAAATGTTGTTGACCGGCTAGACGTCTGGCCGGACTTATGGGCGAACATCCGATAACACCCAATTTGAACGAACTGCTTTCCTAATATCATCTCCCAGCCCAGACTGCTAATACCCATCGCCAAGGCCTATCGTAGTCCCTTCGGACTACGAATTCGGAGCTCCAAAACCAAAACAAACATGAGCCATCTTTACTGTTCATCTATCATAGTCCTAAGTGGACTGTGTCAGCAGAAAATAAGCGGAGCCTAAATTATAGAAGGGCTAAGCTTTTCTCTAGTCCGAGATCAAAGTGGAGCATGCTGGTGGGCTCGTGACGGCCTGCCAAGGGTCCTGTTTCGATAATCTGAACTGCTCAATATATAGAGCTCGTCGAGTACTTCATCCTTGTGAAAAATCACGTTGATCGAATATCAATAGCTCAACGTGATTTTTCACAAGAATAAAGTATTCGACGAGCTCTACATATTGAGCGGTTCAGATTATCAAAATAAGACTCATAGTGGGCTCCACAGGTCCAACAATACCGTCTAGTCCACAAAGTGGATTGGATACAAGCCTGGCCCATTATAAAATTTTGAAAACTATTCACTCTGTTTGTTTTCAGTTTTCAAAATTCACTTTTAAAAAAATTTTACTTTTTCGTTTTCCATACTTTTTTGTTTTCATTGAATTTTTTAATATTTTCAGTAAATTTTTTTTTAATTTTTACACACCTAACATAAATACACTTTAAAAATATAATATTTGTGAAAAATATTTTTAAAAAATTCACAAAATACCAAAAATATAAAAAAAAATGAAAATTTAGTACATTTTTTTGTTTTTTTTTTGTATTTATTAATTTTTTAAAATATTTTTTAACAAATATTTTTTAACAAATATTTTACTATTTAGATACATCTAAGTAAGGTGCATCTAAAAAATTAAAAAAATTACTTAAAATTTTAAAAATATTCATTAAAAAAAATATGAAAAACAAAAAAAACTCAATTTTTTAAAAACTAAATTCAGAAAACTGAAACAAAAAACACTAATTGCTTTAATAGATTTGCTAATATTACTTTTTTGATTTAATAAATCTACAAATTTATTATGAAACTTTAGAACTCTCACAATACTTCTCATAAAAATTTCCATTTACTTATATAATATATGAATAGATATAAATTAGCTATACATATCAAATTTTTTTTGAGTAACTAGTTTATTTAAGTATAAAAAAAAAAGAAAGAAAAAACAAATGAAATAAAGAATGAACTATTATTTTAATTGATCTTTTAAATTTTTATAAAAAATATGTATGCAAAAAAAAAAAATAAAAAATAAAGTCGTGTTTGGTAAAGTTTTAGAATTATGATTTGTGAATAGAATTGTATTTTAAGTTTGTGAGTTTTGAAATTATGATTTGAGCGTGAAAATTTGTTTGGTTCTGAGTTTTGAATTGAATTTCAAATTTTTGATGTAATATATAATATTTGATTAAAAAACTTACAATTCATAACTAAATACACAATCTAAAATTCTATTCAAAGCTTATTAAAAATTTACAAAAAATTTTGAAAATACTTTTTATAAAAAGTAACAAAAAAAAAAAAAAATGAATACTGATCCGACAAGACTGACTAGATGTCTAGGAGGACAGCCAAGTAAATATGTTTATAAAAATAAATATAAAATTAATTTTTAAAAACTGTAACAAAACACCACACTCAAATCAAAAATTGAAATTAAATTAAAAAGCCCACCAAAGGGAGCCTACAGAACAAAACAAACCTATAAATTCCAAATTCCAAATCAGTGATTGTATTCCTAATTTCTTAACTTTTTACCTACTAGTTACCAAAACAAACCTATAAATTCCAAATCAGTGATTGTATGATATCACAATTGCGCTGCAACTCCCTCTCTCTCTCTCTCTCTCTCTCTCTCTCTGCCTCTGTTTGGTGCCACGGTGAAAAAGTAGAAGGGGGAGTTGTTCTAAGCGGCAGAGCACCAGCGCTCTCTTCTCAGTTATCTGTGAACTCGTCACCGGCTGATCTCTTCAGAACTCGTCGACCTCTGCAGATCAGATCTCCTCTCATCTCAGGTATTCCCTCCGATCTCCTCTTCCCGTTTGATTTTGTTTTGCTGTTTTCCCTTCAATATAGAACTTACTTGGGTCCTTCCCTTACTACTGGAAGCAGCGAAAGAAATGGAAGGGTTCAATATGGAAGTATCAAATCCATCATCATCCTCGGTGTGTGCTTGTGTGAGCACAACCGAAGCTTCTGGTGAAGAAAAAACGCGTTGGTATATAATCAATCTCAATGAAGCAACATCTATCCTTGGGCTCTGTGACAAAGAAAATGTCAAGAAAATGGAAAAAGAAGCCAAGAGAAGAGCCTATCTGTTTAAGAAGATAACTGACATGTTTATTATTGGAGGGAAAGTAGAGGAGATGGAGGAGTTCTTCTCCACACCGGTCACCCCGGTGTGTGAGACCCCTAATATGGCATTTGGTTGTTTCTGGACTACATTGGGATCGGTTGTATACTGGTTTGGGTCCGAACGAGGTAGTCACAAAGTCAAGTATTGGGACCTTGCAGATATTCAAAAAGGCATGGAGGTAGCTCCTCCCATGATTAGCCGCCGAAGTGGTGGTAAAGCTGTAGCTCCTCCCTGGGGTGGTTCTAGCACCAACTGTAGTTCAAAGGCGTGGGCGGAAGTGTTTGATTCTTCCAATAATGAATGGAAGCCATTGAAGCAGCCTTCCTTCCGTGTGCCCTCTATGTATTTGTTTCTGTTACCCATGCATAATGAAAAAAGCATTATTGTTGGATCACTGTATAAGCGCGGGTTGCATGCTTATTGTGTTTGTCAAGATTCATGGGATGTGGTGGATGAAAAATTTGACCTCAAATCTCCATATTGGCCTTGTTTGTAGAGTTGTGAGAAAGTGTTTATAGCTTATGCCTAAACAGCTTATAACTTATAACTATGAACATAAGCTGATTTCTAACTTATAAATTAAGCATCTCCTGCCCCACTTAAAGAATAAGCTGATTTCTGACTTTCAAAAAGTTATAAGGTATGAGCTATAAGGTAAACCAAACATATCAAAATAGCTTAAATTAAGCTGAAAGTTGAAATAAGCAGCTTTTAAATTGCACCAAACAGGGCTATTGTGATCCAGTATTGGCTGGTCATACCCTTTATTGGGTTGGAGGAGATGAGATCATTCACGCGTATGATCTCAATGAGAAAAAATATTTTTGCGATCGTATCCATTTTTGGGCATTGAAACAAGTTTTGTTGCTTTTAAGGGATGATCCATGTTTTCCACTATTCTTTCACTTACATGATGAAATGTTTTGCCTGATGTGGGAGGAACTTGAGTATTATGCTGGACGTCACCGTTCTGTGCTTGTTGTTCATCAGTTTTGTGTCTCCAAGCGCATCAAGAGAGGAGTACTCGGTTTGAGTGTGAAGCCGTTGTCTACTGAATATTATCTACCTGATGGAATTATTTTCGAATCCTTAGATGGCATAGTGCTGTAAGTTCATCATCTCTTTAGCTTCTTCCTTAGCATTTTTTTCCCCATGAACTGCAATTAAATTAATTTGATGCTTGAAAATTTGGAACAACTTGACAAGCTAATTAAGCTTGCCACAACTAGGTAATTTTCTATCTCTTTCGTTTTTAATCTATTGTTTATGAACATATAATATCATTATAATCCATGTTATTCAAATTCTTAAACCATTTTGTCAAATTCTTACATAAAGGATGTTATGCCAAATAGATAGTTGACTTTGTCAATCATAACATTGCATTAATTCATGGTGAGGTTTAGATGTTCATTTATGTATTTTTGTTGTATGATTTTCCATGTTGTGCTCATATTAATTATGTGCGTTAGAGGTCAGTTTGTTGTTGCCTGCTGCCGCTCCTACTTTTATGTGTGATTTTTAATGCATCGATATGCATTTTGCAGTAACACGGGTGGAATGGGGGCACCTTCTGGTTCCCATTGAAGATGCAGCATTGTGGGAATGATTGGGGATGGTTCTTGTTGGAAGACTTTTTAAATACTAGTTTTTGATTTTGTGATTTTTTTTTTTTTTTTTTTTTTGGGAGGGGGGTGTACAACGAAAAAAATTTGTGAACTTGTTGAACAATTTATTTTTAATACTTTATTTATTTATTTATTATTACTTATGTCTGCTTGTTGCTGTGTACTTGTTTTTCCATTGGCTTTAAACTCGGACATGGCGTGGTGTTACCAGACCATATTATTCAGAATATTCAACTGTTATGCAGTGTATTTCGACTTTTTATTATCCTTGTTAAGGTATCAAGACAAGTGGTTTATGTTAGCCCATTTTGGGCCAATGCCATTCTATCTTAGTTTTCATTTCTTAAGCTTTCGTTTGGCTTCTCAGGTTTTTTGACTTTTTCACTAGACAAAATTGACTTTTAATCTAATAAAACAAAATATTATATTTAATCCATAATAATTTCACTTTTTCTCTTACAAGAGTCAAAAAGGTCAAAAAGTCTATTCCAAACTAGGCTTTTTAGCTCTAGGCTAAAATAGCAAAAAAATTAAAAAGTCAACTCACAATCCAAAAGTAATTTTATGGCCTCGTTTGAGAACTGGTTTTTTTAATAACTTTTTTTGACTTTTTGACTAAAATATAATTTAAAAAAAATTAATATGTTTGGAATATTTTTTGATTTTTTATAAAAAAAAATATGCAAAAAATAAAGTAAAAAGGTAATATTTGATTTTTTGATATAAGTTATAGACTTTAATTTTTTTAATATTTTTTTAATTTTTAAACTAAAAAATAATATTACCAAACAAAACCTAAATATGTGTAGACATCGTCTCTATTTTCAGACTGAGATATATTTATTATGTAATATCATGCTATTGAAAGTACATTGAAATACTGATTAAAAAGAAAAATGAATGTGTTCACATGGTAATTTTAGATGTGTAGAAATTGTCTGTTTTTTTTGGAGTGGGGTCGGTTATGATGCTTTTGAAAGTACATTGAAATGCTGATTTAGGAGGAAAAAAAGTGAATGTGTTCACATTTTTTATAATGTGATCAATACATAGATTATGATTGGTCTAAAACAATAAATTTTATTTTTCAAAAGTGCATTGATCACACTTAATGTTTTAGACTCCACTAATTTGATCCAATAAAAATTTGTGTATATATATATTTTTGAACAAAAAATTGATGTTTTGTGAGGACGTCAAAGTACTGTAAGTTTTGGTCTTGGGATAATCGGTTGATAGTTAGATTTAATCTAACTAATTTCACCAATTTTGTGAATATAATTAAACGCAATTAGAAGCAACTAAATGAACATATTTGTGTTCATAGCTATCGTCTTTGTTCAATTCTAGGACTTTTGTTGTCAAGAATGGACTTATACAAGAAATGGTAATTCTAGAAAGTAAGAAGAACAAATTTCAATTAAGTGAACCAAGTGCTATCTAAATCATAGCTAATTTATGTTGAAAGTTAATAGTCATTACATCATCTAGTTGCAAGTTTGTTCCCATCATTGAATTAGGACTATTGAATTGGGGCTTTTAAATTATGAGTAAATTAAAATTCAAAAATGATTATGATGTCACATTATTTAGTGAGTAATTTTAACTGGTGATAGGAATTATAACCTGATCTGATTGAATTAATGTTATATAAGAGTCCATCATTATTTCGTGATAGGAACTATAACCTCATTAAATTAATGTTTGATAGAAGTCATGAATATTTAAATAACCAAATTATAATTTTACTGTGGATCAACTCTAGTACTTTTATGACATGAGCTTTTAGAAGTATAAGATTGATTTGTAATATATTTATTAATTCATCATTTAATTAGAAAAGTGGAGTCGAAGTAATAGTTAAAATACACAAGTGTTTTTTTGGATGGGAACAAACTCATTCTCACCCAATACACACATAATTAATTTTTTATATGAATGTGCTACTCAATAAATCTTAAAATGTAAATGGTTTAGATTATCGAAATCAGCTCCAAAATGGGTCTATCAAACCTAAACGTTTTCTCAAGTTGAGATGACAATTTGAGAAATGTCAAACCCCTCTCACAAAAAAAAAAAAAAAAAAAAAATGAATAAAGAAATTTGAATATTGGCTAACCTCTATCATCTTTGGAAAAAAAAGTTGATAAAAGTGTTGAGTTTTTTTGAGAATATAATCTCTTTAGAGGTAAGCAAACTGAGTATCACATTTTTAAAAAATTGGGTTTGTGCAAGGAAGCTAGAGGTTTTTTCTTCTTTTTTTTTATTTTTTTTATTTTTTTTTTAGAGAAAGTTTGGAGAGACCGCACAAAGAAAAGGGATCTAGTTTTTATTTTTATTTTATTTTATTAGAGAGATAGTTTGGGAAGGGAGAAGAAATATAGGTTTTAATTTTTTTTTTTTTGGGAAATTGGTGGGAGAGAATAGAATGGAGAGATTATGAAATATTTTTGTTATTTTTTCATTTGAAATTCATAAATTAAGTGATAATTATTATTTTTAAAATAATTAAATAAATAAACCAGTTAAGAGTTTATTTAAGTTTATTTTTGTAAATTAAAAAATTAATAATTTTAGAATGAAAGTTTAGAATTCTTAAATAGCTTTTACATTAATAACTTAATAATTTTAAAATAAGAGTTTGTCAAATCCAATGTTGTAACAATCTGAAAATTTAAGTTGTCCCTTAAATTTTATACTAGTATTGTGGTTGTATGTGATGATATATTATTAAATAAATAATAATAAATACATAATTTAATTTGACATTGAATTATCAATATGAGATTAATTAGGAATTATTATTTGGGGCCAAATTAACAGAAATATAGAATTATAATACTAGTTGGGCCAGATTAAAATTAAAGATAGTAAATAAATAAATATAAAAGTAAGATTAACTAAATAATAATAATAATAATAACAATAATAATAATAATAATAATAATGGGTATGGTAGTAAAATAAATAATTAATTTTCTGTTAGTATACGATAGAGTGTAATTTATTTAGAGATTAATTTATTTATATAGCTATATTAGAAAACTGAGTCAAAGTGTAATTATCTTAAATATTTATTAAGATAACTATAAATCTATGAGCAAATCAGGAGAGTTATGAAACAATATGTGAGATGATTCGGCTTGGCCAAGTGTTGGCCTGCTAGTGGTCTCACCTCCCTATAATAGGGAGGAATAGATCAATTTGTAGAAAGGAAAGTAAGGAAAAAATGAGAGAAATGAGAGAAAAGGAAAGGAAGAAAAGGAAGAAAAAAAAATGGAAGTTAAGAGGGTTTTTGATAGTGGAAAGAAAGAGTGAGGTATTAAAGTTAAGGCGAGTTATATTATACCTTAAGTTACCATAATATATTTTACGTATGTTTTGACTTACCGTAATTTATTTTATATAAGTTGTATTTTGTTAGTTATATTAATACAAGTTATATTTCATAAATATTTCAATTACGTGGATTAATTTCTGAACTCTATTTGTTAAAATGAAACTCATGGATATGTTTGTTTAAATTTTAAAGATTATTTGACTATGATCTTATAAACAATTATGTTTTATAAGTACCACCACGGGAGTCCTACGCCTTGGGGGACTTAAATAACCATTAGCCTCTGTTTGGTGAGTTTGTGGCCCTCTATTGTCATGGATCTATTGACCTCTGTTTTGTACGGAGCAAAGTGCTGTGCGGAGATAAGTGCTACACCATTGTGGGAGCTACCTCTATTTTTCGTACAAGCCACCTCTTGAATCCGTACCTCTGTTCTGACTGTTACTTCTGTGACCTATGTTCTGTTCTGTTCAGTACCGTGGTTATGGTTATTTATTTATATAATCCCAGTTTTGCTACTTAAATGATTATTTGTTCAGGCCAAGTTATCTTAAATATTTTAGTTACATAACTATCAATGGTTATTTTGTGTCCCTGTAGACACCCCATTTTTGACCGACCTTAAGACTCAGACGTCACCGATTGAGCGCTCGGTGATGTTGCATATTGTGCTCGTTCAGAAGTCTCAGAGTCGCGGCCGTGTGCCCTGCCTCCAGACTCCCGGACTCTCTTCTGTGCCTTGTCTCGGTTTGCGAACCAGACTCGGTTTTCTCTGTTTCTTTTCCTGAGGGGAGGGAGAGGTCCCGTAGACCATCTCTCAGTGGCCGTGGGCTACATTTCGTGGCCGTAGGCCATTCTGCCCATTTCGGAGCCCGGTTCCCGGTTTTCGGAGCCGTCAGGCCGTGTGCCTCGGTTCGGGACCGCCCAACCATCTCCGATTCCTCCGGTTTTTGGCATGCATCTCATTTACTCCCTTTCGAGAGACACTGGGGTCTCAGATACCCACTTCGTGGCCGAACACCACTTTCGGTGCCTGCAGCCCATTTTCGGGACCCCGAACTGCGTGATTTGGGCCCCGAGCATTCATTTTACATCGGTTTTTGTTCAATTTTGGTAAGTGCCTCTGTTTTATCATTATGAGGGACACTGGGGCCTCAGATACCCACTTCGTGGCCGAACGCCGCTTTCGGTGCCTGCAGCCCATTTTCGGGACCCCGAACTGCGTGATTTGGGCCCCGAGCATTCATTTTGCATCGGTTTTTATTCAATTTTGGCAGGTACCTCTGTTTTAGCACCAGGAAGATCACTGGAGGGTGGGGGGCCAGCAATTGTCTCAAATAACCAGTTTCGCTCCTCCGGCGCCCGTTTTGCTCACTTCCGGGCTAATGTTGAACACCCTAGGGCCATTTTCTTCGAGCCGAGACCACATATTTGTGATGAGGGGACATGGGAGGACTCTAAAAAGTGGTGGCCGGCCAGTAATTCTTCATTTCATTTTTGAGCCTCTCCTTCAATTGGATTGTTGTGTCTCCTGTTTCAGAGTTGCCAAATTCCAACCATGGGGTCTTGTTCTACACACATGGGAGGACCCTAAAAAGTGGTGGCCGGCCATTATTTCTTCTTTTCATTTTTGAACCCCTCTTTAAAGTGGGTTGTTCTCTCTCCTGGTTCACAGTTGCCAATTTTCAACCACAGGGTTGTGTTGAGGACACATGGGAGGACCCTAAGGTGCTATGGCCGGCCATTAATTCAACACTTCATTTTTGACCTTGGCCGGCCGGCCAATAGAGGTGGCTGGCCGACCAGTGGGGTGGCCGGCCGGCCATCTTCAAGAAAAGTGAGGGGCCGGCCTGCTTCCCCATTTTGAGCACTTTACAGCTGTCCGGCTGTTTCTTCAAAATATCCTAGCCTCCGGAGGATATTTTGGGAGGGAAAGTTTGGGTGCATTTCCCTCCCCTTTTACACCCCTTTCTTGCCCATTTAAGTGGCTGGCCATCATCTTCTCCAAGGTTAGAAAATTTCTTCTCAAGACTTCATCTCCATTTGATTCCATCTCCATCTCCAAAAACCTCAAAAACCTTCAAGTCTCTAGCTCATTCCTTCATCAACACTAAGCCTCACCATCACCACCTCCATTACAGCAGCAAAGGAGGATTTTTCAGAGGCTAAGAAGCAACAAATTGAAGCCAAGAAGCATCAAAAGACTTGTCTTCAAGGGTAAGTCTTCATTTCCCTTTTTCTAGCACATTTTTGCATCAATTCTTTACCCTACTTGCTCTCTGTTTTGGGCTCCGAACCCTACTGATTTTAGGCTTATTTTGAGCCCCTCTATAACATTGTAGAAGGGCTCAACCTTGTTTGGCATCTCTATCATGCACCTCTTTCAATATCACTCTTTGTGCCAATATTTTGCATGCTTTGTTTGGATTATGAGTGATCCATTTTCGAGCCTGATATAAACTGTGAGTGGGCTTATTTTGAGCCCCTCTTCAACATTGAAGAAGGGCTCAACCATGTTTGGTGGTTCTATCATGCACTTGTTTTGTAATTCTTCCAATTTACCGTAAAATTGCATGGTTTCTTTAGCCTATTTGAAGTCTGATTTTGAGCATGCCATTAACTGAGATTGAGCTTATTTTAGGTCCCTCTACAACATTGTAGAAGGGATCAATCTTGTTTGGGGCCTCCATGCATGGCCTCTCTTTATACCTCTCTTTGGCCCCATTTTGCATGCCTTTTTAAAACTTATTTGGCTTCTGATTTCAGCCTTCATCAGGCCTGAAAAGAGCCTTATTTTTTCCTTCTTGTCATGTTTTGTTAAGGGTCTTATGCTATTTGGTGAATACTTTTGGTACTTCATGTTATACCCTCTTATACCCCCTTATTTTTGCATGCCTTTCTAGCTCATCATGCTTATGTTTTTGAGCCTTCATCAGGCATGGAAAGAGTCTTAAAATAACTCATTCTTTATATTTTGTTAAGGGTCTTAGGCTGTTTGGTGCATCCTTTTGATACCTCATGTTATAGCCTTTGTTGGCTCATATTTTGCATGCTATTTTGAGCATATCTACATACTGAATTGGGGAATGTCATCTCTTGTAAATGTGCATATTTTTGGTCCCTCTTTAATGTTGTAGAACTGTTTTTTTCAGTTTGGGCATTGTACATATCACTTGTTTCATTGTTCCCCTCTTTTCCCCCATTTTTGCATGCTATTTTTGCCATACTTGTGATTGTTGTTTGGCCATCCTTTATACTGAAAAAATGCTAGTTTAGGGGCTGCCTTGCTACTGTTTTACATGTCATATACCAATCATGCATGTTTAATAGGGCCGTAGGCCATTTCGGGTGCTTAACGTAGCATTTCGGGCATCGGGTGTAATTTTGTCATAATTCGGGGGCTGTTTTTGCATCATTTTGGCTGCTGAAATTTACATTTTCCGTATGCCATTTGCCACGTCTCATTTGCATGCATTTTTGTGCCTTAGGGCCATGCCTCGGTTTGCGTGCCCGCGTGCCCGCATTTCGAGGCATCTCATTTTCATCTCTCGGCCTCTTATGTGAGTGTGGCTGAGGCCCTCTCATGTTAGTGTAAGCCCAATTTGCATTTTCCATGTCATTTGCATTGCATATGCCACCGCTTCAGTTTGCGTGCCCGTGTGCATGCATTTCGAGGCACTTTTTTTTTATCCGACGGCGTCTTATGTGAGTGCGGCTGAGGTCCTCTCATGTTAGTGTAAGCCCGATTTTGCATTTTCATGCCTTTATATCATTGCCTCGGTTCGCGTGCCCGTGTGCACGCATTTCGAGGCACATCTTTTTCATCTCATGGCCTCTTATGTGAGTGTGGCTGAGGTCCACTCATATTAGTATAAGCCCATCTTGCATTGCGTATGCCATTTTAGCTCTGTTTCCGTATACTATTTCCTCGGGCACGCATTTCGAGGCATTTCATTTTAGTCTCATTGTATGTCATATTTCATGTCATTTCATGCTTTTATGTTATCACCTCGGTTTGCGTGCCCGCGTGCACACATTTCGAGGCATCTCCTTTTCATAACATTGTGCATGCTAGGATTGTATTTTAGTTGCATTCATGCACATCATGTATATTGCATTGTGTTCGGGATAGGCAGTAGCCCGGGCATAGGAAACGAGGCACGTTTCGTACTCCGAGTGACGGAACGGGTCTCAATTCCCAAGTCACCGACACTCCGGATTACCCATGATGGAGTTAGGTTTTGTTGTAACATTCATGTGCATTGATCCTATATTGAGTTGTGCAAATCGGCTCCTCGGCCATCATGCATCGATATGCGTGATTGGTGGCACGAGGATCGAGGCATGCATATATTTGTGAAATACATTGCTATGCCCCTTTCCTGCTCTCTGTTGCAACAAAATGAAGAATCAGCAATTTTTCGGGACTTGGCACGTATTTCAAGGAAAAGTGCAAACAGAGGCAAATCGGGGCATCGTCGTGGATTTTAGCGCCAAGACGGCCCAACATGCATCATTCATCAGAATCGAGGCAGCCCCCTGGCCTGCGTGCCAGTTTACAGCTTTCTTAGTTAATTTGTAGATTAATTAGGAATCTGTATTATTTCGGACTGTAATATTCTTTTATTCGGACTGTATTATTTATTCGGACCCTCTGCACGAGGGCATAATTGTAATAAGAGTGTGGGTGAGTGTGATGTATGTCTTCCAACCCCACGTCTTTCTTCCCTTTTATTTACCCGCTTACGATGGTTAGATATAGGGCATATTTCAATTAGCATACAGTATGATAGCATGTTTGCATCATTCATCTGTTTTGCACGCACCGGGCTCGGCGCATCATACAAACTGCATTTGTATTTCAATTCCAAATTGAATACGTGATAATTGTAGCATTCCATATGCCATATTTAGAATAGCCGAGCCTGCTATAGTTGCATCTTGCATGTGTTACATTAGGCATTTAAGCATATTTAGGATCATGCATGATTTCTAATGAGCTTCTGTTTTGGCTTGGAGTACTCGGTAAGTTTTATGCTTTAGCATCCTTGCATGCGTGTGAGGGTTGCCATGATAGCATGCTTACCATGAGGCTATTTGCTTATGTGATATAACTGCCTTGAATGCCTGTGGGTGGAGGTTGAGTTATTTGAATTGGGACAATTCATCAAATGCTTGTTTTAAGCCCACTAGATAGTGGCAAAATCATATTTTCTTAAGCCCACTTGAGGGTGGCAAATCCGCGTCTTAGCCTACCTACGGGTAGCACCATCAAACCATTTTCAAACAAACAAGCATGAAATGTTTTGTTCCAATTCAGGCGATTCAGTCTATACTTGTATGCTGTGCGCATCACATAGTAACCTAGGCTAATAACCGGAATAAGAACGCACAAAGTTTTCAAAAACAGATATCATGGTTAGTAGAGGCCGGTCTTTGACCGGGCGAGCGGGGGTGCTCACGATGTGACCTTCCCCAATCGTACCCAAGTTCCCGAGCCAACTTTGGTGATGACGGACACGTGGCCTTTGGCACCGAGTTAGGGTTTCCTAAATTTTCCATTTTAAAAATATTTAGGTGGCGACTCTGTTATCTGACAAAGCAGTCCATGTTTGGCACTTCTTTCAAAAAATCTGTTTTTTTTCTCAAAAACGATTTGCCGGATCTGGACTCTTCGGTTCAAGATTGAGAACCGTGACATTTGAGTCCTTCGAACTGTAGTGACCCAATATCAAACCAGAACGGGAGGGATTCGCACTCCCTTCCCCCGGGATACGTTCGGGGACGTCTACAGTCCCTTATACTTTTAGTATAATATTTTTCACTCTGCCATGTGTTTATAGTTGTTTACCAATTTTCAAAAAATAATATAATTTAGAACTACCTTTTGGAAAGTCTTAGATGTGGGGCTGCGGAATAGACACACACAACATTTTTATGATATTTTTATATGTAAATACCGGCCTTTTTAGTCAATACATTTTGTAATAAAATAGAAACTCCAATGATTATTTTGATACCCTTACTTGAATATTATTTTCGCTCGCGTTTATTAATTTGTTCAAGAATTGGCCGGAGGTAACCTCAGTTACTGGCTATCACGATGCTTAACCCTTGGGTATAGCGAGTGGGTCGTGACAAACGTGGCATTTCAGCAACTCTATTTTGACATGAAGAATAAAGTTCACTAAATATGCCAAATGTTGAGTTGGCGTTTGGCATGAACTCAACATGACAAATTTGACATGTTCCATGTTGATGTCAAATGTTGACTCTACCTAATAAAATAATTTTATTTGAAAAAAATAATAGAATAATAGATTTGACATAACGGATAAAGAGTTTCTATATCAAATTGATATATACCAATTTATCACCTAAGCCTTCAAAAGAGATTAGCACACTAAATTTTGAAGGATTTGGTGGATATATATATATATAAAACAGGGTTTGGAGTGCTTGTTCTGCCCTCAGCATAGCAGACATTGTTGTGCAGCCTTATAGGTTTATTTCGGGGCCCGTTTTGATAATCCAAATCGTTTACATTTTAGAGTACATCGAGTAGAACATACCTGTAAAAAATTAAGTTAATCGGATATTGTTAACCCTTTCATCCACTTATATCCACTTATATCTGTATTCATTTTAATTTTTAAATCACAATGACATTTATTTTTGAAGATACAAATGTGAGTGGATGAAAGGGTTAATGATATCCAATTAACTTAATATTTGGTAGGTATATTCTACTCGATATACTCTAAAATGTAAACGGTTTAGATTATCAAAACGGACTCTAAAATAAGCTCATAGGGCCAGCAGTGCCTGCTGTGTTGTGGCACAGTAGGCACCCCAAATCCTATAGAACATTATTCTTAATCAAATGATGACATTGGCTTTAGGAATGTCAATGAGCTGGGGCAGGGAGGGGTCGGGGATTACACTTCCCGTCCTCAATCCCCGAAAATATAAAATTTCCCGTCCCCGCCCCGATCCCCGGTGGGGAACCCATCATCTCCCCAGCCCCTTAAAGGGGATCGGCTTTCCCAGACCCCGAAAAATCCTCGTACAAGAACAACAAAATCATCAACATCATCAAACAATATCAACAATAACTTCATTAACATCATCAACAACAACATCATTAAACAACAACTTCATCAAACAACAACAACAACAACAACTTCATCAACATCATCAACAACTTCATTAACATCATCACAGAGAGAGAGAGAGAGAGAGAGAGAGAGAGAGAGAGAGAGCGATCTACTCAGATCTATTGTGGTGGAGATAACCGATGCTGAAGTATGGAGGTTCGGTGACTCTGGTATCACAGCAGTAGCAGTGGTGCGGAGGAGGAGGCGACGATGTTCTCTCTAATTCGGCGACGGTGGTGTAGACGTGCCCGAACGTCCCGGCTCTGCGCGCGAAGGCGCGAAATCCGTTTTGTTCATTAGCTACTACAGTTCGGACTCAAAGTCACAGTTCTGAATCTAATCTCGCAAAGTCAATGCAAGACCGATAAATCACTAAAGAGTCCAAATCCGGCAAATCGTTTTTGGAAGATGGATTTTTATAAAGAAGTGCCAAACATGGACTGCTTTGCCAGATACAGAGTCGCCACCTAAATATTTTATTTTGGAAAATTTAGAAAACCCTGACTCGTGCCTAAGGCCACATGTCCGTCATCACCAAAGTTGCCTCGGCTTGGGAACTTGGGTATGAGAGAGGAAGGTCATGCAATGAGCACCCCTGCTTGCCCGATCAAAGATCGGCCTTTACTAATATGATATGTTGTTTTTGAAAACAAATGTGTTCTTATTCCGGTTTATTAGCTAACCTTACTACGTGATGCGCACAACATACAAGTATAGACTAGATCGCCTAAGTTGGAACAAAACATCTCATGTTTGTTTGAATATGGTTTGAAGGTGCTACTCGCAAGTAGGCTAAGACGTGGATTTGCCTCAAGTGGGCGTAGAAAAACATGATTTTGCCACCTCAAGTGGGCTTAAAACTCGCATTTGATGAATTGTCCCAATTCAAACAATAAAGCCTTCATCCACAGGCATTCATGCAGTTAAACACTTAAGCAGTTAGCCTCATGGCAAGCATACTATCATGGCAACACTTACACTCATGCAGGGATGCTAAAGCATAAACGCTTATAGTGTACTCCAAGTCAAAACAACAACTAGTTAGTAATCAATGCATGATCCTAGTTCATGTTAACATGGCTAATGCAACACATGCAAAATGCAACTAGAAATAGGCTAGGTTATTCTAAGATGGCATATGAAATGCAACTTGATAACATGCTGTTGAACACGTATTCAAGTAAATGTATTGAAATACAATGTTGTTTGTATGATACGCCAAGCCCGGTGCATGCAAGACAGATGAATGAATGCAAACATGCAAGCATAAGGAATGCTAATTGAAACATGACCTAGAACTAACCATCGTAAGCGGTTAAGTAAAAGGGAGAAAGACGTGGGGTTGGAAGACATTCACACACTCACGTACATTTATTACAAAACTCGCCCTCTCGACGGAGGGTCCGAATAAATAATACAAACCAACTAATTAACTAACTATCCTACCTAATTAATTATTACAAAACCCTCAACTAATTAGACAAATTAATCAAGTTACAAAACCAAGCAAGTATGAAACTAAAAAAAAAAATAGGCTGCCACAGCTTTGCCTCGAAGTGATGAATGATGCATGCTCGATCGCTTTTCTCGGAAATCCACCACCTTGCCTCAAGATGCCTCTGTTTGCATACTTTCTGCATCTCTGAAAATTATGCCAACTTCCAAGGTACTTTTGATCCATCCTAGGAACAATCTGAGATGTGGTCGGCCAAGAGGAATGGCCATCGGCCAAGTGTAGTAGTCACTGGCCAAATTTCAAGGCTATCGGCCAACTTTGATAGCCGATTGGCACACTAGATAGCCGATCGGCCACTTCTTCTTGCAAACTTCTCTTTTTTTGCTGCAACAGAGCACAAACAGAGACATGGCAGTGTATTTGCAAGGGAATGTGTGTACCATACCCCTCCATATCACCTCAAAACATCAAGGGAGAGGCACCATTGGATCCAAAACCATCAATCAAGCATGCAATTCATGATGGCCAAAGATCCAACTTGCACACATTTCAATAAGTGTAATGCAAACAAGACTCTAGGACCATTACCTTATCATGGAAGATCAAAGGTAATGGAGACAAAGGGAATTGGCTCATTTTCATCACTTTGCGTATGAAATGGACCAATTCACCTTGTGTTCAACATAACGTCCGGTTGAACACAATGCAATGCACACAAGCAACATTCTTATCTTGGCACATTTTACTTGATTGATTTTGTTTACACATTTTAACATTACCAATCCATTCATTAATCAACTTGTCCAAATATGAGAGTCCTCTAATGAGAGAGAGGTCTATCAAAAGAATCGTTTAAGGCATAGGAGAAACCATGCCTTTGACTAGGAGGAACCCTCAAAAGAGAGAGTTAAAGTCATTTAAGCACAAGTCTCAATCCCTTGCATTAAACTCAAACTCAAGACTGACCAATCCTCAAAACAAATCAAAAGTGAAGAAATGAGGAGGATGGCAGATTTTTCAATGCTAAAGTGGCATGATAAACATGGCAGATTTTTCAGTGCTAAAGTGGCATGATAAACAAAACTCTAACATGCAAACACTTCAAGTACAACATGCTAGAAGGCTTAAACATTGAAACTAGCGAAGAACACAACACTAGAATCATGCAATACAATGCTTAATGGACTAAACCAGCTCTGGGCAGAGCTTAATCACATCAAAATAATGGCCTAAACATGTTGGAATTGAAGCTCAAAAAGGCTAGACAAGCATGCGCACAAATTGGCTTACAAACAAGGCATGAAGACACAACTCTCAAACACATTGAAGGAGTGGAAAATCTGAGAGTGTGGCAATTACATATGCTCTGAAATACCATTCTAAATGATGCCAAATCATGCACATGTCACAAATGAAGCATGCTATAGTGCTCAAAGCTTGAAACTAGCATAGGCACTTGCACTATAGCTGTACAAAGCAAGCCCCAAAGGGCCAAGGACACCTAAAACAGTCCTAGAGCATGTCAAAATAATGCTAAAACATGGATGGAGTATAGCCAAAATAAGCTAGCATGATTGGCCAAAACATCAAGCATGTTAGACTAGTAAGCATGGATTACACTACAAGTGTATAAAGCATGCAAGAGGTGAGTCCACCAATCAAAATCAGAGTTATAACATGCCAAAAGAACACCAAAAATAGGCTTGAACTAAGCTAATTCAAACCACAAAAGCATGCTACTTTGTAAAGCTAACAAGGCTAGCAAAGAGGATTTACACTACAAGTGCAATAAGCATGCAAGAGATGACCAAGGCAGCCAAAAATAGAGTTATGGAAAGTCTGATAAGTCACAAAAATGAGCCTAAACAAAGCCACAAAGAAGTAAAAACACATGTTCATTTGGTTGGCCATCAACACATGCTAACAAGACAAGAGGAGGGGGGACTACCCCCTCCTATTTTGAGCCTCAAAATAAGGCTTTTACCACTGAAAATCCTTTGGATTTCAGTGGTTAAAAGGCCACGAAAAGTTGTTTTGAAAGGCCTTAGAAGATGGCTCAAAAGCTATACAAGCTAAGGAACAAAAGGGAGAGACAACCCCCTAACACAAAATAGGCCTAAACCATCATTTTTAGGACTGAAAAATAGATTTTTTTTTAGTTCAAAACCAAGCCAAGAACAGTTTGCAAAGGTGGTAAAACAAGCATGCAAAAATAAAGCTTTAGAGGGACAACTGCTTACCCTTGAAGTCAAACAGCAAGATTTCTGAGTTAAAACCAAGCTTTAGCAGCCCAAAACAAGTTCCAAGAGACCTCAGCCCAATGGTGATCAAGTCTTCTTAAGGGTTGACAGGTTGAAGATGGATGTATGCAGGCCTTTAAGCACAAAATCTTTAGAGAGAGAGAAATGTAGAAAGAGTTTCTAGAGAGAGAGGCTCCCAAATCTTTTTGCCAAAATTGTTCTAATCTATCCTCTAATCTTCTAACCCTTGAAAATGAGATATAAGGCTTCATTATATAGCAAAATATCAAGCTTGGTCGAAAATATCTGAGCTAGGACATGTGGCATAAGCTGGAAACAACTAGAGGAGAAATATCTGCCAATTCTGGGCTTTCTGGATATTTTTGGCCGATCGGCCAACATTTGTGGCTGATAAGGTTCACTTTTGGCCGACCTATGGCCGATGAGGTCCAATTGTGGCCAATGGACCTCCATAGAGGCCGATGGAAAAAATCAGCCCTAGTCCCTAACTTGAAGCAAGCCTAATTGCTTCATTTGGATTCCTTTTCAGGTCATTCTTGAGCCTAAACTGTAGCCCCGGAAGTCTTCTTTCCAAATTTGGAAGCCTCACCTCAAAATTCCATGTGTGCTAAGAGATATCCCTCTTTTAGTGAAGGTTGCTCAGTTTCAGTCCAACCGGAATGATGCCCAACTTCAACCAATCATATCTCCCCCATCCGGACACGGCTTTAGGAGATTCTTAAGTGAAAAATAAAGCCCCAGAAGTAAGATTTCCAACGGTGGTGGCCTCATAGCTGAAATCCAAGTATTCAAAAGGATAGGCATGATTTAGCGAGGGCTGCTCGACTATCTCTTAGCGATTCATACCCAACTTCTTCCTCAACTTGGTTTCTTCCGTCTTCTCCCCTTTTCTTCAGCTCCAAACCCCTAAACAAGGTGTTTTGAAATATTTTTCAAAGCGTTCACCTCTCTTTCATTCATTTTCACTTTGTCCTTGCCCAGTTTATCGAAAAGCGCATCATTTAACAAAATGTGAGCCTCAGAGCATCGTAAAAACTTTATTTCAAAAATATTTTGAAAGAGAGGGTTTTAAGGTCTAAGAACCATTCAAAGTAGCTTTGGTCCAAAATGGGGTGTGAGGTTGGGATTTGACTCTCCTCTTACTGAAGAAATTGAACTTTTGCTTTGCACATCTTCCATCACCAAGTAAACCATCAGTAGCGCCCAAGCCTTAAGGGCGGTCAAAAATGGGGTGTCTACAGGCGGTGTTCTCACTTATTTGGTGCTGTCTCTCTTTCTCTTTGGTCTCTGCTCTCTCTCTCTCCCTCTCTCTTTGCTTTTATTTTATTGTCTGATGGTGGATAGAGCGATATATATGTAATTTTAGTTCAGGGGAAATGAGGTCAGGGCTGGAGATGGGAATGGGGACGGGAACAGGCCGGGGACGGGAACAGGCCAGGGTTGGGGTTAGAAAACGTATCACCATCCGTAGCCCAAAAATTATCGACGATTCATTTTCGAATACCATCCCCGGCCCGTCGGGGGTATTTTTCAGGGAAAAACCGTTCTAATTGGGGTTGGGGGGTTGGGTCTTCGTCGGGCCAGGTTCAAAGATCTTAAGATTTGACGTTTCACCAATTTTCTCTCATCCCAATTTCATCTCAATCTTGACGCTTCTCCTAAACCTTTCATTCTCTCTCTCTCTCTCTCTCTCTCTCTCTCTCTCTCTTTAAAAAAAATATATATATATATATATATTTAATAAATACAAAAAAATATTCTTAATTTTTTTAATTAAATGTTTAAAAATAGAAATATTTTTATTTTTCGTATTTTTTCATTTACAATTTTAGGAGATAAATAAATATCAACATGTAAATAAAATAGAGCATTGTTTCAAAAGCGTTAAAAAATGAAAATATTTGTAATTTTTTTTAAAAAATATTAAATATATACAAAAATATTAAAAAAAAAAGCACTAGATAAGAAAATTCCAAACAATTCCTAAGAAAATTAACGTGTGTCTGTTAATAAATTTGTTAAAAAAATAGTTATTTATTAAAACTAGTTACAAAAAATAAAATATATAAATTAATTTTTATTTATTTATTAAGTTGTTTACGAATTTTTCTGATGATCAATATCACTACCTAGTAAAAAAGTACTATCAATTTTATTCTTTCAAATTATGTTTAACATAATAAATGAGGAGAGAGAAGGTAAAGTACAAAGTAAAAATTTTAGAGCATCCTCAGACCCCTAAATCATTCCCTTATCTATTTTAGGGGGTTGGAGCTCCCTTATACCATCCCATCAGCTCCCTTATAAGCCACCCTAAACTAATATTTACTACAGTAACTCCCTATTTGTAGGGAGTCACTATAACTCCCTCATATCTAATAGTGGTCATTCACCTGGATATTTGATCTGGGCAAAACTTATAGCGTTCTTGGTTTAGACCCGACCCGTTGATGTTTTGAATCCAGATTTCATTTGTCTTGTTTAGATATTTATACTGTGTTTCCCCTTGTTCCTCATTGAGTTTAAGTAAAGGAGATAGAGGAGTTTTTCTCCACACCGGTCACCCTGATGTGTGAGACCCCTAATATGGCATTTGGTTGTTTTTGGACTATATTGGGATCAGTTGTATACCGCTTTGGGGCCACACGAGGTAGTCACAAAGTCAAGTATTGGGACCTTGCAAAGATTAAAAAAGGCATGGAGGTAGCTTCTCCCATGATTAGCTCTCGAAGTTATGGTAAAACTGTAGCTATTGATGGGAAAATTTATGTCTTTGGAGGCACTAAGCCCTGGGGTGGTTCTAGCACTAACTGTAGTTCAAAGGCGTGGGTGGAAGTATTTGATGCTTCCAATAATGAATGGAAGCCATTGAAGCAACCTTCCTTCCGTGTGCCCTATATGTATTTGTTTCTGTTACCCATGCATAATGAAAAAATAATTATTGTAGGATCACTGTATAAGCACGAGTTGTATGCTTATCGTGTTTGTCTAGATTCGTGGATGTGGTGGATGAAAAATTTGACCTCATAGATTCTTCATATTGTGATCCAGTATTGGCTGGTCATACCTTTTATTGGGTTGGAGATGTGATCATTCACACATATGATCCCAACGAGAAAAAATATTTTTGCAGTCGTATCTATTTTTGGGCATTGAAAGAAGTTTTGTTGGTTTTAAGTGATGATCCATGTTTTCCACTACTTTTTTTTTTTTCACTTACATGATAAAACATTTTGCCTCATATGGGAGAATGATGAGTATTCTGCTAGATGTCACTGTTTTGTGCTTCTTGTTCACCATTTCTGTGTCTCCAAGCGCATCAAGGGAGGAGTACTCGGTTTGAGTGTGAAGCCGTTGTTTACCAAATATTATCTCCCTGATGGAATTGTTATCAACTCCTTTGATGGCATAGTGCTATAAGTTCATCATCTCTTTAGCTTCTTCCTTAGCATTGTTTTCTCATGAACTAAAATTAAATTAATTTGATGTTTGAAAATTTGGAACAACTTGATAAGCTGATTGTTCAAGTCAAGCTTGCCACAACTAGGTAATTTTCTTCATTTTTCGTTTTTTTATCTATTGTTTATGAACATATAATGTCATTATAATCCATGTTATCCAAATTCTTAAACCATTTTGTCAAATTCTTACATAAAGTATGTTATGCCAAATAGATAGTTGACTTTGCCAATCATAACATTGCATTAATTCATGGTGAGGTTTGGATGTTCATTTATGTATTTTTGTTGTATGATTTTCCATGTTGTGCTCATATTGATTATATGCTTTAGAGGTCAGTTTGTTGTTGCTTGCTGCTGCTTCTACTTTTATGTGTGATTTTTAATGCATTGATGTGCATTTCGCAGTAACATGGGTGGAATAAAGGCACCTTTTGGCTCTCATTGAAGATGCAACATTGTGGGAATGATTGGGGATGGTTCTGGTTGGAAGACTCTGCATGAAACGAAATGAGTCCATGTGATGCCCCAAATTTTGATAATATAATACAATGATGCACCGTGGTTTAACTAGAGGATACACATCATTTTTAAGCACAAAATACAAATAATTATAAAGAAAATATTAATAATAGTTACAGATAAAATTCTTCAAGTCTTTAAATACAAATCGGTTCCTTGATACAAAAAGATGATCCAAAATATAGGAAATATAAAATCTAATCTCTAAGGCAGCCATGGTTCCTCAAAGCTTTTAGGGATTCTGTTCTCAGTGTAAAACTCGCCTTCACTTGGCATAAAACGCCATGAGCTTGGAATGCCTAGTAAACACACACACCCCAACCCTTTTCTCATTCCAAATACACAAGTAACATAACGACACGGTCATAACACACAGCGAAAGCAATAATCAAGCAGAGATTATAATTAAATTTCAGTTCTCATGAATAATAGTCAATTTTAATTAGTTCTTGGCAACTCCCCGCGGAATGCCGTTCCTACCCAACCACTAACTCTGGCCACAATTTTGACTCCCCCTTGGTTAATACAATACCAATGCGTCGCTTATCGCATAACCACCAGTGCGTCGCTTACCGCACAATTACCAATGATGCCCATGCACCTAGGTTACATATCCAAGTGGTGACATCACGGTTTGCCCCATGGAAACAGGCTTCCAGGGATACTCTCCCTGTGTAAGACCCTCACTGCCACCCTTATGCCTCCCATTTCCGTTAAGCAGCCATAATATCTCTTGTGCCATGTTAGGGTTCGAAAACACACTTGCGCAAGACTTCACAAAAATGGAACACATTTCACTATATCATACTCTTGAATCTATCGTTCATTATCTCATAAAATTTAATACAATGATCACAACCCATTACCATCCCATTTGATTTCCCCTTTATTAAGTGCATTATGTTCTCAGTTATAGCAAAGCATGGTCAGTGTAATTACGAATCTAAACTAAACAACAAGTAATTTATTCATGGTAAAGCAAATTCACAATTTATCATAGATTACATATCGAGACTAAAATATTCAAGAAACATAGAATATAAGAGTTGCAAACCACATAAGAGCATATTAACACAAATTTCCGAATTTCCAAATTTGAACCAGTTTCAAAATAATTATAAAAAAAAAATACTTTTATTGGCCCTAAGTACCTGGCCTCATGTGAGTTTGTAGATAAATAAGTCTAGTTTCAAACTCAATTTACGAAAGTAGGATAGGTATTTTAGATTTTAAGATAACTAAGAATTACCAGGATCTGTCCAGATTAGTTAACCGTTACGCAAATCAGTTTTTTCTCTCAAACCCCTCACTATCTTGAGTTCAAACAAATTTTAGTTAAAATATAACACCAAAATTAAGATTTTGACATAAAATTGGAATCAAGATTATTTTTCAAGAATTTTATAAAAATAGAGAAAGTTGACTGTTTTTCTGATTCTGTGAGTAACAAACTTAGAAAAATTGTTTAGGTTATAAAATACATCTTTAGGTCCTACCAAAATTATCACATACTCTAGACATACCAAATATTACACCATAAAAACAGATTTTGAGTTTATGGAGTTTTGATAGGAAAATAAATTCAAGAGAGGGAAATGATTTGCTGCTGGAAATTTAAGAAAAAAAGAGAAGCATACCATTTCTTGATTAATACACACTTATACAAGAGTGTAGGCCTAGACTACAACACATATATACAAAGAGCATGTATTAGGAGGGGAAAAACAAGTGGTAAAAGAACTTGAGAGAAGAGGTGATGTATGTTTACCTTTGTTATATAAGACTCAACAAAATTCTTCTTTTTCTTCTTCTCTTCTCTCTCTCTCTTCCTCTCTTTTTTTTTTTTTCCAAGATCACTCTCTCTCACTCTAGTGCATGGCTGAAAATGTGTAAAATGAGGAGGAGAAGTGTGCATATATATATATATAGAGAAGGATTGGGAGGTTTCTTAGGGACCAAGTTCCCTAAGTGCAAATTGTCAAAGTTGCCATTATGGCCCTTTCATCCATCACATAGTCAACAACATAGGCTCCAAGACATATATATATATATATATATATGAGATATTTGTATTTATAAACATAATATAATAGCCACAAGTACATTAATTAATAAAATATTGCAATTAAAGGTTGGAATGAAATAAAATAAAAGTATATAGGGACCAAGTCTAAATTTATGAAACCTTGATATTTAGTATACAATATACTAGCATTAGAAAATAGTTAGAATAATAAATTTGGGTCCCGTTAAATTAAAGCATAAACAAGGGCGAGAAATCGAGCAAAAACAACATTACTAAGAATTAAGATTTTAAAGTGATTAATTTATAATGATAGGGTCTAATAATTAATAATATGGTTTTAAAGGTGATTATTAATCTACGGGATCAATTAGGGTTTACTCGAATTAATCCACGATGCTTCCTGATTCTAGGGTTTAAAGTGCAATTAAGTGTAAATTCAAGAGCTTTATTGAAATAAACTCAAGGTTAGGGATTTAATGGTAATTACAAAAATTACGGTCTCTACAGTCCAAATCCTTTGCCATGGTTTCCTGCCATGGTCCCTGTCGTGGTGCCAAAATGACGTCGTTTTGGTGTTAAATTTTTTTTTTTTCTTTCTCTTTTTTCCCTTTCTCCCTCAGTTGTTAAGGCAACCCTAACCCTGAAGAAAGAAGCGAACTTGAACGATTCCTCTGATGTAGAGGAGGGTGGGCAACGGCGACTCTGGAGGGGACAACGGCTACAGCTAGGCGAGGTGAGGCAGCTGTGAGGTCTCCTCTTCCATCCTTATTCTCATGTGGTGCTTAAATATGTATGTATATATATGATTTCTCGATTTGAATTTCTTGTTGATTTCTTAAATGGGTTTTGTTAAGTGGTTTTATTTATAGGGTTTTATGGGTTTGATTTCTTGTTGATTTCATAAATGGGCTTGATTCTAGAGGTTTTTTCCTCCATCTTTTCCTTTCTCTCTCATCAATTTCAAAGCCCTAATCAATTTCAAAGAACAGAGGAATGGTCTGAACTGAACCCCCTCCATCGATTCTTTATCTTCCCTTTCCATCCAATCTTCTATGGTGTCCATGTCTAGATTTGTTGCCAAAGATTGTAGATTACAGCCTCACGATGCTCTTTTCAGGAAAAACTACTTACTTACCTGCAAGGAAGCTTCAAACCCATTTGTGTGTGTTGATTTTTTGATTTGTGCCACTTGTTGACTTGTGGGCATTGTTTAATTGCTTGTTTTGATTTGTTTTATTTTAAAGGGTTTGATTCGCTTAGATCACTGGTATTTTTTTTTTTTTTTTTTGTATCTTCATTTGATTGAATTTGTTGAGATAAATATAGATATGGAATATGAATTGGAATTGGAATTGGAATTGGGTTTGGGTAGAAGCTTTGAGAAATGGAATCAATACATGGGGGATTCTGTTTTTAGAAATTATTAATTGGGTTTGGTTACAAAATATTTTAAATAATCACAAGATTGAATCCACAAAAACAATAGAAAATATGAATGATTGGGGTGAGGTAATCCATCTTCCCAAGGTCAAGATATGGTTTGTGTTGTCAAAATGGCACATATGATGTGTATGTAATTAGGCCTCAATGAATTGCGTGAGTATGATGTTCATTTCTTAGTTCACTATTTGATTGAGCTGATTCACAATTGTTGTTTTTATTGAATGAAATTGTTATGTCTCAAAACAAAGCAATTCAATTTTTTCCATTAGGGTTGAAGCCATAGACACAATACCGATAATAATACACTTTTTTTTGCAGGGTTGAAGCCCAACAAAGTGTATTATTATCAATGTAGAGAAACTTCTATACCAGCAATGAGTAATGTGTCCTACAAATGCAATACAAAGAAGTGATGGAATTATAATAGAGAGTTGTGCTATTACCAAGTGAACTTGTAAGATACAGAGATTGTTAGTGAGCAATGATTTTTGATCGTGAAGATGCAACAAGCAATAAACTTTTGAATGTGTAATTGGTGTTACTTGTAATTACTGTTATTTTAATTATGAAGAAGTAAATATGTTTCAATGTTGTAATTGACTAGTTTGATTTTTGAAATGGTTGGGAATGTAGAACTTTTGAAAATTGTGAAATTTGAAAATGTTGTTGCTATTATTGAAATAGTTGGGAATTTAGAAATTTTGAAAATTGTTAATTTTGAAATGTTGTTGTTGCTATTATTGAAATGGTTGGGAATGTATGTCAGTGTTGTTCTTGCCATCTTGACAAATATTAAGTCTTTTTGATGATTGTGCAAATACATAGATGGAATGCCATAGAAATAACTTAAGCAGTCTTCATCCTTAGTTTATCATTCAGTCAATTAACATCAAGGAAATTAAATTAAAACATTCTGTCAATTAACATAATAAGGCTGAAATTAATTAATTGTTCATATCATGGCATTTAGTTTGAACATAAGGCTGAAATCACCAAAACAACATCCAACTAAACCAAAACATTGTATCTTTCATTGTATCATTTGAAGGACCTTTATCTACGTGACTGCCAGCAGGATTGTTTTAGGCTTGCAAGTCTTGAATTGCAAAGTGACGAACACTTGAATCTTGAATCAACTCCTAGAAGAACGTGGAAGCAACATCCCCAATTTTGGTTTCCAACAATAATTGTCCAACTTATTAACAATATTGTTCCATTACATACAAAAGCACAAGGATTTTAATTATCAATGATTTAAATTAAAATGGAAACCCTAATTTCAATAAAAATGATAAAAGAAATTACAACAAAAATGATAAAAGAATTGTAGCAACGTCAGTGATTTAACCTACAAAAACATAGATTGTATGGCAAAAAAAATATAGCGATCCCGGTTTTTCCCCGTCATCTATTGTATTCCGGACTCGAGTTCCATGGTTGGTTGTTGTTGTGTACATCTTGCTTCCATCCTTTAATTCCTTGTATTTGAGTTGTGGGATGTGTTAGGTAAGTTTGGAATAGGTTGGTTGTGAGTTGAAACAAATGGTTGCTGCCCAGGTTTTTCCTTCTTCGCTCGAGCGAGGCTTTTTGTGCTCGAGCGAGCCTTGGGTGTTTGCTTCTTTGCTTGAGCGAGGGTTTCTATGCTCGAGCGAGCTTTGTGTTGTGTGTCTTTTCACTGGAACAAGAACTCTTGCGCTCGAGCGTGCGTCTGCATTTATATAAGACCTGAAGGTTGGTATTTTTTGCTCGAGTGAGCCTTCTTGCGCTCGAGCGAGCCTTCTTGCGCTCGAGCGAGCCTTCTTGCGCTCGAGCGAGAACTCTTGCGCTCGAGCATGCTTTTGCATTGCAAACCTGAAGCTTTGCATTGTTCGCACGAGCGACGCTTCTTGCGCTCGAGCGAGGTTCTTTTGTGTCTGGTCGCTCGAGCGACCACTTCTTCACTCGAGCGAGGCTTGTTTATATCAATTCGCAGCAGCGGGATTTTTATCACTTTTTCACCTCCTTTTTCACTCCAAACCCTAAATCCGGCTGTCTCTCTCTTTACACTTTCTCTCTCTCTACAAATACACTTGATCTAGAGTGTCTCTACCCTACTTCTTTTGTAAAAAAAGATAGAGCATTGCGTGGGCTTCATTTTGATCTGAAGAAATTCAAGTTTGGAGCATCTTGAGTTTTTCCCTTCTTCTCCTTTGAGCTTCTCCATTTAAGGTAGGGATAAACTACTCTTTATTATGAGTTTTAACATAAATGTTGGTCATTTGTATAAATGGTGGGATATAGGAGGTTTGGTGAAAGTTAGGGTTTTGAGTTTGAAATTATGAAAGAGAGGTTTTCTATTTTTGGGCTCCATTGAGTATATGAGGTCTTGAAATGGGGTTATTTGTGTATAATTGATGAAATTTGGCATTGGGTGCAATATTTGAGAAAGGAGGATTGATGCCCTAATTTGAATTGAATAAATCATTTGTATAATTAATGAAGTAAATCATGGAAATGTGAAATTGATTTGGGAATTAAGGAATTGGGGGAAATTGTGATTAAGTGGTGTAGTTGGATTGATAAATCACTCATCCATGGGAAAGTTGATAAATCATCTGTTTGATAAATTTATTTATCTATTTAGAAATAACTGCTTTGGGCTATCGGTGGAGGATAACCATGATTATTGTAGAAACTACATGATGATTAGGTGAATTGAAACTAATCACTTGGTTGATGTCATTGAATATGACGGTTGGATATAAATATTGAATAAGTGAATTGTTGGGTCATTGTATATGCCAACATGTTTAAATGCATTGTATATGTATCTTTGTGTGGGAGGAGATAGGAGATGTACTCCATTGTTTGGGAGGAGATAGGGGATGGACTCCATTGATAATTAAGTTGGCCAGAGTGTCCTGGGTGAAAGTCTCGAAATCTTATTTATTTGGATGCCGGTTCCCTTGGACGTAGATCTGTAAAATGGCAAAGATATGGAAGTGTATGAATGATTTATGATTGAAGTGTTGATAAATGAGTTGTAGTCTCATTTTGACTTTTTTATATGATAATGAATTATGTCAATGAATTGACTTGGGTAATAACTGGAAGTGAATTGAAATATGGGTACCAATGTTGATTGATTATGGAAAAGGTTTGAGATGGTTTATAAGTATTAAACATTTATCGAATGCTAATGTTTTAGTTAATTCTCATATAATGTTTAGCGTATCTCTACTGGGCTTTGGCTCATTTTATTTGGGATACCATGTTCAAGTACAGGTGACATGCTGCCTCCAAGGTCATAGCTTGGGAGGTCGTGGGGCTAAAGTCTCCGTTTTGTTGTTTTATTTGATGTTTATATGTTTTTTCTTTCCAAGCCGAGGGCTTTAAATTGTAAAGGGCTTTTGACCCTCTTTTGTTGTAACCAAGTTATACTTGGAAAGATATAAGCCCGTAGGGCACCCATTTTGTTAATAGTAGTTAGAGTTACATATAACAACTTTTGTAAGGAGGACCCTGATGAATGAAATATATCTTCTCTAGCATGTTTATGGATCTTATGAAAGATTGTTTTAAGTCTTTTTTTTGAGGGCGTTACAACTTGGTATCAGAGCGTACCGGGTTTGAATACTTTGGGTACGTGGGAAGTGGTTAGTACCACAATGGATTCGTTTCGCTTGTTAGAGACTTATGTATGATATTACGTGCATATGTGATAATATGCTTATGTGATTATATGGATATGGAATTCAGTTTCTAGGATGTTGATCGGGTCTATGTGTTTCTGGGAGTCCTGTTGGAAAGGCACTTGATCACTGCCGTTTCTAACTGGAACTCTAGCAATGCCACGGGACGGTCATTATCCAAAAATGAAATTCGTATATGTTTATGTGGTTATGTGTTTATGTGGAGTGAATTACAGTTATCCATTGTATTAGGACACGAGTGAAATAGCTTCGGCACATTTGTGAATGTGCTAATGTCTTTGTTACCTTTATTAGGATGTCAGGACGAGGTCGTGGTGGTAGGCGTGGTAGGCCTAGGAGGCAGGAGGTGCCTATATCGGATGAAATTCTGGCACAAGAGGAATGAGTTGGTCAGGCTAACGTGGCCGAGCCAATAGGTCAGCAGGCCATGAGCGCCTTAGCCCGTGAAATAGCAGGAGCATTAAGGAAGTCTATGGACATTCTCTGAGCTAAGAATCAAGTCCAGGCCCAAGTAGCTGAGATAGGGTCATCATTCCTGAAGAGGGAGTTCTCTCGATCAAATTTAGATGAGTTTTTAGGTGACCCTAAGGATCCATTGAAGGCTGATGAGTGGCTTGAGCAGATGACGAAGATGTTTGAGATGCTTGGCATCAAAGATGGGGGTTTGCAAATGACCTTGGCGTCCTTCCAGCCGAATGGAGATGCGGGTCAGTGGTGGAAGTATGGGAAACCTTTGTTAAAGCTTTCCAGGACAAGTATTTGCCGGCTACAGTGAGGGAAAAGTTGAGGGATCAGTTTTCTCAGCTTAAGCAGTTGAATACACCAGTGGTAGAGTTTGAGGCCACTTTTACTAGCTTGTCTAGGTTTGCACCGGAATTGGTGGTGACTGAGGAGCGTAGGTGTTTGGAGTTCAAGAAAAAGTTGAGGATCGGACTTATGTTTCGAGTTGCCGGGTCCATAATTAGGGATTATGGGCGCCTCATGGAGGCTGCAGCCCATCTTGAGACCATTATGCATACAAAGGAGAAAAGGATAAGGGGCTCCAGGAGGAGTCAGGATGGTCAGGGGGACGGTAAGAGGCAGAGGGGTTCTAACCCTCAACAGTCCCAGGAAGCATATTCGAGATCTACCTTTCCAATACCTTGTTCGGGTTTTGGAAGAGGTAGTTAGGGAGACATCACTTGTTACAAATGTGGACAGTTGGGCCATAAGTCTCCAGCTTGCCCAACGAGGGGAGGAGGGCAGCGAGCAGCATCATCTTCGGCCCGTTCTCGGGGCCAGAGTCAGGGTAGAGGCCAGTCGCTCACTTGTTATCAATGTGGGCAGGCGGGGCACCTGAAGAGGCTTTGCTCGCAATTGGGTGGCATACCTGGTGCATCTAGTTCGAGGTAGACACAAAGTCACCAACCAGCGCAGTCAGTTCAGGCCTCGAGGGCCAATCAGGGAGCCTCTTCGGCTCAGTCTGTGTAGCAATCTTATGCTCCGAGAGGTGAGCAGGTGGATCAGAGGCCTACGGGGCACGTGTATGCTGTTACAGCGCCGAATCTTGTACCTGCTCCATCAGTAGTGAGAGGTACCTTTGTTTTTGTAACTCGGTTGCTAATGTGTTAATTGATGCGGGTGCATCCCATTCGTTTATATCTTCTGCATTTGCATCTGTTTTGGGGTTGGAGTTGGCGCAGTTAGCATCTCTTATTTATGTAGTATCACCTGTTAGGGGCGAGATGGTTTTGAAACAGGGGTGTCGGGGTTGTGATATAGAGGTCGCCGATCATCGACTTCCATTTTCTTTTGTATTGATGGACATGTCTGGTTTTGATGTCATTTTGGGTATGGACTGGTTATCGTTATACCGGGCTATTATAGATTGCTACTGTTAGAGGGTTACTGTATGTACCTTGAGCGGTGATTGTTTCCATTTCTTAGAAGATAGAGTTGGTAGGGTTTTACCATCGGTGTATGATCCACGAGGGCAGAGTGAGCTTAGTTGTCTTCTCGCTGGCTTTACGAGTAGTGAGTGTGATAAGACCCAGATTGAGTTACCAAGAGTGGTTTGTGAGTACTCGGACGTCTTTTTCGAAGACCTTATTAGTTTACCACCCCATCGAGAGATTGAGTTCTCTATTGACTTAGTGCCTGGCACGTCATCGATTTCCATGGCACCATATCGTTTTACCCTAGTCGAGTTGAGTGAGTTGAAGATTCAACTCCAGGAGTTGCTAGATAAGGGTTTTATTCGCCCTAGTACTTCGCCGTGGGGAGCACCGGCCCTCTTTTCTAAAAGGAAAGATGGGGCTTTGAGACTTTGCATTGATTATAGAAAGTTGAATTGGGTTACGGTTAAGAACAAGTACCTTATACCTCGTATAGATGATTTGTTTGACCAGTTGAAGGGATCCCGTTGTTTCTCTAAGATAGACTTGAGATCGGGTTATAATTAGTTAAGGGTCAAGGAGGAGGATATCCCAAAGACGACATTCTGTACGCGATGTGGCCATTATGAGTTTCTGGTGATGCCTTTTGGGCTTACCAATACACTGGCTATGTTTATGGACTTGATGAACCGAATTTTTCGAGAGTTCTTAGACCGCTTCGTAGTTGTCTTTGTGGACGACATTTTGATTTATTCACCTTCTGAGGAGGAGCACGAGGAACACTTGCGAGTGGTGCTTGAGTTGCTTAGAGCCCATAAGCTGTATGCTAAGTTTGGAAAGTGTGAGTTCTGGCTAAGAGAGGTTAAGTTCTTAGGCCATGTGATATTCGGGGAATGGGTGACTGTAGATTCATCCAAGATAGAGGCAGTGCAAGATTGGGCACAACTTAAGAATGTCTTCGAGATCCGTAGTTTCTTAGGGTTGGCCGGGTATTACAGCCGATTTGTGAAGGATTTCTCCAGGCTAGCTTCGCCTTTGACTCGGTTGATGTGGACAGGGGTCAAGTTTGTATGGAGTGAGACTTGTGAAAAGTCGTTCCAAAAGCTTAAGGTTAGACTTACCACCGCTCTAGTCTTGATTATTCCAGAGAGAGGTTTGGGTTATGCAGTGTATTGTGATGCCTCATGAGAGGGTTTGGGTTGTGTACTGAAGCAAGAGAAGAAAATAGTAGCTATGGCTCGCGGCAGTTGAAAACACACGAGAGGAACTACCCTACTCACGATCTAGAGTTAGTGGCTGTGATTTTTGCCTTGAAGATTTGGAGGCACTGTCTGTATGGTGAGAGATTTGAGGTATTTTCTGATCATAAGAGTCTGAAGTATCTATTTACACAGAAGGACTTGAATTTGAGGCAGAGAAGGTGGATGAAGTTCATAGAAGATTACGATTTTGAGTTACATTATCATCCGGAAAAGGCCAATGTTGTGGCCGATGCCCTTAGTAGGAAGTCCATTAGTGATGTAGCTTGTATTGTTATCCGGGAATGGGAGATGTTGGGTGCTCTTGACGAGTTTGACTTGCGTCTGGGCAAGTCTGTTGAGTCTGCGACTTTGTTTTCCGTAGTTGCATAACCTACACTTGTGAATCGAGTGTCAGAAGCGCAGAAGGATGACCTTGAGGTAGCATCTCTCTGAGGGAAGATATCCAGCAGGAAGGTAGAGAAGGGTTTGGTTGTCTATCCCGACTTGAGTGTGAGGTGTCGAGACCGTTTGTTTGTGCCAGAGTCTTGTCGAGAGGTAGTACTCTGAGAGTTTCACCATTCACGCCTTGCGGTGCATCCAGGAGGCACAAAGATGTATTATGATTTGAGTCGCCAGTTTTGGTGGAGATGTATGAAGAAATATGTGGCGGTGTTTGTGTCAAAGTGCCTTACTTGTCAGCAAGTGAAGGCCGAGCATCAGAGGCCATCGGGTTTGTTGCAACCCTTGCCTATAGTGGAGTGGAAATGAGAGCACGTCATAATGGATTTTGTCGTAGGCCTTCCGAAGACTCAACGGGGTAGTGATGCCATTTGGGTGGTAGTTGACCGGTTGACCAAGTCGATGCACTTTATTCTTATGCTTGTAAGAGATTTGGTAGATTACCTAGCCGACTTGTATATTCGGGACATAGTGAGGTTGCACAGGGTCCCAGTGTCGATTGTCTCAGATCCATGTTTTACTGCTATGTTATGGCAGAGTTTGCAGAGTGCCTTGAGCACTAGATTGACTTTTAGCACGGCTTACCATCCTCAGACTGACGGGCAGTCCGAGCGCACTATTCTGATCCTTGAGGATATGCTTCGAGGCTGTGTCCTTGACTTTAAGGGGTTGTGGAAGAGACACCTACCCTTAGTGGAGTTTGCCTACAATAACAGTTTCCAATCAAGTATTGGCATGGCACCGTTTGAGGCCTTGTATGGTTGACCATGTAGATCTCCAGTGTGTTGAGCTGAGGTGGGTGATGCACCTTTGTTAGGCCCGGAGTTGGTGCGAGAAAGGACGGAGAAAGTGGCACTTACCCGTAAGAGGTTAGTTACAGCCTAGAGCCGCCAAAAGAGCTATGCCGACCGTAGGAGGAGGCCTTTGTTGTTCAAGGTGGGTGATCACGTCTTTATGAAAATATCACCTAGATGGGGTTTGATGAGGTTTAGGAAGAGTGGGAAGTTGTCCCCTCAGTTTATTGGCCCTTTCGAGATCCTTGAGCAGATTGGGGAGGTTGCCTACTGTTTAGCATTGCCGCCGTAACTGTCCGGAGTGCATGACGTGCTTCATGTTAGTATGCTTTGGAAATATGAGCCGGATCCATCACATGTATTGGATTGGACCGACTTAGAGATAGATGAGGATGCTTCGTATGAGGAGAGACCGGTGAGGATCTTAGATAGACGGGACCAAGTCTTGCGAGGCAAGATGATTCCCTTGGTCAAAGTATTGTGGAAACATCACGGGGTTGGGGAAGCCACTTGGGAACGTGAATTAGAAGTCCGAGAGAAATATCCGGACCTATTTGTTAATGTTTGAGTTTATGTTGAAATTTTGTTTTGTTGATGAACTCTAAGAACATTGTATATGTTTGAGATTATGGAACATTGTATATGTTGAATATGTTTTAGAAATGCAAATATGATTATGAACATTGAATATGTTTTGAAAAGCATGAGATATATGTGTTGAAGTTAGTTGAATTTCAAAAGGATGCATGTTGAGTTATATTATAAATTGTTCTCTTCAGAAGAGATGGAATGACCGGTGGTGGGTCACGTTGGTGAAAGTTGAATTATAATCTTGTTGAGAATTGGATAATCACAATTTTGAAACTTGTATAAAATTTTGGGGATGAAATTCTTTAAAAGGGGGAGGTTATAGCGATCCCGATTTTTCCCCATCATTTATTGTATTCCGGACATGGGTTCCATGGTTGGTTGTTGTTGTCTACATCTTGCTTTCATCCTTTAATTCCTTGTATTTGAGTTGTGGGATGTGTTAGGTAAGTTTGGAATAAGTTGGTTGTGAGTTGAAACAAATGGTTGCTACCCAGGTTTTTCCTTATTCGCTCGAGCGAGGCTTTTTGCGCTCGAGCGAGCCTTGGGTGTTTGCTTCTTCGCTCGACCGAGCTTTGTGTTGTGTGTCTCTTCGCTCGAGCAAGAACTCTTGCACTTGAGCGTGCATCTGCGTTTATGTAAGACCTGAAGGTTGGTATTCTTTGCTCGAGCGAGCATTCTTGTGCTCAAGCGAGCCTTGTGTTATGTGTTCCTTCGCTCGAGCGAGAACTCTTGTGCTCGAGCGTGCTTCTGCATTGCAGACCTGAAGCTTTGCATTGTTCGCTTGAGCGATGCTTCTTGCGCTCGAGCGAGGTTCTTTTGTGTCTGGTCGCTCGAGCGATCACTCCTTCGCTCGAGCGAGACCTGTTTATATCAATTCGCAGCAGCGGGATTTTTATCACTTTTTCACCTCCTTTTTCACTCCAAACCCTAAATCCAGTTGTCTCTCTCTTTACACTCTCTATCTTTCTCTACAAATACACTTGATCTAGAGTGTCTCTACCCTACTTTTTTTGTAAAAAAAAAGGAAGAGCATTGCGTGGACTTCATTTTGATCCGAAAAAATTCAAGTTTGGACCATCATGAGTTTTTCCCTTCTTCTCCTTTGAGCTTCTCCATTTGAGGTAGGGATAAACTACTCTTTATTATGAGTTTTAACATAAATGTTGGTCATTTGTATAAATGGTGGGATATAGGAGGTTTGGTGAAAGTTAGGGTTTTGAGTTTGAAATTATGAAAGAGGGGTTTTCTATTTTTGGGCTCCATTGAGTATATGAGGTCTTGAAATAGGGTTATTTGTGTATAATTGATGAAATTTGGCATTGGGTGCAATATTTGAGAAAGGGGGATTAATGTCCTAGTTTGAATTGAATAAATCATTTGTATAATTAATGAAGTAAATCATGGAAATGTGAAATTGATTTAGGAATTAAGGAATTGGGGGAAATTGTGATTAAGTGGTGTAGTTGGATTGATAAATCACTCACCCATGGGAAAGTTGATAAATCATTTGTTTGATAAATTTATTTATCTGTTTAGAAATAACTGTTTTGGGCTATCAGTGGAGGATAGCCATGATTGTTGTAGAAACTACATGATGATTAGGTGAATTGAAACTAATTACTTGGTTGATGTCATTGAATATGACGGTTGGATATAAATATTGAATATGTGAATTGTTGGGTCATTGTATATGCCAACATGTTTAAATACATTATATATGTATCTTTGTGTGGGAGGAGATAGGGGATGGACTCCATTGATAATTAAGTTGGCCAGAGTGTCCTGGGTGAAAGTCCCAAAATCTTATTTATTTGGGTGCCGGTTCCCTCGGACGTAGATCTGTAAAATCGCAAAGATATAGAAGTGTATGAATGATGTTTATGATTAAAGTGTTGATAAATGAGTTGTAGTCTCATTTTGACTTGTTTATATGATAATGAATTATGTCAATGAATTGACTTGGGTAATAACTGGAAGTGAATTGAAATATGGGTACCAATGTTGATTGATTATGGAAAAGGTTTGAGATGGTTTATAAGTATTAAACATTTATCGAATGCTAATATTTTAGTTAATTCTCATATAATGTTTAGCATATCTCTACTGGGCTTTGACTCACCTTATTTGAGACACCATTTTCAAGTACAGGTGACATGCCGCCTCCAAGGTCATAGCTTGGGAGGTTGTGGGGCTAAAGTCTTCGTTTTGTTGTTTTATTTGACGTTTATATGTTTTTTCTTTCCAAGCCAAGGGCTTTAAATTGTAAAGGGCTTCTGACCCTCTTTTGTTGTAACCAAGTTATACTTGGAAAGATGTAAGCCTGTAGGGAACCCATTTTGTTAATAGTAGTTAGAGTAACATGTAACAACTTTTGTAAGGAGGACCCTGATGAATGAAATATATCTTCTCTACCATGTTTATGGATCTTATGAAAAATTGTTTTAAGTTTTTTTTTTTAGAGCGTTACAAAAAAGAATTCTAATTCAATCCTAATTGAACACAATTACTGTATTATCATCTTCACAAAAAATCATGTCCTTTCAAGTCATCAAAGTAAGATATCCAATTACTTCAAAGTTTAGCAAAATCTTTTCAATAGGTCCTAACTTGAGACATCATGCACATATACAACCAATTGTTGTTCAATCACAAAATCCACAAAATCTACAAATTAATAATCACAGATTACCTTGGTCATTGTATAAGCAAAAATAGAAGTACAGTTATAGTGAAACCAGGAACTTCGAAAATTACAAATCATATTTGAAAAATATTATAGGAAAAACATATTATATTTGCTTTAACAAGTCCCACTTAGGTCCCTCTTGTTCAAACAATGTAATAGGGGAAATCTCAGATTTTTTTTATAGATACATAGTGATTTGGAGAATCAAAAATTGATATGCTCAGATGAAAAATCATACATACAATTTGATCTTTGAATTCTTATTTTTTGGAAGGAGAAATCGTAAAGGGGGAAAGAGGGGGGGGGGGGGGAGGGGAACCCCTAGAAATCAAACCCATTTACGAAATCAACAAGAAATCAAACCACTTAAACAAAACCCATTAAGAAATCAAAAATAAATCATATACATATATATACAAACATATTTAATCACCACATCAGAATGAAGATGGAAGAGGAGAGACCTCATCGCCACCTCACCTCGCCTAGCTGCAACCTTTGTCGCCTCTAGAATCGTCGTTGCCCACCCTCTTTTGCATTGGAGGAATTGTTCGAGTTCACCCCTCTCTTCAGGGTTAGGGCTGCCTTAACAATTGAGGGAGAAAGGGGAAAAACGAGACAAAAAAAATTGTGAATTTAACACCAAAACGACGCCATTATTGCACCATGGCAAGGACCATGGCAGGAAACCATGGCAGGGGATCTGGACTCAGTTCTTGTTGGAAGACTTGTAGACACCCCATTTTTGACCGTCCTCAAGACTCAGACGTCACCGATTGAGCGCTTGGTGATGTTGCATACTGTGCTCGTTCAGAAGTTTCAGAGTCGCGGCCGTGCGCCCTGCCTCCGGACTTTCGAATTCTCTTCTGTGCCTTGTCTCGGTTTGCGAACCAGGCTCGGTTTTCTCTGTTTTCTTTCCTGCGGGAAGAGAGTGGTCCTGTAGACTATCTCCCAGTGGCCGTGAGCTACTTTTTGTGGCCGTAGGCCATTTTGCCCATTTCGGAGCCCGGTTCTCGGTTTTCGGGACCGTCAGGCCGTGTGCCTCGGCTCGGGACCGCCCAACCACCTCCGAGTTCTCCGGTTTTTGGCATGCACCTCTGTTTTATCATTCCGAGGAACACTGGGGCCTCTGATGCCCACTTCGTGGCCGAACACCACTTTCGGTGCTTACAGCCGGTTTTCGGGACCCCGAATCGTGCGGTTTAGGCCCCGAGCATTCATTTTGCATCGGTTTTCTCTGATTTTTGGCAGGAACCTCTGTTTTGTCATTCCAAAGGACACTGGGGTCGCAGATGCCCACTTCGCTGCTGAACACCACTTCCGGCACTTGCAGCCCATTTTCGGGATCCCGAATTGCCCGGTTTTGGCTCCGAGCGTTCATTTCTCATTAGTTTTTATTCAAATTTGGCAGGTACCTCTGTTTCAACACCAGGAAGATCACTGGGGGGTGGGAGGCCAGCAATTATCCTAGATAACCAGTTTCGCTCTTCCGGCGCCCGTTTTGCTCGCTTCCGGGCCAATGTTGAACACCCTGGGGATATTTTCTTCCGACCAAAGCTACATATCTGTGATCAGGGGACATGGGAGGACCCTAAAAACTACTGGTCGGCCAGCAATTGTGGGTTTCATTTTTGAGCCCCTCCTTCAAGCTCTATGTTGTGGCTCCTGCTTCAGTGTTGCCAATTTCCGACCTTGGAACCTTGTTCCACACATCTGGGAGGACCCTAAAAGTTGGTGGTCGGCCAGCAATTGTGCATTTCATTTTTGAGCCTCTCCTTCAAGCTCTATGTTGTGACTCCTGCTTCAGAGTTGCCAAATTCCGACATTAGGGCCTTATTCTACACACCTGGGAGGACACCATGGAGTGGTGGTCGGCCAGCAATTTTCCTCTTCAATTTTTGGCCATGGCCGGCCGGCCAGGGTGAGTGGCTGGCCGACCAGGTGGGGTGGCCGGCCGGCCACCTCCCAGAAATTTACCTGGCCGGCCAGCTTTCTGCTTTCCAGCCCTTTCCAACTGTCCGGATATTTTTCCAAATATCCCGGGCATCCGGGGGATATTTTGGGAGGGAAAACTTGGGTGCTTTTCCCTCCCCTTTTACACCATTTTCTTGCCTATTTAAAGGGTCCAACCCCTCCTTTGCTGGGGTTGGACAATTTCTTCTCAATACTTGATCTTCCATAGCCTTCATCTTCCTCTCCAAAAATCCTAAAAACTTCAAGCTTCCTAGCTAACTCCTTCACCAACCCTAAGTTCCACCATCACCATTCAATTTCCAGCAGCAAGGAGGGGTTCTTCAGAGGCTTAGAAGCAACTTTCATCAAGGCAAGAGGAAGCAAAAGTGTAGTCTTCAAGGGTAAGTCTTAAATTCCTTTTTTTTGGCTTAATTTTGCTTCAATTTTATACCCTATTTGCTCACTGTTTTGAGCTCTGACCACTACTGAAAGTGGTCTTCTTTTGAGCTATTCTAGATGTTTGTTTGAGGGCTCAACCCTGTTTGAGCCCTCTATCTTACACTTCCTTCAATATCACTCTTTAGGCCATTAATTTGCATGCTTTATTTACCTTATGAGTAATCTGATTTCGAGATTGGTGTAAACTGTGAGTAGGCTTATTTTGAGCCCCTCTTCAACATTGAAGAAGGGTTCCATCATGTTTGGTGACTCTATCATGCACTTCCTTTGTAATTCCTCCATTTTACCGTAAACTTGCATGCTATTTTTAGCCTATATGAATTTATTTTTGGAGCATGATATAAACTGATTTTGGGCTTAATTTGTGTCCCTCTACAACATTGTAGAAGGGACCAATCTTGTTTGATGCCTCCATGAATGGCCTCCCTTTATACCTCTCTTTGGCCATGTTTTGCATACTTCTTTAAGCTTATCATGCTTCGGATTTCAGCCTTCATCAGGCCTAGAGATAGCCTTATTTTAGCCTTCTAATCATTCTTTGTTAAGGGTCTTAGGCTATTTGGTGATTGGTTTTGGTACTTCCTTTGTATTCCTCTTTTCTTCCGTAAAATTGCATGCTTTGTTAGGCTTGCTTAGTCTCTGTTTTGAGCCTTCATCAGGCTTAGAAAGTGTCTTGTTTTGGTCTATTCTTAAAGTTTTATTAAGGGTCTTAAGTTGTTTGGCCATTGCTTATGATACCTCTCTTTATGACCCTCTTTTGGCCCAATTTTGCATGCTAGATTTAGTATATCTACACACTGAATTGGAGGCTGTCATCTATTGTAAATATGCATGTTTTTGACTCCTCTTTAATGTTGTAGAACTTCTTTTTTGGGTTTGAGCGTTGTAAATACTACTTTCTTTGTAATTCCCTTCTTTTCCCGTATTTTTGCATGCCATTGTTGCCATATCTATGCTTACAATTTGGCCATGTTTTGTATTGAAAAAATGCTATTTTTGGGGCTGCCTTGCTACTGTTTTTTCTTTCATGTGCCAATTTTGCATGTTTAGCATAGCCGTAGGCCATTTCGGGCACTTCATGTCGCATTTCGGGATGATTTCATGCGTTGACTGTCATTTCGTATCATTTCGGGGCTGTTTTCCCCTTTATTTAGCTGTTGAATTTTGTTTTGCATGCTTGCATATCATTTTCCACGTCATTTTATGCCTTAATGCATTGCCTCGGTTTGCGTGCCCGTGGGCACGCACTTCGAGGCACTCCGTTTTCATTCATCGGCAGCTTATGTGAGTGCGGCTGAGGTCCTCTCATGTTGGCGTAAGCCCAATTTGCATTCCGTATGCTATTTCATTTCCATTTTATCATCGCCTCGGTTTGCGTGCCTGTGGGCGCGCATTTCGAGACACTTCAGTTTTATTCGATTTCCATTTTATCATCGCCTCGGTTTGCGTGCCTGTGGGCACGCATTTCGAGACACTTCAGTTTTATCCGATTTCCATTTTATCATCGCCTCGGTTTGCGTGCCTGTGGGCGCGCATTTCGAGACACTTCAGTTTTATCCGATTTCCATTTTATCATCGCCTCAGTTTGCGTGCCTGTGGGCGCGCATTTCGAGACACTTCGGTTTTATCCGATTTCCATTTTATCATCGCCTCGGTTTGCGTGCCTGTGGGCGCGCATTTCGAGACACTTCGGTTCTATCCGATTTCTATTTTATCATCGCCTCGGTTTGCGTGCCTGTGGGCACGCATTTCGAGGCACTTCGATTTTACCCGATTTTCATTCCATATCATCGCCTCGGTTTGCGCGCCTATGGGCACGCATTTCGAGGCACTTCGGTTTTATCCGATTTTCATTTCATATCATCGCCTCGGTTTGCGCGCTTGTGGGCACGCATCTCGAGGCACTTCGGTTTTATCCGATTTACATTTCATGCCATCGCCTCGGTTTGCGTGCCCACGTGCACGCTTTTCTAGGCGTCTCATTTTCATCTCATTTTCACAGCATAGTGCATACTAGGTTGTATCTTAGATTGCATTCATACATTTTCTCGATTTGCGTGCCCGTGTGCACGTATTTCGAGGCATCTCATTTTCATAATAGTGTGTATGTCAGGATTGCATTTCATGCATATCATGCATATTGCACGGGAAACGAGGCACGTTTCGTACTCCGAGTGACGGAACGGGTCTCAATTCCCAAGTCACCGACACTCCGGATTACCCATGATGGAGTTAGGTTTTGTTATAGCATTCATCTGCATTCATCCCATATTGAGTTGTGCAATCCGATTCCTCGGCAATCATGCATCGGTATGCGTGATTGGTGGCACGAGGATCGAGGCATGCATATATTTGTGAAAATACATTGCTATGCCCTTTTCCTGCTCTCTGTTACAGCAAAATCGAGGATCAACAACTTTTCGGAGTCCGGCGCGCATTTTGAGAAATACTGCAAACAGAGGCTAATTGGGGCATCCCAGTGGATTTCCGCGCCAAGCAGCCCGGCATACATCATTCATCAACAGCAAGGCAGCCCCTGGCTTGCATACCGACTTTACAGCTTTCTTAGTTTAAATCCGTACATTAATTAGAAATCTGTAATATTCTTTTATTCGGACTGTATTATTTATTTGGACCCTCTGCGCGAGGGCAATGTTGTAATAAGGGTGTGTGAGTATGATGTATGTCTTCCAACCCCACGTCTTTCTCCCTTTTATTTACCTGCTTACGATGGTTAGATATAGGGCATATTTCAATTAGCATAACAGTATGACAGCATGTTTGCATCATTCATCTGTTTTGCATGCACCGGGCTCGGCGCATCATACAAACTGCATTTGTATTTCAATTCCAAGTTGAGTACTTGATAGTTGTTGCATCTCATATGCCATGTTTAGAATAGCCGAGTCTGCTATAGTTGCATCTTGCATGTGTTGCATTAGGCATTTCAGCGTATTTAGGATCATGCATGTTTTCTAATCGTTTTCCTGTTTTGGCTTGGAGTACTCGGTGAGTTTTATGCTTTAGCATCCTTGCATGCGTGTGAGTGTTGCCATGATAGCATGCTTACCATAAGGCTAAATGCTTATGTGATATAACTGCCTTGAATGCCTGTGGGTGGAGGTTGAGTTATCTGAATTGGGACAATTCATCAACTGTTTGTTTTAAGCCCACTAGATAGTGGCAACATCACTGTTTTTCTAAGCCCACCTGAGGGTGGCAAATCCGCATTTTAGCCTACCTGCGGGTAGCACCTTCACACCATTTTCAAACAAACAAACATGAAATGTTTTGTTCCAATTCAGACGGCCCAGTCTATACTTGTTTGCTGCGAGCATCACATAGTAATCTAGGCTAATAACCGGAATAAGAACTCACAATGTTTTCAAAAACAGATATCATGGTTAGTAGAGGCCGGTCTTTGACCGGGCGAGAGGGGGTGCTCACGATGTGACCTTCCCTAATCGTACCCAAGTTCCCGAGCCAACTTTGGTGATGACGGACATGTGGCCTTTGGCACCGAGTTAGGGTTTCCTAAATTTCCCATTTTAAAAATATTTAGGTGGCGACTCTGTTATCTGGCAAAGCAGTCCATGTTTGGCACTTCTTTCAAAAAAATCTGTTTTCCTTCAAAACGATTTGCCGGATTTGGACTCTTTGGTTCAAGATTGAGAACCGCAACAAAATCGAGTCCGAACTGTAGCGAGGTCCCTCGCGGGCTTGCTACAGTTTCTGGCGACTCTGCTGGGGAGTTAGAGAACTTGACTCGAACTCATGATATCTGGTTTTGACCACACTTGTGTGCTTCTTTGCATTGCATTTGCATTGGTGCGCCTAGGACACCGTGTTTGCCATATGCCATTCCCAAACGATTTGCCGGAGGCTTGTCTTGTCAAGTCATGTCCATAAGGCTGATCGGCTCTGGGCTCTGACAGCATGGTAACACAAACCCCAGTTTTACCGGGGCACCCTTTTTGACCATTCGACCTAGTGCATATTCGGATCCATAGTGACTATTCCAAACTAGGACAGGTTGCTTACCCGTTTATAGGTTGTTTGAAGCCGCTGCGTGCGTATTGAACCCCTAGTTCCTGACGAAATAGGGCAGGGAAACCCTACCCCAACATAGGGGTGTTTTGGCTCTCACTTATCTGCTATGTGCTTGTTAGAGTGCGTCTCTACAGGGAATGCATGTATCAGGTTATGAGTTTCAACATCGGGCCTGCGGGCATCAGTTTATGAGTTTGGGCATCAGGCCTGTGGGCATCGGTCAGTTATTTGAGAATCAGTTGTCTGCGGATGTCAGATTCAGTTTAGAGGAACAGTGATACAGAAACAGTGATCAGTGGTTGAGGACAGTGTATTTCCAGCTTATCCAACTGTGTGTTGTATGCCCAACTGTGTGTTGTGTGTATTTAAATTAAGCTGTTATGCTGCCCGTTTTTCTGGTCATTTATTTCCCTTTTGCTTTATTATCTTTTTGCTAGGGCAGTTTGTAGCACGATTGCTTCCGAGCCAGTCGATACTCCCCAAGCAATTTGGACACGAGGCCGCCGACTCAACCGATCCGAGGATCTAGTTGACGGACATCCAGTGTTCCACTCTTTACCCCCAGTCACCAGAAGAAGGCCGAGAAGGCACAATTTGTCAGAGCACGGATCACCGGAACAGCGGTTTACTCTAGTATCAGACAGTAGGGTTGAGATTCCTGTTTCTGCTATAGAGATACACCTGCCGGTTACTCAGATGGAACAACAGAACACAACAATGGAGGCGATGATGCGCCAGATGAATGAGAGTATGAAACAAATGCAAGATGATGCTATCCGCCAGGCGGAATTTTCCAAACAGCAGGCCGCTGTCATGGCCCAACAGTCTGAGTTGATCGCCAGATTACAACAGCAGAACGCCGCATCTGCTTCACACCAGGTCCCTCCTCCACCAGGGGCACATCAGGTTCCTCCTCCACCCGAGGCTCCATTACCTGAACAGATGTCTACTGGCCAGAATGCTCCTCCAAATCCTCAGAATACCCAGAATACCCTCCCAAACCCACAGAACGCTCTGCCAAACTTCCAAAACACCCAAGAGGACACGGGTCTTCCAACGGGGCTGGCTCCGCCCCCGCTTCAACCGCAACTGTCCAAAAATACTCCACCCAATCACCCGGACTCTCCATTTGAGTTCGAGGTAGACCAGACAGCTCTGAAATTGAGCAAGTTGGAAAAACTCTTCAAGAAGTCACAGGGGGTGAAGGCTATCCCAGATATTGAGGACGGCTATACTGACGTGGCCGTGACTTTGCCGGACAGATTTAAGATGCCCCAGATCGACCGTTTTGACGGGTCTGGGGACCCCATGGTTCATCTACGGCTGTTTTCAGATATCTTGAGGCCAATGGGCCTAACCAGATTGCAGAAGCTCTCGCTTTTTGGCCGAACCTTGTCAGGAGTGGCCGCCAACTGGTATGCAAAGTTGGACAATGATGTCAAGAGGAATTGGGATGAAATGGCTGGGGCCTTTGTTGCACAATACTCATACAACACACAGATCGAGATTACCACTCGTGATCTCGAGACAACAAGGCAGGAACCCAAAGAGTCTTTCTCTGACTTTGTAACCCGGTGGAGGGCAAAGGCATCAATGATGACCTTGAGGCCCACGGACAGAGATCAGATCCGGATGATTGTGCGCAATCTCCAACCAGGGTTAATGAAGAAGATGATTGTAGTTCCTTTCCCCACTTTCGCAGATCTACATGATATGGGGATGCAGATTGAAGATGCGATGAAGCAGGGTCTGTTTGACCAAGACCGGGAACAGCCCCGGCGGACATTCAACCGAAACAACAATGCGGGCCCGAGTGGCTCTACCAATGCAAGAACTTCAGAAGTCGGAATGGTCACCACCAATCCCCCTTCCCAACCAAGGCCCGCAGCGGCCACACCTTTTTCTGATGCATCTGGGAGCAGTAACCAAGCTTCCAGATACCAACCCAGGGGTCAACGAACCTTCTCTCCACTACATATGCCTTTGTCCAAAGTCCTCGGGGTTCTAGTCAGAAAGGGGCATCTGAAACCCCTGGAACCGAGGCCCCCTCCAAATCCACTCCCCCCTTCCCATAACCCAGCCAAATATTGCAAATACCACTAGCAGCATGGTCACGATACCGACCAATGTTACAGGCTGAGTCATGAGGTTCAAGATCTCATTGACAAAAACATTATTCTACCTCCAGAAAAGCCCAACGTCACAACCAACCCACTCCCAGCACATAACCAAGATCCACCCAAAAGAATCAATTTTATCCAAACTGGGGACGTGTCTTACGACCCTAGTATCTACATTACTCCCTCCCACCTACCCAAGCCGGAGGTGATCCTGCCGGACAGCACTGATTTGTGCATGATGGACACCTCTACAACCCAACCTGAGCCAAAGGTGGTGACCACCGAAAATGGAATTGGGCAGGCTTCCGAGGAGAGCAAAGTTGTTAAGTCCGGGGTGGAGCAGTCTGAGAATTTAGCTGGCAGAGCTTATGATCCGAGTGGATATATCTTGTCAATGAGCCAGTCTAAGCTGAGTGTGGGGCCTTCGGAAGAGGCTGAATTGTGTATGATCCGGGGGGACAAATTTGAATCAGCAGGGGATGATTTGATAACGATGGAAGAGGAGTTCGCCAACCTCCAGTTTTTCAATGACCAAGGATCAGGGGACGCATCAATTAACTGGTTCGAAGACGAGGAGTCAGCGGAAGTCGTCGGGTGGTTGGATGATCAGCCGGATATTGTATCGTTTGTGGCCGGAAGGGCCGAGGGACAGATTGAATTGCCGGAGAGCGCCGGTACGAAGAATTTCGCTCAGGAGCAAGACATTTTGAAAACTGAAAAATTGACGCTGGAGGAACAAGAAAAGAGATGGGATTCTAAGAGGATCCGAAAAGCAAAGAACCACGAGGAGGTTGAAAATGCTGTGAGCACAAAAACTGAACATGCTGTGAGCATGTGGGAGGAAAATGCTGAGAGCGCAAACAAGCTGGAGCCAGACAGGTGCCTGCTAGATGCTAATGGAATGTGGTGGGAAGATGACGACTTGTATCTTGCCCACACAGACGAAGATTGGGCAGGTGGCCAACCGGACAGTACCTGGTACCTCGAAGAGGTGGACCATATGACTAGAAGTGGGCGGTATTTCAAGCCCCCACACCTTGATCAACCCGAGGCATCAGGGAAAGATAAAGAGGCAGAGAAGTAGAGGGAGAAGCAAGTTGAAGAAGAGGCTGTGCTGAAACAGTTAAAGAAAATACAAGCAGACATCTTCATCTGGGGACTGCTTATGGCTTCCAGGGTACACAGACAGGCTGTCCTCTCTGCTATGGACAAAGCCAAGCTCTCTATCGAAACTACGCCAGAACAACTAGTTGGTTTGGTCTTCCCGGGAGGAGGTTTCCCGGCATTGACCTTTTCGGATAAGGAACTGCCGCCTGAGGGCGTGGATCATAACAGACCTCTCTACATCTCTGTAGAATGCAGGGACAAATGGATTCCGGTGGTGTTGGTTGATACCGGATCCGCTATTAATGTCTGCCCGGCCAGGACGGCGTATGCAATTGGGTTAAAGCCTGCGGACTTCACCCCAACTTCTCAAGTGATCAAAGCCTACGACAATACAAGTAGGGATGTCCTGGGGACAGTAAAAATCCAAACCAAGATTGGGCCTGGACAACAGGAGGTAGATTTTCATGTCTTGGAGGTCCCCGCATCTTTTAACATGCTTTTGGGGCGACCCTGGTTGCATCAGGTGAAGACTGTCTCATCTACTCTACATCAAATGGTGAAATACCCCTATGGAAAGGGAGTAGCCATTGTTTTTGGGAATTCATCAATCCATCCTCCTCCGGAGGTATCTACGCCAGTCCTGGAGATCGAACACGGCATGGAAGACATGTTCATATCAGGATTTACTTTGGCTGAGGCCCGGGTGGTGCAAAACATTATGGCTGTGAATGAGGGTGTGTATGTCAGCGCTCAAGCCGTCTACCTCATGAACAAGCTACAACATATCCCCGGGATGGGATTGGGAAGAAGCGGCAGGAAAGGAGTCGCAGCGTTGGCCGAAGTGCCACACAATCCACATACCTTTGGATTGGGTTATCTGCCCACCAAAGAAGATTGGACGAGGAAGAGGAAGGAAATGGCCGGCAGAGCCAGGGCGAAGCAGGCTGGGAAGCCTTTTGATCTAATGCACAGGCCCATCCAGGGTACCCTGAACGGACGCTTTGTCCGGGAGGGGGAAGATTTCCCATTTTGCGGCTTCCCAGAGCCATGGTTCAACGCGGAGAGGAAGCGCGTACCAGGCTTCGAAATCTTTTTCGACTTGCAACTATCCGCGGATGATGTTGCCATAGAGCAGACAGACCCAACAACTGAGGCTGAGCAGAATAAGGCAGAGAATTCTGAGGGCACGGAATTGGAAATGGGGGTAGCACTGGCATGTCTCCTCTCTGATCCTCTGATCGACCAAGATTGCTTGGGGAATAACTTCATGGTCTCCATGATTGGGGATGAAACGGCTGCGAGCCAACCAGTAGCTATCTTGGATGCATCAATCGCACCCTCTCTCACTTGGCAGTACGAGGAGGGATTCTTATCCAGCAGTTCCGGGTCAGGTAGTGAGCCGGAATCTGATTCCACCGAGTCTTGTGAGTCGGAATCAGATTCCAGCTCGACTGAGTCTGAGTCTGGTACTCCTGGGGGTGTCAACCCGGATGCCACAGTCCTGTCCAGGTCGTCTTTTTCCTTTTCATTTGAGTCTGTTGTAACCGATGAATTGGACGATTTGGATGAACTTAATGAGAATGAGGTGAATATGGTTTCCGAGTACTTTTCTGTGCCCCTAATTTATTGCATTAATTCAGACTTTCAAAATTTTGATCAAAACGACGAGGACGAAGTCCCTCCGGTTTTACAACGTCTAATTGAGCAAGAGCAAGAGAGATTTGTTAAGCCATTAATGGATGAAATCATTTCTGAGAACATTGGTACTGAGGAGGACCCGCGGCTGGTCCAGATCGGGTCCACGTTGTCTTCGGAGGAACGCGAGCGCTTAGTCGCTTTATTAAAAGATTTCAAAGATGTTTTCGCGTGGTCCTACGAAGACATGCCTGGAATCGATCCTGAGATTGTACAGCATCGGATCCCCCTTGGCCCCGAGGCCCGACCTGTCAAACAGAAGCTCAGAAGGATCCGCCCGGATTGGGCTCTTAAGATTAAGGAAGAGGTCACCAAGGAAATTGACGCAGGCTTCCTGCTGGTATCTGAATATCCGACTTGGTTGGCCAACATTGTTCCGGTGCCGAAGAAAGATGGCAGGATCCGGGTGTGTGTAGACTTCAGGGATTTGAAGAAAGCTTGTCCGAAGGACGACTTTCCCCTACCGCACATTGATGAGTTAGTAGACTTCACTGCAGGGCATGCATTGCTCTCATTTATGGATGGCTTCTCGGGGTACAATCAGATAGTGATGGCGCCGGAAGACAGAGAAAAGACTGCATTCACCACCCCGTGGGGGACATACTGCTACCGGGTAATGCCGTTCGGGTTGAAGAACGCTGGGGCTACTTATCAACAGGCTGCAACCACAATACTACATGATATGATCCACAAAGAGGTTGAGGTGTATGTGGACGACATGATTGTCAAGTCCAAAGAAAGAGAGGGCCACTACACCGCCTTGCACAAGTTTTTTCAAAGGATCAGGGAATTCCGGTTGCGGCTAAACCCTCAGAAATGTACATTTGGTGTTACAGCGGGAAAAATGCTGGGGTTTCTGATTACACAAAGGGGCATCGAGGTCGACCCTTCCAAAATCAAGGCCATCCTAGAAATGCCACCACCGAGGACTGAAAAGGAGGTGCGAGGCTTTCTGGGCAAAGTGCAATTCATAAGACGGTTTATTTCAAAACTAACCTTGACTTGTGAACCACTTTTTGGTCTTCTGAAGAAAGGCAAGAAGTTCCAATGGGACGGCCGATGCCAAGCTGCATTCGAACAGATTAAAGAATATCTACAGAACCCACCCGTTTTATCACCAGCAGAACCAGGGAAACCGTTGATTTTGTATTTATCAGTGACTGAGACCACGATGGGCTGCATGCTTGCGCAAGAGTCAGAAGATAAGGTGGAAAGAGCCATCTACTATTTGAGCAAGAAGATGCTGGAATATGAGACCCGGTATACGCCGCTGGAAAAGGCTTGCTTAGCTCTGGTATGGGCCACCAGGAAGTTGCGGCACTACTTGTTAGCTCACTCTGTAATGTTAGTTTCGCGACTTGATCCCGTCAAATATCTTTTCGAGAAACCAGCGCTTACGGGTAGGCTAGCTCGTTGGTTGCTGTTGCTCTCCGAATTTGATCTTACATATGTGACGCGCAAGTCAGTAAAGGAAAGAGCAGTAGCAGAGTTCCTTGCCGACCATCCGGTCGAGGGGGATGAAGCAGTTGAGTATCTATTCCCAGATGAAGCAATTCTGCATATCGACGAGGAAACTTGGACAATGTACTTTGACGGAGCATCAAATCAACATGGGTATGGGATAGGAGTGTTGCTGATAGCACCCGACAATTCCCGTATCCCTCTAGCCTTCAAACTCCGGTTCAAAGTCTCAAATAATGAAGCAGAATACGAAGCGTGCATTGCTGGTTTGGAAGCAGCCCTGGAATTAGAGGCAAGACGGCTGGACGTCATTGGGGATTCGAACCTTGTTGTGTCCCAAGCTAAAGGAGACTGGAAAGTAAAAGCGGAAAATATGATGATGTATCACCAAACCTTGGATTTGCTGATTCCTCGGTTTGAAAAGCTAAATTTCACTCATCTACTAAGAGAGAACAACAAGTTCGCAGACGCTTTAGCAACTCTATCATCTATGATAGACATCCCATGTGGAGTCCGAATGCGTCCAGTCATTATTGACCAGAAATTTACACCTGCCTATGAGTCGATTGCAGCCATAGATGAAGTTCAGGACGAACACCCCTGGTATTACGACATCTGGAACTTCTTGGAGACAGAAACATACCCGCCAGGGGTTGATGCCAAAGACAAGAGGATAATAAGAAGGTTGGCCGTTCAGTTCATCATCTGCGGGGGTAAACTGTATAGAAGGGGTCATCTGGGAATGCATAAACTGTGTGTTGATGCTGAAGAGTCCAAACGTCTGATGGAAGCCATCCACAGGGGTGAATGTGGTGCACACATGAATGGGGTGATGTTGGCACGGAAGATCCTTAGACAGGGATATTACTGGTCCACCATGGAGGAGGATTGTATTGGTTTCGTCCGGCGATGCCACAAGTGTCAAATTCATGCAAATCGCATGAACATTCCGCCGTCAAAGCTGTACAACATGACTTCGCCATGGCCGTTTTCTGTCTGGGGAATTGATGTGATTGGAGCTGTTACGCCGAAAGGGTCGAATGGGCATGAGTTCATCCTTGTAGCGATAGATTATTTCACAAAGTGGGTTGAGGCCCAATCTTATGCAGTGTTGAAAGCTTCACACGTTGCAAAATTCATCAGAAACAACATTATCTGTCGCTACGGGGTCCCGAATGAAATAGTTTCAGACAATGGTTCCCACTTCAAGAAGGAGGTGAATGATTTGTTGGAGAAATACAATGTGGCTTTTCATAAGTCGTCTACTTACCGGCCGTAAACCAACGGAGCAGTTGAGGCCGCCAACAAGAATATCAAGCGCATACTATAGAAGATGGTGGAAACCTATCGAGACTGGCTAGATAAGCTACCGTTTGCTCTGTGGGGCTACAGGACTTCGATCAGAACTTCTACTGGGGTGACTCCGTACTCACTAGTCTATGGGATGGAGGCCGTTCTGCCTATCGAGATTGAGGTCCCGTCATTACGAGTGTTGGCTGAGTGCCAGATAGCCGAAGCGGATTGGCAGCAAAACAGATTTGAGGAACTCATGCTTTTCGATGAAAGAAGGTTGAAAGCACTGTACCACGTCCAAGGCTATCAACGCAGAATCGCCCGGGCTTTTAACAAGAAAGTTAAGTCTAGGAATTTGAAGGAAGGAGATTTGGTACTCAAGGACAACCGAGCTCCCATCCACGACCCAAGGGGCAAGTTCAGACCTAATTGGACTGGTCCTTACATTATCAAGTCAATCTGGTCCGGTGGAGCTGTGGTCCTGATGGATCTAGATGGCTTGGAGTTTTCCCAATCGATCAACATGGACAAGTTGAAGAAATATTATCCTTGAGAGGCTCGCTAGGCCGAAAACCCGAAAGGACGACCTAGGCAAAACTCAGAGTATAGAAAATTTGAAATTATAAAAACTGAGCTCGCAAGGTTGAAAACCCGCAAAGGGCGGCCTTGGCAAAAGTTAGAGCGCAAAAGGAGAGCAAAAATACTCGAGCGAACCTAAGCCTGAACTACGTAAGACTTGATTCCCACCTTTGGGATACGTAGGCAGCTTCATCTTGAAGTTCAGTCATAATCTTTTCCCCGATCAACTTTGTCGATTTTGATCATCTCAGTCATCTCTATTCATCAGCATTTATTGTGATCTTCGGTACAGTGTTATTCAGACTAGGGGCAACTTTCCGTTGCAATGAAGTGTTGCGGCATCATTCAGACTAGGGGCAACTTTCCGTTGCCACACTTTGCCGAGGCACCTTTTCAGACTAGGGGCAACTTTCCAGTTGCTAGGATTCGGGGTTGTGCATCTCAGTGACAGATCTCAGGCGTGTCCAGTTCTGATCCATATTGCAAATAGTTTTGAAAAGTTTTAATAAAAGTTGACTTTGTTCAAAGTAATCTTTTCACAACTAAGACCATTTTTGGACCAAAAGTGGAGAATTTTCAGTACCACAACCTTCAATTTCATTGATTTCAAAACAAAGTTCTTTTGCTCTTGCATACAATTGAAGTTGCTTTTTATTACATTCATAACGAAAACTTGAAAGTACTAATAAAGCAATAAATCTGGGGCATAGTCCAGTCAGGTGTCCCTGCGCCCCCTTCCAGAGCTTGTTGAAGCCTCAGATGCCAACCTAGGCCCAACCTGTGCCTCCTCGTTGAGCCAATCCCAGCACTCATCAGATAAAGTGCAACTGAAAATAGAAGCAGGGGCCAGAAGCTCTCTAACTCTCCATGCTGCGGCCTGTCGAGCCAACTGTGCGCCTCGAACTGGAAATGTAGCCGGATACTCTATCCCCTCCGGTGGGCAAGTCTGATCGTGGCCAAACTGGCGCAGAATACGGAAAGGGAAGTAGAACACACAGTGAGTCAAGCCGATCAGTCGAATCCCGACCTGTCGGGACATGCTATAACTCATTGCCGGGAGATTGAGCCAAGGGCAGCGCCAAGCAATGCGATCTGCCGACAGGTTGCACATCCATTCAAACCACCAGCTCTCATCAAGAGCATTCACTAGGCGTTGCCGAAAGAAGTAGCCACGGGCTGAATAAGCAGGACAAGAGTCCACAACTTGCAATTTATCCATCAACCATATCTGGGGAGGGATGAAAAATGAGAGAATAAAGAATAGAGAGATGTGCGATGAGAGAAAAGTAAGATAAGGGTTTTGTGAGAAAAATCGAGCCCGAAGGCCGAGTGATGTGAGTGAATATACGTGTGAGCTTGGGTGGGAAACATTACCTGCAACAGTAGTGGACTCCCTGCAAACCTGGTTGTCTCCCGGCGGTAGAAAGCATCCAAGCCCATCAATGTCTCGGCCAGAGCCATAGCGATACAACTCTTTCCTTCTCTCAAACCTTGAGCGACTTCAATCAAACGGATGCTAGCTCCTCCGGAGCCCGAGACGAATAGAAAATGAGATAGTAGGCACAAGCAGAGGGCGTGCTGCCGGAAGCCTTGCCAATAGTGGTTGCTGTGATCACCGGCATCAGAGAAGCGGCAAATCAGGCTCGGAATGTCCAACATTCCGTCACCAATCAGAGATCTAGCATCATGCGCATTAAGACCGCACATCCACCCTAAGGCTTGGGCATAGCTAAAATTGAGCTGGGGCAGAATTTCCTCGCCTCGCTCGGACTCCATCAAGATTTGAAAATCTTCAAAAGTAGGACATACCTCTTGCCCGCCAAAGCTAAAGACGTGCGTCACCGGGTTCCAAAACCTTGCCGCGGCATAGAGGAAAGGAAGATGCAGTGGAGTCCGGCTTAGCGTGAATAGTGCATTCAAGCCAAAACCCCGGAAGTTCAACTTCTCCGAGCCATCTAAAGAAGAAATCCAAGATGTGAGATTTTCTGTGAGAAATGCTTCCATTTTAAGAGGAAATGTGATGAAATGAATGAGTTCCAAGATTGGGGCTTTTATAGGAGGCTAAAATACTATTCAAGGGACACTTGTCAAAATTTCGGTGGTCACGGGAGGAGTGGCCGGCCGGCCACCTATCCTAGTAGGCCGGCCACTCTTTGTTTTCCGGATACAAAATGCTTTCGGCCTCGTGTTGGTCCTGTTTTGCCCGCCGGAAGAAAATTTGAGGCACTTTCGTGCATCGGGAATGTCGAAGGCCTCCATTTCTATCAATTTCAGATACATTCCGTTATCCAGATTGTCCGTCTGAAGAATGTTTTGTTGTATTTTTGCTTATCGAGTTGTTGTTTTGTTTATCGAGTTGTAAGTCCTGTCGAGCTGTCGCATTTTGTGTTTTGAGTTGTCACTTTTTTTGGTTACACAATTTTGTTGAGTCTTGTTTATTGAGTCGTTAACATTGTTGTACTTTGTTTATCGAGTTGTAAACTTGCTAAGATTCTGTTATTTCTTAGTGAGTCGATTTGTTTTAATTTGTTGCGTCGGTTCACTACCTGACCCGATAAATACATGAGGCACATTTTCCATTCAGTTCCATTCTTATGCAAAATGATGCGATGCGATGCTAAAAATTTCAAATACAAACATCCTTTCAAAAGCTGTTTCATTCCATCATGTTTTACAACAAATAAAGGTACAAGTTTTACAAAATAAAACTACCTAACAATGTGCAAAGTGCTACAAACTACTAGCCAAAAAGTAAAATAAAGCAGGAAATAACATCAGTGTCCTCGGGAACGAGAATGTGGAGGCCCTCTCATCCTCTTCTGCGGGATAATCTCTACATCATCATCACCATCCGGATCAGAGCTGTCATCCTCCGGATCCCCCTCAGGCTCGTCTCCGCTCCCGGAACCAAGACCGGAGCCTCCCTCCCCAGGAGATGTCTCTGATACACGGTCTGCGACCTCCTCCTCCTCATCCTCGACAATGGGTGCCCTGCGTCTGCGAGACGACCCTGCTCCTCGAGCTCCTCGGTAAGGCCTGGATGGCCCAGCTCCTCGAGACTCTGTACCTCGAGTAGGTCTAACACCTCGACCTCTCCGAGAAGGCCCGGGTGGCCCACCTCGTGTCGAAGCATACACGGGAGGCATCTGAAAATGAAAAGTGCAATACATCAGTTCAAACACAAAAAGCAGGCACAAGTACAGTATGTAAGTGGGGTGTGTGCCAGATGTGTTCTACACAACCTATCAGTGCAGCAGAATGCTCAAAACCAGTATGTTTACAGAAATATGATAAATGCAAGAGAGACGGAGGGTACCTGGAAGCCCATGATGGACATCTGCGCCTCTCTGCGCAAGACCATCCCCTCAAGTGAGGCCACTACCCCGAGCATCTGATCTATGTACTCCCGAGGTGGCTGCAGACACAGGCTCAACTCATCAATAAATAAGCAACTGTCAAAATGTCTGTGTGACAAATAAAAATGGTAGAACATACCGGTGGTGAGTCAGGATCACTGACATATCTGTGACCAGGCATCGGAGGCTCCATAGGGATCGGAATCGGAGAAGTGGTCCCATACTGCCAACTCGTCAACTCAGTAGGCATATCTGGCCATCCAGGATGATCGAGAGTCGGAGGGATCGGAGGAATCGAACTGCCTCTACCTCTAGATGCACCAACCCTGCTAGAAGAGGGGATGTCTGCAGCACGGGCACGACTCGAAGATGGTGCGCCGGTAGGCCTCAGTGGCGGAACCCGCACTCTCGTCAAGGGGGGCATCAAATATATGCGGCGATAGGTGGCGTAGTTCCCCTCAATAAGATACAGCAAAGCATCAGTGCCCTGCATGTCCCTAATGACCTCCTCAGCAGATAGCCTGTCGGCAGTCCGCATAGTGGGTGGAGGCACAGCAGGAGGGTCCTGAGACTCATACCCCCACACCTGGCGCTGAAAGCGTTCCCCCAGGAACCAAGCCCTGCCGACTGGTCCCTCGAGCAGGAACCTATACTGGGAACTGGTCGATCCTCCTGGATATTGGTTATCAGGATTATCGCCAAACACTGCCCAGGGCTGCCAAGTAATCTGCGGATAACCAGTGCATAAATCAATCAGAAATCATAATATATAGAGCAGATCAAAGAGGAAATGAAAAGAACTGAGAGTTCGGAAATACCTCAGTCGCCCGAACAGTGTCAAAGTACTGTCGCAGAGAGAAGAGAGTCTCTCGAGGCCTCGATAGATGCTCACCCTCAAACATCAATGAAAATGGAGTCATAGGAGGTCCTGCCACCTCCATCTCTGGGGCTAATGTGGGAAAATATGCATATACCCATAGCTGAGAAAAGCAGTGCGGAATGTGAATACAATGTGCTAAAAGGCAGAATACAGAATGCAAAGTGCGCCGTGTGTACAGTGAACAAGTAATGAGGAGCAAAATGTAAATCAAGAGGACAGAATGTACCTCCCAGGCTCTCCAGTAGCCGCCAAGTAAGTCTCCCCGCGTGCGAGAGACTGCGCTCATGTAGCAGTAAAGGGTAGCCAGGCCAGCGCCGCCCCAATCATACTGACCGACCTGTGATAGATCTACCAAAGCGCTCAGTAGATACAACCCGACCATGTTTCCTCTATCGGCAAACAGAGTGGTGCCAAAGAGGAACATGAGGAAACCACGGGTATACTGCTCGACCTCCTCGGGAGATTCAGGCTCCATCTGTGGCCGCCGAAAATGGGAAGAGAACCAAGTATACCGAACTCTCCCGGTGCCTCTGTCTACCGGCGGGCGAGCCCCCAATAGATGCATCCAAGCCGCCTCCCACTGACCCATATCCTCGTCGTAGGGAATGGGCCCACCGCCTAGGTCTAGGCCGGTGATCATAGCGAAGTCCAGCGGGGTCATGGTCATATCCCCAGTCGCAGAAAAGTGGAAAGAATTGGTGGTGTCCTACCATCTCTCCGCCAGAGCAGCGAATAATGTCCTGCTGATGAGGCAGTGTGATAACCCCCTGCAAAATGGTCCGAATCCCGCGAAGTCAACCAAGTCCCGGACAGCTTCCGGAAGCTCGGCGTACCACTCCCTCGCGGCAGTGGAGCCATATCCTCGCACTGTGCGAGAGCTGGCCTGCATTTAGAACGAATGCGTGTATCAGCAAATGAAATGAAGAAGCTGTGTGCAAATGAAATGAAGAAGCTGTGTGCAAATCAGTGGGCTGTGTGTTCGCTTCAAATCTGGGCTGTGTGTTCAGTACATCAGAGTTTAGGGCTGTGTGTTCTACTCTTAATCAGTGGGCTGTGTGTTCGCTTCAAATCTGGGCTGCGTGTTCAGTACATCAGAGTTTAGGGCTGTGTGTTCTATTCTTAATCAGTGGGCTGTGTGTTCGCTTCAAATCTGGGCTGCGTGTTCAGTACATCAGAGTTTAGGGCTGTGTGTTCTATTCTTAATCAGTGGGCTGTGTGTTCGCTTCAAATCTGGGCTGCGTGTTCAGTACATCTGAGTTTGGGACTGTGTGTTCTACTCTTGATTAGTGGGCTGTGTGTTCGCTTCAAATCTGGGCTGCGTGTTCAGTAAATCAGAGTTTAGGGCTGCGTGTTCTACTCTTAATCAGTGGGCTGTGTGTTCGCTTCAAATCTGGGCTGCGTGTTCAGTACATCAGAGTTTAGGGCTGTGTGTTCTACTCTTAATTAGTGGGCTGTGTGTTCGCTTCAACTTCGGGCTGTGTGTTCGGTAAATCAATGTTTGAGCTGTGTGTTCGAGTTCTACCTAATGTGTATTATACATTCACAATCAGGCGATGTATTGTATGTTCGTGAACTTCAAGTGGCTAAGTCACATGCTCGGAATGCAAGTAAAGTACTGTGTCGTAAGCTAAACTGTGTGTCTAAGCATGGCAAAGGTACAAAATGCACGAAAGATACAGGAAATAAAGTAAAATACCTCTGCATCGTAGGAGAGGTGCTGCTCCGGTTCTCGCAGAAGGAGATCCCCCGGTACCCGATCGTTGAAATCGGTGAAATGGCGAAAAGTGGCTCGCGGAAGCATGTCTACCGCTGGGGCATATCACTCGGGAATAAAAGGGCGAGCCCTCGGGGGCAATGTCATAAAGTCGTAATCATCTCCGGCGCCGGGAAAACCTCTACCGCGAGGGAAATGGCCCGCCATGTTGAGAAATCTGCAAAGAGGAGCAAAAATGAGCAAAACGAGCCAAAATTGGAAAAAGTCAACAAAAGTCAACTCTCGGGAAATAAAAAGTCAACCAAAAGTCAACTCCCGGGAAAATTTTCCAAATAATGAGACAAAATTACCTCAAGTGGTGAAAATGAGAAGAGAAGCCCCGAAGTCAAACTTTAGTCGGCTCAAAGTGCTTAAAACTGAAAGATTTCGCGAAAACAACTTGCGTGGGAGGCCGAGGGGCGCGTATAAAATGCAGATCTGAAAGAGAAAGTGGCTTAGAGAGCAAGAGGAGAGAATTTCACACTTGTGGGTGTGATTTCGGAGGCAATGGAGGAGCATATATATAGATATCCTGAAAATGACCAAAATGCCTCTACTTTGGGCAAGTGGCCGGCCGGCCACCTAACCTGGCTGGCCGGCCATCTGCTTTTTTTCCCCCTGGCCGATGGCCCCTCCTAGGGTGGTGTGCTGGCCGACCATGCTCCCTACCCCCTCCCCTACCTCTCTGCAAATTTTGAGGAAAATCGGAGTTCCCGGGACCTGAAAAAGTTGAAGAAAAGTGCACTTTCTGGCGCCGAATTGCTCCGCTGGAACTTTAATTGCAATTATTGACATGTGTCTCATCATTATTCATCAAAATCGGAGTGTATCCTTTTTAAACATGTTGTGACCTCTCCGGGAAGTGAATCAGAAGCCGCGATCGAGTTACCGTCGCCGAAATGCGCGTTTTCCAGCTCGTTGTTACGCAACAAACAGGCCTCCTGATTTGTGCTCGTTTGTCATTATTTGGCTCATAATTTGCATTCTCATGAATGTTTTGCATTGTCATGCGTGTTTTCTTGATGTACCATACTTCTATACTCGAGCATGCATTGTCGCGCGTTATCTTTTCTCGCAGTGTGATGCATCCTTTCACCGACACTGTGTGTGTCAAACTTTTCGAATCATAGGAATCGCATTGAATATATGTTGTTAGCATATTGTTCTTGTTGGATTTCTCTCTTTTGCAGGCACGATATTGTATGTACGGTTCATTTGAGGCTGGTGCGACCAGACGAATCGCGCAGGTATCGTATCTTCTCCGTGTGAGACGCGACGAGAATTGAATGATTCTCCGCATTCCTAACTGCATGAAATGTAGTCGTTACTTTGCTGCTTTGCATTCTTGCTTAAAATTGTTGCATTTATTTGTCAATACTTGCTTCATTACAGCTTGTTGCACTTGTATAATCACCTGGCTCCGTGCCTATCATTTGCATTCTTGCCCCCCTGCCTGCGGGCACACATCTCTGTTTATCCTGTATGATTGTCTAAGTCTTCGGCCTTGTCAAAAATGGGTCGTCTCTGGGCTTTGATATTCACTCACGTCACTTCTTGACTTCCGAGTTCTGTCAAAGAGGGGCAACTGTAGACACCCCATTTTTGACCGTCCTCAAGACTCAGACGTCACCGATTGAGCGTTTGGTGATGTTGCATACTGTGCTCGTTCAGAAGTTTCAGAGTCGCGGCCGTGCGCCCTACCTCCGGACTTCCGAATTCTCTTCTGTGCCTTGTCTCGGTTTACGAACCAGGCTCGATTTTCTCTGTTTTCTTTCCTGCGGGAAGAGAGTGGTCCTGTAGACTATCTCCCAGTGGCCGTGAGCTACTTTTTGTGGCCGTAGGCCATTTTGCCCATTTCGGAGCCCGGTTCTCGGTTTTCGGGACCGTCAGGCCGTGTGCCTCGGCTCGGGACCGCCCAACCACCTCCGAGTTCTCCGGTTTTTGGCATGCACCTCTGTTTTATCATTCCGAGGAACACTGGGGCCTCTGATGCCCACTTCGTGGCCGAACACCACTTTCGGTGTTTACAGCCGGTTTTCGGGACCCCGAATCGTGCGGTTTAGGCCCCGAGCATTCATTTTGCATCGGTTTTCTCTGATTTTTGGCAGGAACCTCTGTTTTGTCATTTCGAAGGACACTGGGGTCGCAAATGCCCACTTCGCTGCTGAACACCACTTCCGGCACCTGTAGCCCATTTTCGGGATCCCGAATTGCCCGGTTTTGGCTCCGAGCGTTCATTTCTCATTAGTTTTTGTTCAAATTTGGCAGGTACCTCTGTTTCAACACCAGGAAGATCACTGGGGGGTGGGAGGCCAGCAATTATCCCAGATAACCAGTTTCGCTCTTCCGGCGCCCGTTTTGCTTGCTTCCGGGCCAATGTTGAACACCCTGGGGATATTTTCTTCCGACCAAAGCTACATATCTGTGATCAGGGGACATGGGAGGACCCTAAAAACTACTGGTCGGCCAGCAATTGTGGGTTTCATTTTTGAGCCCCTCCTTCAAGCTCTATGTTGTGGCTCCTGCTTCAGTGTTGCCAATTTCCGACCTTGGAACCTTGTTCCACACATCTGGGAGGACCCTAAAAGTTGGTGGTCGGCCAGCAATTGTGCATTTCATTTTTGAGCCTCTCCTTCAAGCTCTATGTTGTGACTCCTGCTTCAGAGTTGCCAAATTCCGACATTGGGGCCTTATTCTACACACCTGGGAGGACACCATGGAGTGGTGGTCGGCCAGCAATTTTCCTCTTCAATTTTTGGCCATGGCCGGCTGGCCAGGGTGTGTGGCTGGCCGACCAGGTGGGGTGGCCGGCCGGCCACCTCCCAGAAATTTACCTGGCCGGCCAGCTTTCTGCTTTCCAGCCCTTTCCAGCTGTCCGGATATTTTTCCAAATATCCCGGGCATCCGGGGGATATTTTGGGAGGGAAAACTTGGGTGCTTTTCCCTCCCATTTTACACCATTTTCTTGCCTATTTAAAGGGTCCAATCTCTCCTTTGCTGGGGTTGGACAATTTCTTCTCAATACTTGATCTTCCATAGCCTTCATCTTCCTCTCCAAAAATCCTAAAAACTTCAAGCTTCCTAGCTAACTCCTTCACCAACCCTAAGTTCCACCATCACCATTCAATTTCCAGCAGCAAGGAGGGGTTCTTCAGAGGCTTAGAAGCAACTTTCATCAAGGCAAGAGGAAGCAAAAGTGTAGTCTTCAAGGGTAAGTCTTAAATTCCTTTTTTTTGGCTTAATTTTGCTTCAATTTTATACCCTATTTGCTCACTGTTTTGAGCTCTGACCACTACTGAAAGTGGTCTTCTTTTGAGCTATTCTAGATGTTTGTTTGAGGGCTCAACCCTGTTTGAGCCCTCTATCTTACACTTCCTTCAATATCACTCTTTAGGCCATTAATTTGCATGCTTTATTTACCTTATGAGTAATCTGATTTCGAGATTGGTGTAAACTGTGAGTAGGATTATTTTGAGCCCCTCTTCAACATTGAAGAAGGGATCCATCATGTTTGGTGACTCTATCATGCACTTCCTTTGTAATTCCTCCATTTTACCGTAAACTTGCATGCTATTTTTAGCCTATATGCATTTATTTTTGGAGCATGATATAAAATGATTTTGGGCTTACTTTGTGTCCCTCTACAACATTGTAGAAGGGACCAATCTTGTTTGATGCCTCCATGAATGGCCTCCCTTTATACCTCTCTTTGGCCATGTTTTGCATACTTCTTTAAGCTTATCATGCTTCGGATTTCAGCCTTCATCAGGCCTAGAGATAGCCTTATTTTGGCCTTCTCATCATTCTTTGTTAAGGGTCTTAGGCTATTTTGTGATTGGTTTTGGTACTTCCTTTGTATTCCTCTTTTCTTCCGTAAAATTGCATGCTTTGTTAGGCTTGCTTAGTCTCTGTTTTGAGCCTTCATCAGGCTTAGAAAGTGTCTTTTTTTGGTCTATTCTTCAAGTTTTATTAAGGGTCTTAAGTTTTTTGGCCATTTCTTATGATACCTCTCTTTATAGCCCTCTTTTGGCCCAATTTTGCATGCTAGATTTAGTATATCTACACACTGAATTGGAGGCTGTCATCTATTGTAAATATGCATGTTTTTGACTCCTCTTTAATGTTGTAGAACTGCTTTTTTGGGTTTGAGCGTTGTAAATACTACTTGCTTTGTAATTCCCTTCTTTTCCCGTATTTTTGCATGCCATTGTTGCCATATCTATGCTTACAATTTGGCCATGTTTTGTATTGAAAAAATGATATTTTTGGGGCTGCCTTGCTACTGTTTTTGCTGTCATGTGCCAATTTTGCATGTTTAGCATAGCCGTAGGCCATTTCGGGCACTTCATGTCGCATTTCGGGATGATTTCATGCGTTGACTGTCATTTCGTATCATTTCGGGGCTGTTTTCCTTTTTATTTAGCTGTTGAATTTTGTTTTTCATGCTTGCATATCATTTTCCATGTCATTTTATGCCTTAATGCATTGCCTCGGTTTGCGTGCCCGTGGGCACGCACTTCGAGGCACTCCGTTTTCATTCATCGGCAGCTTATGTGAGTGCGGCTGAGGTCCTCTCATGTTGGCGTAAGCCCAATTTGCATTCCGTATGCTATTTCATTTCCATTTTATCATCGCCTCGGTTTGCGTGCCTGTGGGCGCGCATTTCGAGACACTTCGGTTTTATTCGATTTCCATTTTATCATCGCCTCGGTTTGCGTACCTGTGGGCGCGCATTTCGAGACACTTCGGTTCTATTCGATTTCTATTTTATCATCGCCTCGGTTTGCGTGCCTGTGGGCACGCATTTCGAGGCACTTCGGTTTTATTCGATTTTCATTCCATATCATCGCCTCGGTTTGCGCGCCTGTGGGCACGCATCTCGAGGCACTTCGGTTTTATCCTATTTGTATTTCATGCCATCGCCTCGGTTTGCGTGCCCACGTGCACGCTTTTCGAGGCGTCTCATTTTCATCTCATTTTCACAGCATAGTGCATACTAGGTTGTATCTTAGATTGCATTCATACATTTTCTCGATTTGCGTGCCCGTGTGCACGTATTTCGAGGCATCTCATTTTCATAATAATGTGTATGTCAGGATTGCATTTCATGCATATCATGCATATTGCACGGGAAACGAGGCACGTTTCGTACTCCGAGTGACGGAACGGGTCTCAATTCCCAAGTCACCGACACTCCGGATTACCCATGATGGAGTTAGGTTTTGTTATAGCATTCATCTGCATTCATCCCATATTGAGTTGTGCAATTCGATTCCTCGGCCATCATGCATCGGTATGCGTGATTGGTGGCACGAGGATCGAGGCATGCATATATTTGTGAAAATACATTGCTATGCCCTTTTCCTGCTCTCTGTTACAGCAAAACCGAGGATCAACAACTTTTCGGAGTTCGGCGCGCATTTCGAGAAATACTGCAAACAGAGGCTAATTGGGGCATCCCAGTGGATTTCCGCGCCAAGCAGCCCGGCATACATCATTCATCAACAGCAAGGCAGCCCCTGGCTTGCATATCGACTTTACAGCTTTCTTAGTTTAAATCCGTACATTAATTAGAAATCTGTAATATTCTTTTATTCGGACTGTATTATTTATTTGGACCCTCTGCGCGAGGGCAATGTTGTAATAAGGGTGTGTGAGTATGATGTATGTCTTCCAACCCCACGTCTTTCTCCCTTTTATTTACCTGCTTACGATGGTTAGATATAGGGCATATTTCAATTAGCATAACAGTATGACAGCATGTTTGCATCATTCATCTATTTTGCATGCACCGGGCTCGGCGGATCATACAAACTGCATTTGTATTTCAATTCCAAGTTGAGTACTTGATAGTTGTTGCATCTCATATGCCATGTTTAGAATAGCCGAGTCTGCTATAGTTGCATCTTGCATGTGTTGCATTAGGCATTTCAGCATATTTAGGATCATGCATGTTTTCTAATCGTTTTCCTGTTTTGGCTTGGAGTACTCGGTGAGTTTTATGCTTTAGCATCCTTGCATGCGTGTGAGTGTTGCCATGATAGCATGCTTACCATAAGGCTAAATGCTTATGTGATATAACTGCCTTGAATGCCTGTGGGTGGAGGTTGAGTTATCTGAATTGGGACAATTCATCAACTGTTTGTTTTAAGCCCACTAGATAGTGGCAACATCACTGTTTTTCTAAGCCCACCTGAGGGTGGCAAATCCGCATTTTAGCCTACCTGCGGGTAGCACCTTCACACCATTTTCAAACAAACAAACATGAAATGTTTTGTTCCAATTCAGACGGCCCAGTCTATACTTGTTTGCTGCGAGCATCACATAGTAATCTAGGCTAATAACCGGAATAAGAACTCACAATGTTTTCAAAAACAGATATCATGGTTAGTAGAGGCCGGTCTTTGACCGGGCGAGAGGGGGTGCTCACGATGTGACCTTCCCTAATCGTACCCAAGTTCCCGAGCCAACTTTGGTGATGACGGACACGTGGCCTTTGGCACCGAGTTAGGGTTTCCTAAATTTCCCATTTTAAAAATATTTAGGTGGCGACTCTGTTATCTGGCAAAGCAGTCCATGTTTGGCACTTCTTTCAAAAAAATCTGTTTTCCTTCAAAACGATTTGCCGGATTTGGATTCTTTGGTTCAAGATTGAGAACCGCAACAAAATCGAGTCCGAACTGTAGCGAGGTCCCTCGCGGGCTTGCTACAAGACTCTGCATGACTTTTTTAATACTAGTTTTTGATTTTGTGAATTTTTTTTTGGGTACAACAAAAAAAATTTGTGAATTTGTTGAACAATTTATTTTTAATGTTTTACTTATTTATTTATTTATTTATTATAACTTATGTCTGCTTGTTGTTGTAGTACAACGGTTATGTAATGTATTTTGACTTTTTATTATTGTTGTTATGGTAGTAAGACAAGTTTATGTAAAGCCCATTTTGGGCTAATGCCTATCTTAGTTTTCATCTCTTAAGTAATTTTAAATATGTGTCGACATCGTCTCTTTTTTGGATTGAGATATGTTTATTATGTCATATTATGCTTTTGAAAGTATATTGAAATGCTCATTAAAAAGAAAAATGAATGTGTTCACATGTTTTTATAGTGTGAACAAGTTTTCATTTCTTGAGCATCGTTATTGAAGACCAAAATTAGACTCAATTTTCAAACTTAATAATCTGGCAATTAATTAGAACATTTAAGATAACACACACACACACTCTCTCTCTCTCTCTCTCTCTCTCTCTCTCTCTCATATCTTCTCTAATCATCAATCAATCATATCACTTACACATTAACCAATTAACTCTTGATTTGCTATACACTCAATGACATAGGTCCCAACTTTGCTACATCATTTGTGGGTGAAAATGTAGGTTTGTAGCATTGCAAATGTAACCATCATTTTTTTTATTATATATAAAAACATAAGTTTCATTAACCATCACTTTTAATAGAAAATTAATGTTTGTTTCTATTTGATTTTAGCAAAAGTCACTTCTTAACTGTTTAAGTCAATTTTTCTCATTTTTTAATTTTAATTTGTTTAATTAAAAATTGATATAAAAAAATTTAACAGAATCTATCATGTTGGACAAGTGTTAAAAAGTCATTCACTTTCTTAATGCTTTTGACTTTTGTTAATATATATATATATGTATTAAAAAAAATTATTGTTCAAGTCCTTATAATTTAGAAGGATATAAAAAAAAAAGTTATAAAATTTAAAACCAAAAATGACAAAAAAATAAATAAAAATATAAGCGAAAAATAACAAATATATATGTATATATACATAAACTTTTAATAGCGATTAATAATTTGAATATGTATAATAACATATCATGTTAGACCAATAATATTATGACACATCATTATAATAAATGTTAATATTTATCTCATTCTAATTATAGTAATATAATTTAAGAAATATTTAAATTTAATATTTTATTTTGTAATTAAAGAATAAATATTGATCTCATTTCAATTATGATAACATAATTTAAGAAAATATCTAAATTTTAAATTTTAAATAAAATCAAAAGAAAATTATAACTTCCAACCTTGATAAGATAACAACGTTTTGTAATAATAATAATAATAATATATAGATATAAATTATAATAAATGAGCAGAGAGAAGGGAAAGTAAGGAGATATTTGGGATGATTTAAGTAAATATATTTTTTATTTTTTATAAAAAAATATAAAATATAAATTAAATTTGAAATGATATAATAAAAAAATATGACACTAAAATAAAATAATTATGACTCAAATAAAATAATGTGTTAAAATACGCCAAATACCCCGTAAATATGGTAAGAGAAGTGGAGGGATTGTGAAGAAACCGTAAGCAATAAATCTCATTTATATCGAGGAGTACACTCCCTGTTGCTAGGTAGTAGTAACATTAATCAAATGATGACACTGCCTTTATAACAATTATAAAGCATTCAATGTTGTTAAATGCAGAGGTCTTAAGATTTGACCTTTCACCAATTTTCTCACCTCCCAATTTCATCTCAATCCTCATGTTCTTTATCTCTTTCTCCCAAACCTTTTATATTCTCTCTCTCTCTCTCTCTCTCACACACACACACACACACTCGTTTACCTCAATTCTCACCCGACGCTGCAATCAATCTCTCTCCATACTACAATATTTGTGAAAAATTTTACAAAAAAATTTAATAGATATAAAAAAATATTCACCTTATTTAGTTTTAATTTTGAAAGCTTTTTTTTAATAAATCCTCTTTCTAAGAGTTTTATTCTATCTAACTCATATTCTCTTTAACTATTTCATTAGGTCCTATTTGAGGTAAGAAAATCAAAACACCTTCTATCTCTCTTGCCCCCATTATATTCTGAAATCAAAACCGATCATATTCCAACGTCGTTCCATATTTCACTCTCTAAATCATTCCTTCCCAAAACTGTCACTGTTGCAGCAAAAACTCCCAAACCCTAACCTTAGGTTTCATATCGCTTCACCACCATCGCCCACAGTCGCTAGCAGCTGGTATTCCATTTCGATCCACCGCTAGGAACTTTTAAATGTAAGCATCCATCCTTCCATCCTTCCATCCTTCCATCCTTCCATCTAATGTAAGCATTTGCATTACCTAGTTATTATTGTTATTTTTTGTTGTCATATGCTATTGTTTTGTAATAAACTCCCTATTTTTCCCGCTTTTATGAATTTTGGTGTTGTTGATTGTTGATGGTGATCAAATAATTAAAACTCCCATTTTTTGATGTTTTCTCCCCTATCTTTTGGTTCAATGTGAATTCCTACATAGATGATGCATTATCTGGTTACCATTGTTGTTGAGTAACGACCAACATCAACATTCACGTTACGTACCTAACTGATGTAAACATTTACATGATCTGTTATTATTGTTGGTTTTTTTGTTATCATATGTTATTGTTTTGCAATAAGCTCCATATTTTCCCCCTTCTGTCAATATTGGACTTGTTGGTCTTATTGATTGTTGATGGTGATCAAATAATTAGAACCCCCTCCCCCCCAATTTCTTATTATGTTTCCCCATCTTTTGGTTCAATGTGAATTCTTTTTACATCATCTGGTTATATTTGTTATTGAGTAACCCCTGATGTGAACATTCACATCAAGTACCTAACAGATGTAAACATTTACATGATCTGGTTATTGTTATTAGTTTTTATTTTTTATTTTTTATTTTTTTATCATTTGCTATTGTTTTGTAATAAGCTCTCTATTTTCCCCATTCTGTCAATGTTGGATTTGTTGGTCTTATTAATTGTTGATAGTGATCAAATAATCATAACCTCCAAATTTCTGATTATTTTCCTTCATCTTTTGGTTCGATGTGAATTTCTACACAGACGATGTAAATATTTACATCATTTGGTTATCATTGTTGTTGAGTAATAACCCAAGTGACATGTATCTAACTTTGTCCATTGTTGTTTTATCATGTGCGATAATGTGTTTATATAAAAAATCATATTACCCACTATCTTTTTGGTTCAATGTGCATTTGGAAAGAAATAATTAGAACCCTCAATTATTGTCTCCTTCTATTTGGTTCAATGTGAATCAAATTATAATTTGTTGCTGTGAACGTTCACATTAGACTTATATTATGTGAATGTTTGCACCATGTACTTAAATTCTTGTTTATCCATGATTTGTAATGTCCCCATGTGAATATTTACATCGACTATTCACATCCACATTCACCATAATCATTTCACTATTCACATGACATATAGTTTGTGCATGTTATCATTTACCATTTGTGACCATTAATAGTAAATTTGTTTCTAATTGAACAAACAGATGTTGCTTATAGATTTCATGGCCAAAGAAAAAGAGAACAGTTCCATGTCAAAGACAAACTTGAACAAATAGCCAGCCCTCCAAAAGGTGAACACGAAAAAGGTCAACTACCGATCTAACATCATTGGGTTAGTAAAACTAATGATGAGCACCAAGTTCTCAAATCCTTAGCTGGATTGTTTGAAGGAAACGTCATTTTGGCAGTTGTTTGATGTGTTATGTACCGGTAAAGTTGACCTCAACAAATGCATGAAGTTTAATGATGTTGTCGTATATGTGCTAAGGACGTACAAGGCATCCAAAAACACATTTTACATTGGCGAGAAAAAGATGAATATGAGTCTCACATTCTTTGCGATTTTGTAAACATTAGAATACATTGGATAAAAGAACCATAATTAATTATTTTGATTTTGCTTAATAAGATTCAATGGTATGCTACTACAAAGTCAATAATAATATTCATATTGGTTTATGTTGTTTTATAATTATGTTCACATAACTATTGGCTTAATGTGACTAAATTAATTTATTTGATATTTTATTCGTGATATTAATATTCACATCAATAATCTATATTCCGGAATTCATGTGAACATTCACATTCGTATGTTTTAGTGTGAACATTCACATCATGTTTGTATTCAAAATGAAAGTTAAGGCTTGTGGTTGTGTAATTTAATACAATATTGATGTGAACCTTAACATTACCTTTATTACAATGGTAATGAATACAATGAAAACGCATTCACCATTCAATATTATATGGGTGTGTGAATAATATTAATACCAATTGACAATACAATGACAAAAATTGTATTAATACCAATTGAGTATGGTGCAGACTCTCTTTGCCTATATGAGATGTTCAAGGGCCCATTCAGGTAGGTTTCTATTAAAATAAGTATCTTATAATTATTATTATTTCCAAACTTGAGAACATGTCTTACAATTTTTAAACTCAAGCTCACTTTTTATATCTGCTCCTTTCTTGCATGACCTTTCTTGTTCTAAAGACTCAAAAGCTTGGAATACTGGTGGTATTGAAGGCGCTCATCGATTTTTTGGGAGAGTTTGGAGATTGATAGTTGGTTCATCTTTACCCAATGGTACATTCTGTAGGGGGGTTCAAGGTTAGAGAGTTGATTAGAGAGGCAAAACTATGTTGATGGTCCAACAGTGGTGGAAGTGGCTGAAGAATGAGTGGCAACAACTGTATAGGAATTGGAGAGTGTGTAGCTGGGTAAAGGTGGAGCAAGTAGCTCAAGGAGAAGTGTATGGCAGTGCCAAAATGGGCAGCATCTCCCCGAAACCCCCAAAATTCCTCCTGTTGAACCTTGGGAAATGGGTTCTATTTATAGGCTTTTGCTTGGTGCCAAGAGGACACCAAGTGGCCAAATAGAGAGAACATGGGGTCCCAAAGAATCACATGGAATATTCTGCCTTGAGCTACCAGGCTGAAGGTGCCACGTGTCCCTCTGCATGTACTGTGTACTATCTGTTTGCCTCCGTAACTACCTTTTTGAGCCTCAGCAAGTGTAGTTGCGACGGGAGTGTTTGGCACTGCAACTCCCTTTTGAGCCTCAGCAAGTGCAGTTGCAGCAAGAGTGTTTGCCTTTACACTTGCCTTCTTAGCTTGAACCTCAGTAAGTGCACTTGCAGCGGTGAACCTTGCTGTTGCACTTGCCTTTTCAGTTCTATTTGGCCAGTACATGCATTCTCAGGACTCCATTAGTCTGGTATCGACTACGTTCGTGCTCACCTCAGCGAAGCCTCCACCCTTAGCCACATAACCACAAACTCCCCAGCTTCCCAGGGCGAAGGCCATAGCCAAGCCTGCTATCGGCCATGCTGTGCCTTAATACCAAGCCCAAGAGAGCTTCTTTAGTCCTGCTTATGTAACTAACGTAGGTCCATGACCTGGGTAAATGGGAAGGGAGTCCCTTATGTTCGGGCTACCCTGCTCTCATCTTCGTGGGATTGCCACGGTAAACTGGTATCTCTGGGCCTACTATCAGCTTCAACCAGTAAACTTTGAGGCCTACTATCAGCCCTAGGCTAGTAATGTCTTGGGGCTTGTTATCGGCGCTTGTAGACACCCCATTTTTGACCGTTCTCAAGACTTAGACGTCATCGTTTGACACTCGATGATTTTGTATGATCATGTTCATTTTGAGTATCCGAAGTTCTCAACGGAGCGCCTTGTCTTTGAATCTCTAAACGTATCTGTTTTGTGCTTGGTTGTGGACCAAGAGCTTGTTATTTCAAATTTGGAGAAGAGGGTGGCTTGTCGGCCAGCCCCGTGGCTTGTCGGCCAGCCCCATGGCTTGAGCCTGTCGGCCATCAATGGTGGCCGATCGGCTACTTTGATGGCCGGTCAGCCACCAATGATGGCCGGCGGCCATTTTTCTCCTTTTTCAGATATTTATTTGCCAGCTGTGCCAACTGTTGTTCACTGAAGTGCATCTCCATACACGTGTATGGTAGGATGATTTCAAGCCTAAACCTTGATTTTCTATATATAGGGGGTGTTCTCCCCTATTTTTGAGGGTTAGAAAATTTGGATCAAAATTCTCTCTCTCTCTCTCTAGAATTCTCTCTCTCTCTCTCTCTCTCTCTCTTCTCTTATTTTGTGTCTTATAGTTAGATTTCTCTACACTTTTGCACATAGAGCCTTAACCAAACACTCTCACCTTGGAGCTGAGGTTCTTTGGGGTTTAGTTGGAGCTCTTGAAGGAGGTTTGAGCTGGAATTGTCCCTATTTTATGCTGTGTTTCAAGAGGTATAAGACTCACCTTGTAAACTTTGTTTTGACCACTTGTTTTGCCATCTTTTTGTACTGTTTTTGGCCTGGTTTTCAACTACAAAAAACTCTGATTTTTTAGGCTTAACATGGTGGTTTAAGGTCATTTTGTGTTAAGGGGTAGTCTACCCTCCTTATTGCTTAATTGTGTAAGCTTTTGCACCATCTTTTAGCATATTTAAATCAAACTTTTTGGGCCTTTAAATCAATGAAATTCAGAGTTATTTTAGTGGTAAAAACCTCATTTTGAAGTCCAAAATTGGAGGGGGTAGCCTCCCCTCCTTGTGTCTTATTTGCAAGACTAGATAGCTTAACATGTAAGCATGTTTTTCTAGCATTTTGTACCTTAATCACAGCATGTTTTTGCTACTATTTTGACTAGTTTCCACTCTGTTTTGAGCTGGTTTGGTCCTTTGAGGCTTGTATTGTGTGGTTGTAGTGTAAAGAGGCTCACTAGCTTAATGTTTTAGCCTTTTAGCATGAATTGTATGAGTTGCTTGTATGTTTTAGTGTCATTTTGCACTCCATTTCAGCACTGAAATCTCTGCAATCTCCCTCCATTCTTCACTCTTTCATTTATTTTGAAAGTGGCTTTGAACCCCTTGTTGGCTTGAGTGTGGAATTGAGACCCTCATGCCTAATGGTTTAATTTCTTCGGGAGTTCATTACCAACAGCATGAGGCCTCTTTCATGCTCAAGGTACTTGTGGTTTAAGCCCTTTTTCCATTAGAGAACACTCACCTTTTGGACTAATCAATTAAAGAATGGATTGGTAAGTTAAAATGTGTAAACAAAATGAATAAAGTAAAAGAGGCAAGACTAACTATCTTTGTGTTGCATTGCATGCGTTCGGATCGGATGTTAATCCGAACACGAGAAAAATGGGATGTTTCATACTCAAAGTGATGAAACGTGTCATTTTTCTTGGTCACCATCACCCTTGATCATGCATGATAAGGTTGTGGTTTTGTTGAGTATTGTTTTGCACTCATTAAACTTGTACAAGCTTGGTTCTTTGGCCATCATGCATGAAAATTGCTTGGTTGATGGTTTGAGAGCTAAGAGTTACACTCCTTTAAGCTTATATGATGATAAGGAGGGTAGCAGTACATACACTCCTTGAGAATACACCGCTTTGCCTCTGTTTGCTCTCTGTTGCAGCAAAAAAGAGAAGTCCAGGAAAGCAGTGGCCGACCGGCCACCAGCAGCAGCCGACCAGCCACCAATGGTAGCCGACCGGACATAAATGAATTTTGCACCAGTGTGTTCCTGAGTTAGGGCAGAAGCATTCTAGAAGTTGGCCCAATTTTCAAAGATCAAACGAATGCAAACAGAGGCATCCGATGGCAAGACAATGGTATTTTCGGGTGGAGCAACCGAGCATGCATGCGTCTGTAGACACCCCATTTTTGACCGACCTTAAGACTCAGACGTCATCGATTGAGCGCTCGGTGATGTTGCATGCTGTGCTCGTTCAGAAGTCTCAGAGTCGCGGCCGTGTGCCCTGCCTCCGGACTACCGAACCCTCTTTCGTGCCTTGTCTCGGTTTGCGAACCAGACTCGGTTTTCTCTGTTTTTTTTCCTGAGGGAAGGGAGTGGTTCTGTAGGCTATCTCCCGGTGGCCGTGAGCTACATTTCGTGGCCGTAGGCCATTTTGCCCATTTCGGAGCCCGGTTCCCGGTTTTCGGGATCGTCAGGCCGTGTGCCTCGGCTCGGGACCGCCCAACCATCTCCGAATTCTCCGGTTTTTGGTTTGCACCTCTGTTTTATAGTTCCGAGGAACACTGGGGTCTCAGAAACCCACTTCGCAGCCGAACACCACTTCCGGTGCCCGGCAGCCCATTTTCGGGACCCCAAACTGCGCGGTTTTGGTCCCCGAGCATTCATTTCGCATCCGTTTTCTCCGATTTTTGGTTTGCACCTCTGTTTTATAGTTCCGAGGAACACTGGGGTCTCAGAAACCCACTTCGCAGCCGAACACCACTTCCGGTGCCCAGCAGCCCATTTTCGGGATCCCGAACCACGCGGTTTTGGCCCCGAGCATTCATTTTGCATCGATGTCTGTTCATTTTTGGCAGACACCTCTGTTTGGTCCTTCCGAGGGACACTGGGGTCTCAAAAACCCACTTCGCAGCCGAACACCACTTCCGGTGCCCGGCAGCCCATTTTCGGGATCCCGAACCACGCGGTTTTGGCCCCGAGCATTCATTTTGCATCGATGTCTGTTCATTTTTGGCAGACACCTCTGTTTGGTCATTCCGGGGAACACTGCGGTCTTAGATGCCCACTTCGTGGCCGAACAAAATCTTTCCTTTTTGCCCTCAAAATATCTAGATATTTTGCCCTCAAAATATCTAGATATTTGAGGCAAGATATTTAAACCCTTTTGGCCCTCTCTCTTGTTGATTCTAGCAGCCGGCCAAGCCTCATTTTGGGAGGAGAAAAAAAATCCTTCAAGAACACTTGAGCAAAAACTTCCATTTTGATAGCAAAAGCTCCAAATTTCTTAAGTCTTGCTTGATTCCTTCACCAACACCTAGCCTCACCATGCCAACTTCGATTCCAGCAGCTAGGAAGTGAATTTCAGAGGTTGAGAAGCTACAAATCAAAGCCAAGAAGCAAAGAAAGAAAGATCTTCAAGGGTAAGCATTCAAATCCCTTTTTCTTGCATAATCTTGAATCAAATTTTTACCCTATTTCCTTTTGTTTTTGGGGCTCCGACCCCTACTGGTTTTAGGCTTATTTTGAGCCCCTCTACAACTTTGTAGAAGGGCTCAACTTCATTTGGTGTTTCTATATACTAGTTCCTTAAATATTCACCAAGTTGGTCACATTTTTACATGCAATTTTTGACCTATTTGTGTTGGTTTTTAGGGGTCCGACCCCTACTTCTTTCTTGCTTATTTTGAGCCCCTCTACAACATTGTAGAGGAGCTCAACTTCATTTGGCCACTGTATATACCACTTCCTTCAATTTCATCAAGTATGCCATATTTTGTATGCAATTTTTGACCCATTTGTGTTTGTTTTTGGGGCTCCGACCCATACTGGTTTTAGTCTTATTTTGACCCCCTTTACATGTTTCATGAAGAAGGTTTGGTCATTTGATGTATAGATTGCATGTCTTATGTTATACCCTTTTGTGGCTCCATTTTGCCCTCCATTTCTAGCATGTTTGTCTTATGATTTAGAGGCTTCCATCTTCTGCATATATGCTTATTTTTGGGTCCTCTTTAATGTTGTAGAAGAAAGTTTGTCCATTTGGTGTTTGTATATACCACCTCCCATTGTAATGCTCTTTTGGCCATTAATCTTGTATGATTTTGTTGCCATATCTATGTCTCCTTTTTGGCCATGTTTATTACTGAAAAAATGCCATATTTGGGACTGCCTTGCTACTGTTACTGCTTCCATGATCATACTTTGCATGTATAGCATGGCTATAGGCCATTTCGGGGCTTAATTTCACATTTTCGGGATGATTGCATGCTTCGGGTGTCGTTTCGAATTGTTTCGGGGCTGTTTCCCCCTTCATTTAGGTGTTGAAATATGGTTTGCATGCTTGCATATCATTTCCCATGTCATTTCATGCCTTAATGCATTGCCTCGATTTGCGTGCCCGTGTGCACGCACTTCGAGGCACCTCTTTTTTATCCTACGGCAGCCTATGTGAGTGTGGTTGAGGCCCTCTCATGTTGGCGTAAGCCCAATTTGCATTTTCATGCTTTTTTATGCATTCCTCGATTTGCGTGCTCGTGTGCACGCATTTCGAGGCACTTCTTTTTTATCCGACGGCCTCCTATGTGAGTGAGCTGAGGCTCTCCCATGTTGGTGTAAGTCCATCGTGGCATTCCGTATGCCGTTTCATTGCATTTTATCATCGCCTCGGTTTGCGTGCCCGTGGGCACGCATTTCGAGGCACTTCGGTTTTATCCGATTTGCATTTCATATCATTGCCTCGGTTTGCGTGCCCGTGTGCACGCATTTCGAGGCACTTCGGTTTGATCCGATTTGCATTTCATATCATTGCCTCGGTTTGCGTGCCCGTGTGCACGCATTTCGAGGCACTTCGGTTTTATCCGATTTGCACTTCATATCATCGCCTCGGTTTGCGTGCCCGTGTGCACGTATTTCGAGGCCCTTTGGTTTTGTCTGATTTGCATTTTAGCATCATCGCCTCGGTTTGCGTGCCCGTGTGCACGCATTTCGAGGCACTTCGATTTTATCCGATTTGCATTTCATCATCGCCTCGGTTTGCGTGCCTGTGTGCACGCATTTCGAGGCACTCTGTTTTATCCGCTTGGCATTGCGTATGCCTCTGCCTCGGTTTGCGTGCCCGTGTGCACGCATTTCGAGACATTCTGTTTTATCCGCTTGGCATTGCGTATGCCTCTGCCTCGGTTTACGTGCCCGTGTGCACGCATTTCGAGACATTCTGTTTTATCCGCTTGGCATTGCGTATGCCTCCACCTCGGTTTGCGTGCCCGTGTGTACGCATTTCGAGACATTCTGTTTTATCTGGTTTGCATTGCGTATGCCTCTGCCTCGGTATGCGTGCCCGCGTGCACGCATTTCGAGGCACTCTGTTTTATCCGATTTACATTTCATCATTGCCTCGGTTTGCGTGCCAGTGGGCACGCATTTCGAGGCACCTCATTCTTATCATCCCGGCATCCTATGTGAGTGTGGCTGAGGCCCCCTTCATGTTGGTATAAGCCCATCGTTACATTTCGCGTGTCATTCCGGCATCCTATGTGAGTGTGGCTGAGGCCCCCCTTCATGTTGGTATAAGCCCATCGTTACATTTCGCGTGTCATTCCGGCATCCTATGTGAGTGTGGCTGAGGCCCCCTTCATGTTGGTATAAGCCCATCGTTACATTTCGCATGTCATTCCGGCATCCCATGTGAGTGTGGCTGAGGCCCTCTCATGTTGGTGTAAGCCCATCATTGCATTTCGTACCTTTATGTCATCGCCTCGGTTTGCGTGCCAGTGGGCACGCATTTCGAGGCATCTCATTTTCATAGCATTGCGCATGCTAGGATTGTATGTTAGTTGCATTTCATGCATATCACGCATATTGCACGGGAAACGAGGCACGTTTCGTACTCCGAGTGACGGAACGGGTCTCAATTCCCAAGTCACCGACACTCCGGATCACCCATGATGGAGTTAGGTTTTGTTGTATCATTTATCTGCATTCATCTGATATTGAGTTGTGCAATTCGGTTCCTCGGCCATCATGCATCGATATGCGTGATTGGTGGCACGAGGATCGAGGCATGCATATATTTGTGAAATACACTGCTGTGCCCTTTTCCTGCTCTCTGTTGCAGCAAAATCCAGAGTTAGCGACTTTTCGGAATTCGGCGCGCATTTCGAGAAACACTGCGAACAGAGGCTAATCGGGGCATCCCAGTGGATTTCCGCGCCAGGCAGCCCAACATACATCATCTATCAGAAGCAAGGCAACCCCTGGCTTGCACGCCAGTTTTACCGCTTTTATTAATTAATTTGTCAATTAATTAGAAATTTGTATATTTATTTCCGGACTGTATATTCTTTTATTCGGACTGTATATTTATTCGGACCCTCTGCGCGAGGGCATAAATGTAATAAGGGTGTGTGAGTGTGATGTATGTCTTCCAACCCCCATTTCTTTCTCCCTTTTATTTACCTGCTTTGATGGTTAGATATAGGGCATATTTCAATTAGCATACAGTATGATAACATGTTTGCATCATTCATCTGTTTTGCATGCACCGGGCTCGGCGCATCATACAAACTGCATCTGTATTTCAATCCCAAATTGAATACATGCTAACTGTAGCATTCCATATGCCATGTTTAGAATAGCCGAGCCTGCTATAGTTGCATTTTGCATGTGTTGCATTAGGCAATTCTGTGTATTTAGGATCATGCATGATTTCTAATCGGTTTTTGTTTTGGCTTGGAGTACTCGGTGAGTTTTATGCTTTAGCATCCTTGCATGCGTGTGAGTGTTGCCATGATAGCATGCTTACCATGAGGCTATGTGCTTATGTGATATAACTGCCTTGAATGCCTGTGGGTGGAGGTTGAGTTATCTGAATTGGAGCAATTCGTCGACTGTTTTAAGCCCACTAGATAGTGGCAAAATCATTGCTTTCCTAAGCCCACCTGAGGGTGGCAAATCCATGTTTTGTTCCAATTCAGGCGACTCGGTCTATACTTATTTGCTGTGCGCATCACATAGTATCCTAGGCTAATAACCGGAATAAGAACTCACAATGTTTTCAAAAACAGATATCATGGTTAGTAGAGGCCGGTCTTTGACCGGGCGAGAGGGGGTGCTCACGATGTGACCTTCCCTAATCGTACCCAAGTTCCCGAGCCAACTTTGGTGATGACGGACACGTGGCCTTTTGGCACCGAGTCAAGGTTTCCTAAATTTCCCGTTTTAAAAATATTTAGGTGGCGACTCTGTTATCTGGCAAAGCAGTCCATGTTTGGCACTTCTTTCAAAAAAATCTGTTTTCCTTCAAAACGATTTGCCGGATTTGGACTCTTTGGTTCAAGATTGAGAACCGCAACAAAATCGAGTCCGAACTGTAGCGAGGTCCCTCGCGGGGCGTTGTTACAGCGTCCCTCGCCCTCGAGGCCATTTAATTGTTTTAGTTAGCTTAGAATAGCTAGTTAATTAAAATGCTGTAATTATTTAGTTAATTAGCTTAATTCGGTTTGTAATATTTAGCTAGCTTAGAATAGTTAGTTAATTCATTTCAATTGTTGTAATAATTAGCTATAATAGTTAATTAGTTTTTGGTTTGTAATAGCTTAGCTTAATTAGCGTAGCTAGTTAGTTAGCTTATTCATTCGGACCCTCCTTCGTGAGGGCACAATGTTGTAATAAGTGTGCATGCGTGTGTGCATGTCTTCCAACCCCACGTCTTTCTCCCTTTATTTAATCACTTTTGATGGTTAGATTAGGGATCATATTTCAATTAGCATATCTTATGCTCGCATGTTTGCATCCATTCATTTGTCTTACATGTACCGAGGCTCGACGCATCATTCAAACTGTATTACAATTTCAATATCTTCGTTGAATACGTGTTTAAAAGCATGTTATCAAATTGAATCAAATCAAATGCCATATTAGTAGCCGAGCCTATTAATCGCATATTGCATGTGTTGCATTAGTCATCTTGTATAGTTAGGATCATGTATTTTTCTAACTAGCTTTTGTTTTGGCTCGGAGTACTTGTGCAGGCCGCCCCGAGAACTCTCCGGCTCCGCGCTGGGAGGGCATGAATTCCATTTTGTTCTTTAGCTACTACAGTTCGGACTCGTGTCACGGTTCTAAATCTAATCTCACAAAGTGCAATGTAAGACCGATAAATCACCAAAGAGTCCAAATCCGGCAAATCATTTTGGAAAACTGATTTTTATAAAGAAGTGCCAAACATGGACTGCTTTGCCAGATACAGAGTCGCCACCTAAATATTTTATTTTGGGAAAATTTAGAAAACCCTGACTCGTGCCTAAGGCCACGGGTCCGTCATCACCAAAGTTGCCTCGGCTCAAGAACTTGGGTACGAGAGGGAAAGGTCATGCAATGAGCACCCCTGCTCGCCCGATCAAAGATCAGCCTTTACTAACATGATATTTTGTTTTTGAAAACACATGTGTTCTTATTCTGGTTATTAACCTAGAATTACTATGTGATGTGTACAGCATACAAGTATAGACTAGATCGCCTAAGTTAGAACAAAACATTGCATGTTCGTTTGTTTGAAAACAGTTTAGAGGTGTTATTCGCAAGTAGGCTAAATTGCGGATTTTAATGAATTGTTCCAATTCAAGTAATCCAACATTCACCCACAGGCATTCAAGCAGTTAATCACTTAAGCAGTTAGCCACATGGCAAGCATGCTAACATGGCAACATACACATCTCATGTAGTATGCTAAAGCGTAAACACTCACAGTGTACTCCGAGCCAAAACAAAGAACTAGTTAGAAATCATGCATGATCCTAGTTCATATTAAGATGGATAATGCAACACATGCAAGAATGCAACTAAAATAGGCTCGGCTATTCTAAGATGGCATGTGAAATGCGATTTGATAACATGCTGTTGAACACATATTCAAGTAAATATATTTGAAATACAGCGCAGTTAGTATGATGCGCCGAGCCCGGTGCATGCAATACAGATGAATGATGCACTTATGCAAAGCATAAGGTATGCTAAACAAAATATGCCCTAAAACTAACCATCGTAAGCGGTTAAGTAAAAGGGAGAAAGAAATGGGGGTTGGAAGACATGCATCACACACACGCACGCTTATTACAACAGTTGGCCCTCTCGACGAAGGGTTCAAATAATGAGCTAACTAGCTAATCTAAGCTAATTAAACTAATTATTACATCACAAAACTAATTAACTAACAAGCTAACTAATTAAGCTATTACAACACAAATTGAATAGTTAAACGCATTAACTAATTAGGTACAAAACCAAAGCATAAATTAGCTAAGCAAATCAGTAAAACAGGAGCCTCGAGGCGAGAAGTGTATGCATGCCCGGTCGCTTCGTTCAGAAATCCGTCGCAATGCTCCAACTTGCCTCTATTTGCAACTGTTCTCAGAACCTTGCACCAAGCTCCAGAAAGCTTCTAACTCACCTTGGGGACTTATGGGAGGGTGGCCGACCAGTTGTTGATGTGGGAGACCACCTGCAGACCACCTTTCTTTGCTACAGACCAGATAAAGTGGTTGGCCAACTAACTTTACTGGTCAGCCGACCAGTTGTTGCTGCACTCCTCTAGTTTGCTACAACAGAGAGCAAGAAAAGGCATGGCAATGTATTTGCAAAATATGTGTGCACAACCACCCTCCCTATCATTTCATAAGCTCAAGGGAGTGTGGTTCTCGACCCTCGGGCCACCAATTGCGCATTTCAATGCATGATGGCTGAGAAGCAAGACTGCACAATTCAATGTAAAATGAATGCACACATAAACACATAAGGCCTAGAATTCTATCATGTATGATCAAGAGCGTCGGCGACCGAGAATTGAGGCATGTTTCATCACTTTAAGTATGAAACGTCCCTTGTTTCTCGTGTTTGGACTAGCACCTATTCCAAACAAAATGCAACAACAAGCATGCAAACATGCAATGCGACTCAAGCATGCAAACATATAATGCAATGAAACAAGCATGCAAACAACATGCGAGGGACAAGCATGCAAACATGCAATGCAATGTAACATAGCATACTCAATGCTAATGGCATGTATACTAAATGCAAAGCAATAAAAAGGCATACACAATGCAAACAACAACATGGCATACTCAATGCAAACAACATGCAAACAAAAATGCTAAATGGACTTAAACCAAATATGGACAGACCTCAGTCATGCCTAAAACAGTGGCCATGATGATAAAACTAAGGCATGAAGATCAAGACAAGCAAGCTCAATGCATTGGCCCATCAACTAGGCATAAGAGCACAACTCTCAAGAGTGCTCAAAGAGTGACAAGCATGGAAGTGTAACAACACAATAAGCTCTGAAATATGGTAAGAAATGATGCCAAATCATTCATACAACACAAGTATGGCATGCTAGGGTCTTTAAAGCATAAGGGTAGTAAAGAGGATTACAAAGGGGGCATGCAATACATGGCACAAATGCATGAACCAATCATGGGTAGAGCTTAAATAGGTCTAAATAAAGACCAAAACATGTTGAGATGAGGGCCCAAAGGTCTAGGCATGCAAGCATACACACTAGGCCATAAACAAGGCAACAATGCATAACACTCAAAGGCACTTAAAGAGTGAATGAAGTTGGAACATGGCAATGCTACATGCTTTGAAATGTCATGTTAAAGGATGCCAAATCATGTACACAACACAAATGAAGCATGCTATGGTACCCAAAGCTTGAAGCTAGCATAGGCATTTGTACTATAGCTATGCAAAACATGAAGCATATGGCAGGGGCAACCCAAAAAAGTCCTAGAACATGTCAAAATGAGTCTAAAACATGTATGGAAGGAAGCCAAAACAAGCTAGCATGAAGGGCATAAGGCATGGAATATGCAAGGCAAATAAGGTGGATTACACTACACCTACTAAGACCAAGCATGAGATGGCTTCGCCAACAAAAATCAGAGTCATATCATGGAAAAATAACCCTAAAAACACATTGAAATGATAGCTCGCAAGCTTAGGCATGAAGGCATACGCAATGGTTCATGTTTAAGGCATAAAGGATCAACCCTCCAACGCATTGAATGAGTGAAAGATGCAAGTACATGACCACACTACATGGACTGAAATCACACATGAAATGATGCCAAATCATGGAAATAGGTCAAGCAATGCATGCTAGTGGACTTGATACACAAAGCTAACAAGCTAGAATGCACTATAGCTATACAAAGCATGGCATGCATGACCAAAACAACACAAATCAGAGCTTAAGCATGGTTAAACATGAACAAAAACTTCTTGAAGTTAAGCCAAAAACATGCTAGAATGATAGTCTAAAGCATGGTACACATTAGGCTAGTTCATGGAATTGCACTACAAGTGCATGGAGCATGCATGGGGCTATCAAACCCAACCTTAACAGAGTTATGGCATGTTAAAACAACACCAAAAACCTACTGAAATGGAGTCAACATAAGCTAGAAAGACATGCTACTTCATGAAGCATATAAGACTAGTTTATGAAATTTACACTACAAGTGTATTAAGCATGCATGAGGTGATCAAGACAACCAAAAACAGTGGCATGCCATCTCAAAATAACCCCAAATCCATGCTAAGAACCAGCCAACACAAGCTTAATAAACATGCTCAAACATGAGGCATTCAAAGCAAGCATTCAAAATACAAGGAGAGTGGATGATTCTCTCCTATTTGGGACCCCAAAACCACCTTTCCACCATTGAAAATCCTCTGGATTTCAGTGGTAGAAAGGTCATGCAAAGGCTAGAACAAGAGCCAAAAGGGATGGCTCAAAACAAGGCCTAAGAGGGGGGTAGACCACCCCCAACAAAAAAGTGACCTTAAACAAACATTTTAAGCATGCAAAAAAAGAACTTTTTGTAGTTAAGAGTTAAGCTTAAATCAGCATGCAAATAGGGCTAAAAGCTTAAGCAAAAGCAAGGTTCAAGAGGGTAGAAACTCACCCTTGATGAACACCTTCAAGGCTGCAACTCTAGCACTCTTTTTAAACCAAAACCAGTCCAAAAACTTCAAAAACAACTTCAAGAGACCTCAGCTCCAAGAGTATAGTGTTTGAGTGTGTGTTTGTGTTTTAAAGTATGATGAATATACACTTTAAGGCACAAAACAAGAGCAAACAAGGAAATATAGAGACAAGTATGTATCTATAACTCCAGCCACAAAATTTTGAACCTAAGGCATGAGGGAGGAGGTTCTCTCTTATAGAGAACAAAGCTCAAGCTTGTTGGATAAGCTTTGGCCTCAAAGCTATCCCTCCATACACATATGGAGGATGGCTTCTGTGCCTCCCTCCATATACGTGTATGGAGGATGGCTTCTGTGCTTTCTAGCTGGCATAGCTGGCCTAAAAATATCTCCAAAAAGGTGATGAAAAGCAGTCGACCACTTGAAGTGGTCAGCCAGCTACTTGAAGTGGTCAGCCGACCGCCACAAGTGGTCTCCCAAGAAGAAAATTGGTCGGCCATGGTGGGAGAGGGTCTACAGCATGAAAACAATGCAGTGGTGTGGTGGTCGACCAGAAAAGGTGGCCCAAAGACCAAGAAAACTAGTTGGCCGACCAGAAAACTGGCTGGCGAGGAGAAAAGTGGTCTCCAAGGGGAAAAAGTGGTCTCCCACCCTTGTACTACCTTCCAAACAAGGAAAACAAGGTTTGTGCCAAAAACAAACCAAAAAGGATGCAAGATGAAAGTTTGGGAGGCAAGGCGCGCGGCCGAAAGCCTCGAAAACTAGTCTACGGCATCAAAAGTGGTATGTGACCACAAAAGTGGTCTCCCAGACCACAGTGTCCCTCTAGGCAGAGGCAACAAGGTGTGGTTCAAAAACCATGCCAAACAGAGAACATTAAGCGGTCTCGAGTCAAGGCACGTGGCCGAAGGCTCCGAAAACCGGAAACTGGTCTCCAAACGAGAAAAGTGGTCTACGACTACAAAGAAGTGGTCTACAAGACCTCTCCCTCTCTCCAGGGAAGAGAAACAAGGTTCGGTCCACAAACTGAGCCAAAGCACAAAGAGTTCAGAGGCCCGGAGGCAAGGCCCTCAGCCAAAACTCCGAAACCTCGAACCGAGCACGACATGCACTATCAACGAGCGTTCAATCGATGACATCTGAGTCTTAAGGTCGGTCAAAAATGGGGTGTCTACAACTTGGTAAGCTTTTACACTTTAGCATGCTTACATGAGTGTGATTGCCATGTTGCCATGTTTTGCATGCTTGCCTTGAGGCTATGTGCTTATTTGCTAAACTGAAAGAATGCCTGTGGATGAAGGCTCTGTGGTTTGAATTGGAACGATTTAATGAATGTGAGTTTTAAGCCCACTTTCATAAGTGGCAAATCATGTTTTAAGCCCACTTGAGATGGAAAATCCGCATCTTTTAAGCCCACTTGAGGGTGGCAAATTCAAACCATTTTCAAAAAACAAACATGATTTGAATTGCTCCGATTCTTGCATAGTAAAGTTAGATTAATAATCAGTTCAAGAACATATAAGGTTTATAAAAGAACATATCATGATTAGTAGAGGCCGATCCTTTGATCGGGCGAGCGAGGGTGCTCAATTCATGACCTTCTCGCCTTGTACCTAAGTTCCTGAGCCGAGACAACTTTAGTGATGACGGATACGAGGCCTTTGGTACGAGTCTGGGTTTCCTAAATTTTCCCAAAATAAAATATTTAGGTGGCGACTCTATAATCTGGCAAAGCAGTCCAATTTTGGCATTATTTGATTTAAAATTGATTTTCCAAAAAGGTTTGTCGGATTGGACTCTTTGGTATTTTTCAGTTTCACATTGCACTTGTGAGGCTAGATTCAGAATTGCGAGAGCCCCAACTGTGAGGCCTTTCTTTTCAAACCCCTTTTTCGAAAGACAGGGGGCGTGAGAAAAAAATGAGCCCACAACGCCAAGCATCAGCCTCTACTTGTAGAGGGAAGCCTTTCTCAAAGGCTGCTATCACCTTGGTAGGATATCCCTTCTGCAACTTCGTTGCTGCGGTAGCCATTTCCCGTAGCAAGTTCAGACGGTAGGACCGAAGATATTAGAGATGACAGCGCCAACGGAATGCCTCTGCAACTTAGTTGCTTCGGCTTTCTCTTTTCGTCAGCAACTCCAGATGGTTGTGGCACCGACATTACTTGTAATGGTAGCGACGCCGAAGATATTTGGAATGGCGGCGCTGAGACAAAGTGGCTTCGCAACTTGACCGTCGTAAGTGTTGCCTCTGCAACTTAGCTGTGTTGGCTTTCTCTTTCCTTCAGCAACTTCTGATGGCGGCGGAACTGAAGATATTGGGAATGGTGGCGCTGAGGCAAAGTGCCTTAACAACTTTACCGTTGCACATGTTCCCTCGGCAACTTCACCTCTGCAGGTGTTGCCTCTGCAACTTGACTTGGGTATTTTTCTTTGTGGAGTCTATTTGGAGTCTCGGTGGGTAGGACCTGCCTCGACCCACTTGTTGGCCCACTTCCCTTAGGCTTTGGCCTATGCTCCTTTCTTATCTCTGGTCGCCTTTTTGCAGCGATTTTTGACCCTCTAGATTTTGCCTCCTGCAAGCATGGGGGACACGTTCCCTGTTTCCCGCGCGTGCATGACATCAGTAAGCAACCCAAGGGTTGCGTCAGTTGGGTCAGAAGTTGCATGGGCTCTGAAAAGGTGCCTCTTTGATTGCCAAGTCATAATGGCCTAGGGAAGTTTATGGGTGCCCTTTGCTGATTTTTTCTTTATAAATAATGCCCTTGGGTCCACTGGTCCCCCACTTCTTCCTAACACACCTTTTGTCCCCTTTGTCTTCTTCTCTTCCTTGTTCCCATTTTCCAATGCCTTTTCACCATTCTTTATTCTCCTTTATAGCTAGCGCGAGGTTTCTTCCCAACAGGGCTGCCTCACCCCCTACTGAGTGGAGGAGGGCCCCATACTTCGGGGGACTAGCTAGCCCCTTCTGGAAGGCGGTTGACTCTTTTATTCCTGATGCCCTTCCTCTAGAGGAGCCTCTGCTTCCTTTTGAGGAGGCCACTTTGGATGATGCAGACATGGTGAACCCAGTCTCTGTGCTGCGGTTTTGCGTGGAACGTGGTGACTTTCCACATTCTTATATCTACTATCGCACTCATTCGGGCCCTTCAGCAAATTGGTCCCTTCGGGTTGATGACATCATTGCAAATGGCAGTTTCGAGCAATGCCTGCGGGATGTCCGTCTTTTCAATACCATTTTGATCTCAAGGGAGTTATCAGTGCGTAAGGTGTAGACTAACACTAATATGATTGTCTCCCGTTGGAGTCGTGACACTCATACTTTTGCCTTGGCATGGGGAGAGATAACCCCGACCCTGGAAGATGTTGCTGTCCTCCTATGCCTTAGCACCCATGGAGATCACCCCTTTAACCCAACGTCTCTGAACCCTGCAAAGCAAGTTGCCGTCACTGCTCTTCAAACCGTCTTTCGGGAGGCGCGGAAGTTTGGTTCCTAGTATGATCTTAGAACCGGGGAACTGCTCCAGGAGAGGCCTAAAAGGGATAAGACTACCTATCTTTCTTGGTTGAAGCATTTCTTTAAAGACCTGCAACCAATTGTAGGCGACATCACTGAGGAGGGCTATGACTCCGTAGTTGGTCTGGGCTACTGAAGTGACTTGTACTTGGTCGCGTTCGTCAGTTATTTCATCTCCTTCTTTGTCCTACCTAATAACCCTGCCGAGAGCATTAATCCCTTGGTATTTCCTTTAACGATCAAGCTTTGCAGCGGCAATTAAATTCCTCTGGCTTCCCTCTTCTTGGGTAACTTATATTTCTGCCTTGACCTCATCCATTCAGACATGGAGCGATCCATGGGCCGCTGTGACGTGTGGAGCTTTGTACATACTCAGTTCCTGACTGCATTTTTCTATGAGAGATTTCCTTCCATGGGCCCCATCCCTAAGAAACATGAGCCCTTCTTTACTGATGAAGTCTTTGATGCGAAGGGCCACCCTGTTCTAGATATAGAGGGTTGGCCTATCACGAGGCAAGTGCATCAATCCCCCCCTTGCATCTCTCGGTGGTCTGGCCTTAGCATCAACAAGCCCTTTTCAAACTATGTTAACCGTATAGAGGAGTGCATGTTCCGCTCTTTCACTCAGCCTCTCCCAGGCATTTATGTTGTCCCGTTTCATTTTTTAGAGGCCCGTCACGTTGATTTTTCTCTCGAAAGTGTCCAGGCTAATTCTCTCCTTATTGCTGCCATGATTCGCCCCAGATTTTTGCCCGTGTGGAATGAAGAAGGCATGTCCAGCGTCGTCGTTTATCGGTCGGACAGGGTACTTATGCAATTCGGGATGGATCAGGGCATCCCATATACTTCCCTGCCTCAGACTGATTTCCACTAGAGTTTTCAAGGATTTACCCATGACTATACCGCTCTACTTGTGGAGGGCTTAGGAGTCTTGGAGCTTCCCTTACTTGGGAGAGAGGGTGCCTGTACTCATGATATAGGCTATTCTGGCACCGCAATCTCAATTCTTTCTTCAATTTTTGCAACAGTGCTCCGATTGTCCCTGCAATGGAACCCATCCCGCAGCCTGACTTATCCCTTCATCTGCCTTCTGGCCGAGGGAAACAATCCAGTATATTCTGCCACTTTAAGCTTCTATCCTTGCTCATTGTGGAGGAGCCTCATCCGTCTGGGGCAATGTCTGTTCGACCCTTGCAGATTGTTCCTCCCGAAGTGAGTGCAACAGTACACATGACCCGTTCCAGGCTGAGGGTAGCCCAAGTAGCAGCAGCCTTAGTTCCTGAGGCACATGCCTCACTCAGTAGGAAGAGACTCTGAAGGGTATCCATAATTAGAAAGTATTTTGTATTACTTCCTTATGCTTATTATATATATTTACTTTAATAATTGCATATCTTCTTCTTCTTTTTAGGGACCACGGACCATATTGCCCTCTGGTCCAGGAGGTTCTCCTACTACCATTGGCATTTCTTTAGACTCAGACAACGATGACAACCTTCCCATTGCTACTAGAGTCAAAAGGTTCAAGACCCGCAGGACAGTTCTTACAGACGTTGAAGAGGAACCAAGTGAGAGTCGAACCGACTACTAAGGTCAAGCCAGTTGCTGAGGCTGAGCCAGTTGCCGAGGCAAAGCCAGTTGTAGAGGCTGTAGGCAATGCACAAGTTCCCCATGCTGTGGAAGTTGCAGCGGGTGATATAGCTGCGGAGTGTTTAGAGCCTTCACACCCTTCTGACTTTGTGCATTCTAGCTGCTCCTCTGTTGGCGGAGATGATTTCATACTTGAGACCCCTAGGGAAGATCACAACATGAGAGAGCCGCTAGAAGCTGTTGGCGGAGATGATTTAATACTTGAGACCCCTAGAGAAGATCGCAGCATGAGAGAGCCGCTAGAAGTTGTACCACCTCCTCTCAAAGCTGCATTTGGCGGTTCCTCCCAGTCTACTAAGTCTCCATTAAATCAGCAGACTCCACTTCTAGACGTCGAAGTGGCTGAGGGGAGTGTAGATGTAGCGGCTGCTGCCACTGTTCCTGCTGTGGCCCTCCTAAATTTGGACCAACTTGCAGAAGTAGCTGTCACCTTAGCCGCCCACACTGTTACTGTTGTCGCTAGAACCTCTGACCCAGTTGCTTCAGCAACCTCTAAACAGCTGGCAGACTTGTACCCCACTCACTTTCCAGAAGTACTAACTGACCTTGGGGTGTCTCGGGATTTTTATACTAGGATGGATACCACTGCTGTTCCAAATCTGAATGTTGGAGATTATCAGATGGATGACCTTTTTTCAGAGCGACACGACGGTGCATGCAGTTTTGGCCTTTCTCGTCAGGCTAGTTCACCCAGTTGCCAACCAACATCTACTCACTCTAATGTTGCTGGGCAATCATTTTCAAGAGAAGTGTGCCGCCCTCAGTCCTTTGGTCGCTCCATTAGTCTTCCTCCAGTGATTGAAGCTGGCGGTGGTGTGAGAGAGTTCCCCCAGTCCTCAAAGAAAGTTTCCTTCCTAAGTTACTGGGTCTCTTCCGAAACTGCTTCCACTCTTGTTCGTATTGAAGCACTGCATCCAGACACCTTTATTGCCTTTAATGTTCCTAGATCTATAGTACAGACAGCATTGCTGGAGTCACTTGCCAGCTTTATTCGCGACCTTACTTCCAAGCAGATCGTGACGACTCCCGGTAAGTTCGTGTAGAGTGCCGAGGCCAATCTGAGCGGCTTTGAGAGGAATGGTTTGAACCTATCATAGATGAAGGACAGGCTTCATGCGGTTGATAGTTTCCTTGAGCACGCCGACAATGTGGCAATGATTGCGTCCTTGGAAGAGACTATCAAGGAGTGCGAAGGTACCCTAGAGCAGCATCGGCAGAACCTGGCTCAATTTAAAGAGAAGGACTTTGCATTGGTTGCCCAGTTGCCTCAAGATGTGACTCTGATGGACTCCCTCTTGAAGGGTTTGATTTGATTTGATGTAACTCTGTGACTTTGTTATATTTCTTCTATTTTCTCTTCTTTATTTTGTTGTTTCATCGCGCTTGGTGCGCCTTTTCTTTTCTTTTTCTCTGTCATAAATTCTTTTCAAACATTATAATCATGTTCTGGAAGTTTGACCTTAATGGAAAGCATGGACGTTTTGGTAGTACTTTTGGATTTCATTTCATCGCTTTCTTTACATTGCTTCTACATAACTTCTAACGATAAGCAAAGCTCTTGTAGTGAACAAACTTCATCATGACTAAACCTTTACAAGTGTAAAATTTCACTGAGTATGGAAAACTTTCCTCAAACTAAGTGAATATAAGAGCAAAAGAGGTTTACTAAGTATATGACTTTTTCTTTACACTTTGCTTTGGAAACATTAACAAAGACACTTTACAACTCTTTTTCCTGAACAAAAGAAACTAAGGAAAATACTCTTTGATATACTTGGCATTAACAGGACCTGTCCTGAATCCATCGTCTACTCTTGTCCACTTGTAGTATCCACTGCTTCTTGCCTTAGCAACTTTGTAGGGGCCTTCCTATCTGGGTGAGAACTTGGGAATTGGCTACCTCCACATGACTGCATCCACTGTTTTCCATACTAAGTCCCTTTCCTTGAACTTTCTGTGTTGAACAGATTGATTGTAAGCACGGGCTATGGATTGATGATACTTTTCCATTGCCCACAAGGCCTAATCTCTTCTTTCTTTAGCTGCCTCTATGTCATTCTTCCTGCTGTCTGGAACTAAGTGTGATGACATAGCCATTCTTGCTGAGGATATTGCCAATTTAACTGGTAACACAACTTCGAACCCATACACTAGGGAAAATGTGGTTGCCTGAGTTGGCTTTCTCTTTGTCGTTCTATATGCCCAGAGTGCTACGGGGAGTTGTTCAGACCATGTGCCCCATGCTTCATCCATCATTTTACTCAGTATTCGGATAAGGGTTTTATTGGTCGCCTCAGCTTGTCCATTCCTTTGGAGGTAGTACGGACTAGACTTTTGGTACTTGATCTGGTAGGCATCTAGCAGTCTTCCAACATGGCGATTTATAAAAGGAGTTCCGTTGTTAGACAACATCACTTTGGGTATGCCAAACCTACAGATTATGTTTTCTCTGATGAAGTTGGCTACTCTTGCCTCATCTGTCTTCCTCATTGGTATAGCCTCTACCCATTTGGTGCTCACTTCGGTTGCTGCAAGTATCCATATGTAGCCTTTGGATTGCTGCGCTATAGGACCTATTAAGTCAAATGCCCAAGTATGGTACGGATAAGGAGTCTTGATGTTGTGCAGTTCAACTGCCGGTGAATGTATCAAATTCCCAAACTTCTGGCAGGATTGGCATCTCCTCACAAAGTTTTTAGCATCTTCTTCCATTATTGGCCAGTAGTAGCCAAGGTGAATGAGATGTCCATATAATCACTGCCCTCCTTGATGATCTATCTTGTGGGCTTCCCTCAGCACCTCATTTGCCTCATCTTTTGATAAGCACGCTAAAGGTTCCCCCTCGAAGCTTCTTCGGTATAGCTTGCCTTGGTCAAGGAAAAAGTGGAGGGCTTGCCTCTTGACTCTGATTGCATCGGCTTTGTTCTCAGGCAGTGTGCCATTCCCAAGGTAGTCGATATATGGCTGCCTCCATTCTTCACTGCTTGAGAAATAGGCTTCCTCTTCCTTAGGATGGGACTGACACTTTGCACATTTCCTCTGCAACTCAGTACTTTCCTTTTCCATCTCTGGCCAGTAGTATCCTTGCCTCTGTATCCGTCTGTATAGACTGATATCTCCATCTCCACAAGACTTAGCATGGATCTGCTTAAGTCTATAGGTTGCTTCTTGTTTACCGATGCACCTTGCCAGCAGGTTGTTGGGACCGTGAAAATACAACTCTCCTCTGAGGAGCAGAAATGATGCCAGTTCTGCTGGTCTGATTGTTTCCTCACCAATTTTTAACTGTTGGATTATATCTACTTTCCATCCCTCAGCATCTCGCTCTGCATGTTCTTCGGCTAGCACTACGGGTGTTGTTCTTTTCTCGATGATGATAGCTATACTATCATCTTGTATCTCCACCTTTGCCCCCAGTGTAGCCAAGGCATCGGGGAACGATTGTGTGTATGAAGAGTATGTTGAATTTGGACATCATCAAATTGAGTAAGCAACCTTTGGACTACGGTGCGATATGGGGACAACAGAGGCTCTTTCAAGGCGAAATCACCCATTGTTTGCTTGACAACTAACTTGGAGTCGCCCAGATTTTCAACTTGCAGAGGCCCTTCTTTTGGGCAGCTATTAGACCTAATATCAACGCCTCATATTCAGCCTCGTTGTTTAAACACTCAAAGTTAAGCTTATATGATAGATGAAACTTCTCTCCTTCTTGACTGGTTAGTGTTACACCAGCTCTACCTTTCCTAACTCCGGAAGCTCCATCAAACTTAAAGTCCCAATAAGTCTCAATTGCAGCTACTGAAACATGGACTTCACCTGGTAGAGGTACCTCTGCGAGTTCATGTTCACCAGATGGGAACTGGACCAGTAAGTCTGTAATTACTTGGCTCTTAATAGCCTTGGGAGTAACACAAGTGACATCATATTCTGCTAGAGTCAAGAGCCATCTTGCCATCCACCCAGTCAGAACGGGCTTGCTCAGCAGGTAGCGAACTGGATCACTCCAAGTCACAACCTGGATCGGGTGTGCCAAAAAGTAGTGACGCAACTTCTGCGTTGTGAAGATTAAGGCTAAACAATACCTCTCAAATAGAGTATATCGCGACTCGGCACCATTGACTTTACGACTGATGTAATAGACTGGCTTCTCAATTCCATCTATGTCTTGGACAAGTAGGGCTCCAATAGACCGAGGAGTAGAGGTCAGGTACAATAGCAGAAGTTTTTCAGGCTGTGGGGCAATCATTGTAAGTGGTGAGGTAAGTGCTTTCTTCACCATATCGAATGCCTGTTGGTGTTCTTACAACCATTCAAACTTGTGATTCCTTTTCAGCAATGTCCCAACGGAAAAGGTTATCTCAACAAGGGTTGGAATAAACTTCCTGAGGTATGACACTTTGCCTAGGAATTTCTTCAAAGCCTTTTGAGAGTGTGGCAGTGGCATCTCCATGATTGACTTGATCTTATCCCCATCTATTTCAATCCCACGCTCGTGTACAAGGAAGCCAAGAAACTTGCTGGCGGTAACTCCAAAGGCACACTTGAGAGGATTCATCTTGAGGCAGAATTTATGGCAACGCTGAAAAACTTTTTCCAAGTCCTAGAGGTAGCGGTTTGCCTTAGTAGACTTGACCACCAGATCATCCACATATACTTCCACTTCATGATGCAACATGTTGTGGAACACTACAGTCATAGCTCGTTGGTAGGTTACCCCCGCATTTTTCAAACTGAAAGGCATCACCGTATAGAAAAAATTTCCCAAGGGCGTTCTGGAAGCTGTCTTTTCTGTATCTTCCGGTGCCATTTTGATCTAGTTATAACCACTGAACCCATCCATGAAAGAGAACATCTGATGGCTCGTAGTTGAAACGACAAGTGTATCAACATGGGGTAATGGAAACTCATCTTTTGGGCAGGCCTTATTCAGGTCACGAAACTCTACGCACACCCTGATATGACCGTTCTTTCTCTGCATGGGAACAATATTTGCTAGCCAAGTTGGGTACTATATAGGCTCAATGAACTTGGCCCTCTGCAACTTTTCTACCTCTGCTTTAATCTTTGCTTCAAGATCAAGGTGATACTTTCAAGCGTACTACTTGATTGGTTTAGAGTTGGAAAAAGTGTCCAGATGATGAGTGACAAGGGATGGGTCAAGACTAGGCATCTCGTCATATGTCCAAACAAAGACATCACTAAATTTCTTTAGTAGTGTTATCAATTCTGCCTTAGCTGCTGGAGCCATTATATCACTGACAAACACCGGCTTGCTCTGCCCAGGTAAGTCATTAAGGTTAACCTCAGCAAGTACCTCCTGCTGGGGTTTGGGCTTATCTTACATGCGTTCAGGGGCGGGCTTAGGTGTCTCCACCAACCCTTCTTGGGACTCATCACTGTCACATTTATTCGTCTTAGGGCCATCCTCCCAAGGTATGAAGTCTGGCCCCCAAGACCGTCATAGGTAGTAAACTGTCTTGCCGCCCTCGCTCACCTTGACAATCTTAGGTGGAGGACTTGTGGATTTGCTGCTCCTTTTTTGTCCACTACTTTCTGGAGCAGCCTCTGCATCTTGAATGGCTTTCCACTTCCGTAATTTTACCGCTGCAATTTTACCAGTCCTTGGAGTTTCATCCGTTGACAACTCAGTAAAGAAAACTGTATCCGAATAGTGTGCCTCTTCCACTCCGAATGGCTTTTCAGATGCATTTATGGTAACAGTGCACTTTCCCAGCTTTGCCTTCACACATTGGTGATAACTGGACGGGATAGCCCTATATCGGTGCATCCAAGCTCTGCCAAGTATTATGTGGTAATTTGTATCTGCTTCAATCACATGGAACTTAGTCGCAGAATGGATGTCGCCAACTGCTAAGTCCACTACAACATGGCCCTTAGTTACTTTTTTCTCACCACCAAAACCCGTTACAGGAATGGGTTGGCAAACCATTCTGGACTCTGGGATACCAGCCTTTGCAAAGGTGTAAGCGGTAATGATGTTTATGGATGCCCTACCATCAAGGAAAGCACGCTTGAACTCTACGTCATTGATGTAAGTTGTGACAAAAAGAGGACGATTATGAGGAAATGGGTATGCTCTGTCTGCTTCTGAAAAAGTAATGGCCCCATAATCTTCCTGGATGCGCCGAGGCGTAAACTCCTTAGCCTCAACAACTTTAGTATGGTGCACTTCAGAGATGTTGATGAGGGCCTTTGTTGCTTCCATCCTGGCAGCTTGGCTCAACCCCAGTTGGTCAAAGAATGTGCGAAACTTAACAGAGTTTTGCAAGGCTTGAGCATGAGTATCCTTTACGAATTTCGCCTTTGCAAGTACTGTTTCAGGGAGCTGGCCAGTTGCGATTTCTTCTAACTCATCATAGTAGGACGCCATGTGCACTTGATCGTGCACAGGCCCAAGATAACCAATCATATATACGTTCTTTTCTTCTCTTTGTGATTAGGATATGGGTCCTTCCTTACATCACGATTACTGGTATCTTTGAACTTCAGCTCGTTTGCGTCAACTTTCTTCTTGAAGATACTTTTCAACATCCAATAGTCTCTAGTAGGATGTCTGGTGGTTCTGTGATAGGCACAGTAATTTGGGCTTTCTTTGTCCTTCTTGGTTGGAGTCACATCAACTAGAGGTAAAATAAGTTCACCATCAGTGACCCATTCTTTAACCAAGGCCTTAACATTTTCAAGGCTGCAAGGATATGGATTTTTGTCCTCATAACTCTTTCTCTTTCAAGAGGACGAGGCCTCTGCATACGAGCGGCTCCCTCTTGTAGAGGTTACCGCAGCAACTCTGCTACTGCAGGAGTAGGGATGGCCGTCACGAGATTTGTGTAAGGGACCAGTGGTACTGAGGTTCCTAGCTGCCTCAACCAAGGCTGAAAAGGTAGGCAGATTATGGTTCACCAAGAAAATTTTGTAGTCTCGTATATGGCACCCTCCACACATATGCTAACTAAGTGAGACATATCTATGGGTTCATGACAGTCAATAGCCTTATCTTGGAACCGCTTAACATAGTCTAGTATATCTTCACCTTCTTTTTGGACATCTCGCCCAAGTGTGAGGGTTGTAACTTTCTCTTGGACTTGGAAGAACTTCGTATGGAACTTGTTCACCATCTCCTCCCAACTCTTGATCAAGTTGGGAGCCAAGTTCACATACCAACTGTAAGCCCTTTCAGTAAGTGATTTGGAAAACTCCCGAAGGTATAGAGAGTGGTCACTGCCATGAACGCCAAGAGTTTCAATGAACCTCACCACGTGTTCTCTGGTATTGTCTTGTTTACCATCAAACTTAATAAACTTGGGCACTGTATACCCAATTGGGTATGTGTAGACACCCCATTTTTGACCGTCCTCAAGACTTGGACGTCACCGTTTGAACACCCGGTGATCATCCATGTTTGTGTTCGTTTGGAGTTCCCGGAGTTCTCGGCTACGCGCCTTGCCTCAGGATCTCCGAACTCGACCGTTTTGTGTCTGGTTTCGCACCAAACACTTGTGCTTTGCCTTGGAGGGGCAGGGAATGCCTTGTGAGGCATCCCCATACACCACCAGCACTAGCTAGAGGCCACCAGCTGGTTTTTCTTGCCATCGGCAATATATATTGCCGGTCGGCACTATTTGTTGCCGGCCGGCACTAAATTTTGTCAAAATGACATTCTTTGCCGGCCGGTTACTGTGCAGTTGCCTTTTCAGATATTTTGAGGCAGTTGTATGGCATTGGCTTCTCCTACATGTATGGAGGGATGCCTCTCTTGTTTTGCTTAGTGACTAAGCTTACAAGATTGCCTCCTCTATAAGAGGAGGCCTTGTCTCCCTTGCTTTAGGGTTAGAAAGATTGGAGAGGAGAAGGAAGAGCTCTGGTTTTTAGGGTTTGCTTTGGTGTATCTAACCTATATCTATACCTCTTCTTCTCTTGCCCTTGTGTGTGTTTGTGTCTCATTATTGCACACAAGCACATAGTATTTCACCTTCCCTTGGCTACTGAGGTCCCAAGAGGTTGTTCTTGCTGTTCTTGACTGGTTTGGAGCTCAAGGAAGCAACAAAGTCAACATTTGTGAAGAAGGTCAACAAGGGTGAGAAACTTGCTTTATATACCTCATTCTTGCACTCCATTTTGACCTATCTTTGAACTATTTTTGTGCTTGGTGTTTAATACAAAAAAGTTTTTTTTTTTAGTCCTCTTGATAGTTTATTAAGGGTGCTTTGTGCTTTGGGGAAGTTTGGCCCCTCTTAGGCCTTGAAAGGCCTCATTTTTGTGCTATTTTGTTGAGCTCCGGGATTTTGGTGTTGGGGTCTCTTCACCACTGAAATCTTGAGGGATTTTAATGGTGAAGGTGATGCCTTGAAGTTCCAAGAAGGAGAGGGTCACCCCCTCTCCTTGTTGTCCTTGAAAAGGACAAGTTTTGGCCTCTTAAGGAAGCCTATGTTCAAGTGTGTGTTGAGCATGCCATGACTGTTTTTCATGCTTATTATGCCATGATATAACATGATTTTAAGTTGGTTTTGGTCCCTTATGCATGCTTAGCATAGTTGCCATGTAATGCCTTGTAATGCCTTTAACATGTCTTAGGTTGTTAGCCTTTATTTGAGCATGATTTAGGCTTGGACTTATGAATGTTTTGTGCTTATTTTGCTATGCTTTAGGTCTTTCCATAGTCGTTTGGATTGATTTTGGCATGTTTAGTATAGCTCCTTTGCATTTGTGGCTTGCCGGGCTTGTACGCCTCAAGTATGTGAATGTGTAGCTTGTGTTTCTTGCATCGTTTCGGTGGTTTGGAACCACCCAACATGTAATTTCAGTCCCTTTGGAATGCTCATATGCTTGCCTAAGTCGCCTCTTTATTGCTTTAAAAGCGCATGTTGTATGCCTCATGTTTTGGCCTTTGTATGTGCCTTTATGCTTGGACCATTTAGATGCCATCTAGGTGTTCCTTGGGTGTTTGTTTAGGTCTGTTTTTGACCTATTTTGGGTCCCCTTGGCCTTGTGAGACTTGGTTGGCTTAACCATGGTTTAAGCCCCTTGGCTTGCCTTAAGTGCTTGGACCTTAATTGCATGTTTAGCTTGCTTTGTTGCTTAGTTTGGACACCATGTTTAGCATGATTTCAGAGCTTTACAATGCATGTTAGTTGTCCACACTTAGCCTCTTTTGAGTGCGCTCGAGAATTGCTTGTTTATGCTTAAGTTGGTACCTTAACATATGCATGTGTGTGTGTATGGTGGCTTCCATCTTTGAGGCATTTTGGCCACTAATTTTAGGCATATTTGGGGTTGCCTAGATCATGTTTAAGACCATCATTTTCTTGCTTGCATACTCACCTCATGTTGGCTTGTATGCTTTGCATAAGTACATGGCAATGTTCATATTGCATGATAGTTAACATGACTAGGTTGCATTGCATCAACATGCATTCCTTGTCCCTTGATTTGGTGATAGGGATTGGGATTTTGGTTTGTTTGGTTTGCATGCATTTGAGATTGAAAGTGCACACTTGGTTCTTTGGGCCATCATGCATGGGAATGCGTGATTGGTGGCCTGAGAATCGAGGCACATGCCCCTTTGAGTCACAAATATGATAAGGGGCATGATTGGTGCATACATTGTTGGAATTACATTGCCATGCAAGTTTTTGCCCTCTGCTGCTGTGAGTTGCAGGTTCTGCAGACATTCAGTGCCAGCCGGCAGTATTTAGTGCCGACCGGCAGTCTATTTATGGCCGATGGATGAATTTTGTGCCGATGGCCACATATAGCAACCGGTGGATATTATGTTTAGCCGATGGTGATCCCCAGCATTCAAGGAAGTAGTTTTGAGACTTTGGCAGTCTTCTGAGGTGCAAAGCAGGAAAACAGAGGCAATCTAGGCATGACAGTGCAATTCCGAGCGGAATCCAAGCGCGCGCGCATTGAGCCCCCGCCCCGAGGTGGTTTACTGTTTTTCCTTAGGTTAATTAAGTTGTTAATTTAATCAATTTGTAATATTTTAATTAGCTTGCGTAGTTAATTATTTGTATTATTTATTTGGTCCCTCCGAGCGAGGGCAAATCTGTAACAAGTGTGGGTGAGTGGTGTGTATGTCTTCCAACCCCTATTTCTTTCTCCCTTTTATTTACCTGCTTATGATAGTAGATTAGGGCACGTTTATTTTAGCATACCTTATGCAATGCATGCGTGCATCCATGCTCGGTACATCATACAAACTGCATTGTATTTTCAATTCCAAATTGAATACGTGCATCGAATAAAGTGCATTTCACATGCCATCTTTAGGGTTAGCCGAGCCTACTCTAAATTGCATCTTCGCCTGTGTTGCATTAGCCATTTAACATGAACTAGGACATGCATATTTGCTAACTAGTTTATTGTTTCGGCACGGAGTACAATGTAAGTATTTATGCTTTAGCATATCGCATGCGTGTGAATGTTGACATGATAGTATGACTACCATGTGGCTAAATGCTTATATGAGATAAACTGCTTGAATGCCTGTGGGTGGAGGTTGGGTTGCTTGAGTTGGAAAACTCATTGAAATCCGTGTTTTAGCCTACTTGCGAGTAGCAAAATTCCAAAGCATTTTCAAAACGAACGGATATGCAATGTTTATTTCCAAATTAGGCAATCTAGTCTATACTTGTTTGCTGTGCACATAACATAGTAATTCTAGGCTAATAATTGGAATAAGAGCATGTAATGTTTTCAAAATCGGATATCACGGTTAGTAGAGGCCGGTCTTCGGACTGGGCGAAAGGGGGTGCTCATAGCTGACCTTCCCCGATCGTACCCAAGCTCCCGAGCCAAGACCACTTTGGTGATGACGAACACGTGGCCTTCGGCACCGAGTCAGGGTTTCCTAAATTTCCCATTTTAAAAATATTTAGGTGGCGACTCTGTAATCTGGCAAAGCAGTCCATGTTTGGCACTACTTTTCAAAAAATCTGTTTTTCTTCAAAACGATTTGCCGGATTTGGACTCTTTGGTTCAAGATTAAGAATCGTGACAATCGAGTCCGAACTGTAGTGACCCTAATATGAACGGAATGGGACTTAACCCTCCCAGGGCGTTCGGGGACGTCTACAGTATGGCATGGTTAATATCTCTTGAGAGTATGGGGGCTTCACATCTGGGTCTATCAGAGTTGGCAGTTGTTTCTTGCTGTGCTCTTGATCGAGCAGAGCTTGTACGTCGGCTAGAGTAACAACGTGAGTGGGCTGGAATGGTCCAGTCTGCTCCTGAGTAGCTGAACCAACAGCCGTACCATTTGCCTGAGGTACCACCAGAGGCACCTGGATCTACGTCCAAACCTCAGGCAATAAGTTAGGCACTGGGTTTAGGACTGCTATAGGCGGAGGTGCTTGCACTAGAGCTGGCCTAAAAGCCATGGCCATAATAGCCTCAGTGAGAGTTTGCAAAGCTGCCAAAATCTCCCTCTGCGTATCCTGGAGTGATTAAACTGCCTCAATCACAACATTGTGGTCATGGTCTTCTGCATATGCTGCTCCGCTGTTGGAAAAGCCTTGTTACCGTAGAGGTTGCTTAACTTCATCTTCTGCCATCTTTTCCAGCGAAGTGTATAAGCCACTGCGGGTATGAACCATCAACAAAGCAGCCTCTCCAACAGAGTCACCAGAAAAAATGTAAAGGGTCAGAAATTAAACCCCAAACTAAGTATGGACCTAAGCACTGAGATTGCCCCAAAGAGGCGACCAAGGATAAGAAAGGAGCATGGGCCAAAGCCCAAGGGAAGTGGGCCAACAAGTGGGCCAAGGCAGGTCCGACCCACCAGGGCTCCAGATAGACTCCGCGAAGAAAAATGCCCAAGTCAAGTTGCAGAGGCAACACCTGCAGCGATGAAGTTACCAAGGGAACATGTGCAGCGGTAAAGTTACTGAGGCACTTTGCCTCAGCATCGCCATTCCCAATATCTTCGGTTCCGCCACATCAGAAGTTGCTGAGGGAAAGAGAAAGTCGACGCAACTAAGTTGCAAAGGCAACACTTGCGATGGCAAAGTTGCAGAGGTCAAGTTGTGGAGGCACTTTGTCTCAGCGCCGCTATTCCAAGTATCTTTGGTGCCACCGCCATTACAAGTAATGTCGGTGCCACAACTATCTGAAGTTGTTGAGGAAAAGAGAAAGCTGAAACAACAAAGTTGCAAAGGCAATACTTGCAGTGCCCAAGTTGCAGAGGCATTCTGTTGGTGCCGCCATCTCTAATATCATCGGTCCTACCGTTTGAACTTGCCACGGGAAATGGCTACCACGGCAACTAAGTTGCAGAGGGGATAGCCTACCAAGGTGATAGCAGCCTTTGAGAGAGGCTTCCCTCTGCAAGTAGAGGCTGATGCTTGGCATTGATAGTAGGCCCCAAGACATTACTAGCCTAGGGCTGATAGCAGGCCCCAAAGTTTATTGGTTGGAGCTGATAGCAAGCCTAGAGATACTAGTTTACCGTGACAATCCCGCGAAGATGGGAGCAGGGTAGCCCGAACATAAGGGACTCCCTTCCCATTTACCTAGGTCATGGACCTGCCTTAGTCGCACAGGCAGGACTAAGGAAGCCCTCTTGGGCTTGGTATTAAGGCACAGCATGGCCGATGGCAGACTGGGCTGTGGCTTTCGCCCTGGGAAGCTGGGGAGTTTGTGGTTAGGTGGCTATGGGTGGAGGTTTCGCTAAGGTGAGCATGAATGTAGTCGATAGCAAACTAATGGAGTCTAGAGAATGCATGTACTGGCCAAATAGAACTGAAAAGGCAAGTGCAGCGGCAAGGTTCACAGCTGCAAGTGCACTTGCTGAGGTTCAAGCTGAGAAGGCAAGTGTAGAGGCAAACATTCATGCTGCAACTGCACTTGCTAAGGCTCAAAAGGGAGTTGCAGCGCCAAACACTTCCGTCGCAGCTACACTTGCTGAGGCTCAAAAAGGTAGTTACGGAGGCAAACAGATAATACACAATACATGTAGAGGGACACGTGGCACCTTCAGCCTAGTGGCTCAAGGCAAGATATTCCATGTGATCCTCTAGGACACATGTCTTCTCTCTATTTGACCACTTGGTGTCCTCTTGGCACCAAGGAAAAGCCTATAAATAGGACCCACTTCCCAAGGTTCAACAAGAGGAATTTTGGGGATTTGGGGGAGATGCTACCCATTTTGGCATTGCCATACACTTCTCCTTGAGCTACTTGCTTCACCCTCACCCAGCTACACACTCTTCAATTCCCATACAGTTGCTGCCATTCATTCTTCAGCCACTTCCACCACTGTTGGACCATTAACATAGTTTTGCCTCTCTAATCACCTTTCTAACCTTGAACCCCCCCCTACACATTCAGAGATAGAATAGTGGCAATTGACAACGAGCCTCTATTGGAACAACTTCGTTCTCTCCATAAATGCATTGATAAGGTATCATTATTATTATTTGTCAATTTTTTTATGCTATTAGTTTTTCTTCCTTGCCTCTTCTACTCTTTTAAGGTCTAGTTTAGTTAGAAATTGGAATGCAATAGTGTGCATATATGTTATGAATTTTTGAATTGTTTATTTATTTATTTTGGGTAAATAAGCAATTTTATAAACAAACAAAAGAATATACAATAAAGCTCACGACTAGTGTGTTTTGTTTATTACATTGTGTGTGTGAAAGTGTGCATGCGTGTGTGTTTTGTTGGGTGTTTTGGAAGCAAATGTGTGTTTAAACTACAAAGGAATCAATCTAAAACACACAAAATCTGATCTGATTTTTTCTGCAGAAAATAGAGAAGAAGAAGAGCTAAAACAGGGGAGAAGAGAGGTCTCTGTTAACAGCCCCTTTTGCAGATTTTTCTATTAACTTTTTAGCTTCCCTTACAAGCTTTATATATGAAATTATATCAACCCAAGTACCAATAAAACATCTAGACAAATTTCCATATACATTAACTCTAATTAACAAAACCCAACCCAAAACATAACTAGAATTAAATAAGCATAAGTGATTGTTTGGATACAAAATTAAACAAGCAAATTATATCAACATTGCTCCCCCCTAATGTGCTGCTCCATAACTCCAAGTAACTCTCTGAAATGCTAGAACTTTTCTTTGGGAAGAGCCTTAGTGAATATATCTGCAATTTGTTGATCTGACCTGCAAAATTTGAGCTGTACCTCACCTCCTTTAATTGCTTCCTGAATAAAATGATGTTTAATTGCAATATGACGGGTACGAATGTGAAATACAGGATTCTTAGCCATGGCAATGGCTGATTTGTTGTCACAAAATTTTTTTGTACCATCTTCTTGCTTTTTGCAAACATCTTCAAGTGTTCTCCTTAACCAAATTGCTTGGAAAGTTGCCAAACCCACTGAAACATATTCAGCTTCTGCAGATGATTGCGCCACACTCTGTTGCTTCTTTGATGCCCAAGAAAATACTCTAGAACCTAAGGAAAATGCATACTCGGAGGTGCTTTTCATATCATCAATACAGCCACCCCAATCACTATCACAAAAACCAAACAATTTCATAGTTGAATCTTTGCAATACTTGATACCATAGCTGGTTGTGCCTCAAATGTTTCTCACCATCTTGGTGATATAGCATACATTACATTTGAGATATATACATTACATTTGAGATATAGCATACATTATATAGCATACATTTGAGATATAGCATACATTCATAAATCTAGAAAGCAAACTTATAGCATACATTATATTCGTTCTTGTAGCTGTAAGATACAACAAATCTCCAACCAAGCTTCTATACAACGAACCATCGACTTTTTTCTCACCATCTTCCTTTGTAAGTTTTTCATTCACAACTAGTGGTGTGGCCATGGGCTTACAACCACTCATGCCAAATTTCATTAAAATATTTTCAGCATATTTCTTTTGAGAAATAAATACTCCATCTTTAACTTGATAGATTTCAATTCCAAGAAAATGATTCAACAAACCCATGTCACTCATTTCATACCCTCTCATCATGTCATTTCTAAATTCTTCAATCATTATCTCATCATTACCGGAAAATAACAAATCATCAACATACAAAGCAACAATAAGAATTGACATACCTTGATTTTTCACATATAAGATTAGTTCACTCTTGCTCTTCTTGAAGCCCTTGTTGATGAAATAGAAATCAATTTGGCTATACCATGCTCTTGGAGCTTGCTTTAGCCTATACAATGCTTTCTGCAATTTATACACCTTGTCTTCATCTCCTTTCATTAAAAACCCTTGGGGTTATTCAACATACACTTCCTCTTTCAATTCTCCATTTAAAATGCAGATTTAACATCAAGGTGATACAATGACCAGCCTTTTTGGGATGCTAAAGCAATAAGAGCTTGAATGGTGTCAAGTCATGCAACTGATGCAAATGTTTCTTGAAAATCGATTCTAGGCTGTTGTGTGTACCCTTTTATGACCAGCCTTGCCTTATTTCTTTGGAATGAACTATCTGAATTTAACTTTACTTTATAAATTCACTTCACCCCAATGATTTCCTTGCCATGTGGTCTTTCAACCAATTCCCATGTGTTGTTCTTCTCAATGACTTCAATTTCTTCTTCCATTGCTTTCTTCTATGCTTCCTCTTTAATTGCTTCCTCAAAACTTCCAAGTTCCACTACACAAAAATTGCATCTAGCATACACATCACTCAAACACCTTAATTTTTTGGAGTTGAGCTAGGTGAGGATGAAGTAGAATTTGAGCTTGAACTTGGAGAAAAGCTGGAAGATGATGATAAACCTGTCCTTGGTGTGAATCTTCATCATTTTCATCTTTATGTGTTGAATTTTGTTGCTCCTCATCAACTAGGACAGATTGCTTCTAAATTTTACCTTCTTCCCAATTCCATGAAGCATTCTCATCAAATAACACATCTTGGCTGATTATTATCTGATTTTTATTCAAGCTATACAATTGATAACCCTTGGATTTGCTGCTATATCCCACAAAGATACATTTCTCACTTGTTTCATCTAATTTGCTTCTTCTTTCCTTTTGGAATTTGAGCATAGCAAACACATCCAAATACTTTGAGATGCTTTACTGATGGCTTTCTCCCACTCCAAGCTTCTATGGGAGTTTCGTTCCAAACGGCTTTGGTAGGACACCTATTTATCAAGTACACTACTGTGTAAACAGCTTCAGCCCAAGAACTCTTTGGTAGCCCCTTTTCATGCATCATAGATTTGGCCATTTCCATCACGGTTTGATTCTTTCTTTCAGATACTCCATTTTGTTGTGGAGTATAACCCACTGTTAGTTGCCTTTCTACACCTTCATTTTCACAAAATTTGTCAAACTCCTTAGAGTTGTATTCTTTGCCATTATCACTTCTCAAAATCTTTATGTAGTGCCCACTTTGCTTTTCCACCATGCTCTTGAATCTCTTGAAAATAGTGAACACTTTGGATCTTTTCCTCATGAAATACACCCATGTCATCCTTGTATAGTCATCAATAAAGAGAATAAAGTACTTGTTTTGGGCATGGGAGGGAGTACTCTTAACATTTCTTTGGCTCTCCATGCAACTCCTTTAGGAAAAGGTTGCCGATGGTCCTTTCAAAGTGCACACCCCTCACAAACATCATGCATTTCTTCAATACTTGGAAGTCCATGGACCATATTCTTTTGGTGAAGCACTTTGAGACTATGAAAATTCAAATGCCCAAGTCTTCTATGCCACAACCATGAATCATCATTCATATGAGCTTTCAAAGCAACATTTCTAGCATAGTTGAATGTGAGTAGGAAGCTTCGATTCTTTTCCATTTGAATTTTTGCCACCACTTGCTTTGCATTTATGTCATGAATGGTGTAGCTGTTAACTTCAAAATGGACTGCATATCCATGTTCCACAAATTGTCTAACACTTAGCAAATTTTACTCCAAGTCTGGAACAAACAGCACATTATGAATAAACTTAGTCCCCTTCTTTGTTTCAACTCTTATTGTTTCTTTTCCCTTTGTATTTACTAACACTCCATTTTCCATTTTAACTTGAGAGCAAATTGAAGTGTCCATGTCCAAGAAAATAGACTTATCACTTATAATATGATTACTGCACCCACTATCAAGGTACCAAACATCATTTTTGTGTTCTAAAGCTGCTTGACAAGCGTAAAATAAATTTCCTTCTCCATCTTTCTCCTCTGAAAAATTAGCTTGTTGATTGCTCTTGACTTTGTAATCCTTTTGGAGGTGGCCAAAATTCTTGCATTTATTAGATTGTGGTTTCCCTCGGAACCAACAATCCTTCTCTAGATGATTTCCCTTTTCACAAATTCTGCACTTTCTTGTATTTTCTTCCACACTTGAACTTCTATGAATGCTGCTTCTACCTCTTCCCCTTGATGAATTTCTTCCTCTATATCTTCCTCTTCCTTGTCTACCACCTCTTGATGATTCTCCATGACTTTTAGAATTTAAATTAACTTTTGATTGGAATGCACTCTCCAAAGGCTTCTCCGATTATTTTAATAACCTTTGTTCATGAGCTTTCAAAGAACCCATCAATTCTTGGACACTCATTTCAGAGATATCCATTGTCTCTTCAATTATTTCCACCATTGTGTTATATTTTTCTGGGAAACTAACCAGAATTTTCTCAACAATTCTCTTTTGTTCAACTCTTTCACCATATGATTTCATTTGATTGACAATCTCCATTAGTTTAGAGAAATAATCAGTTAAAGTTTCAGATTCTTTCATCTTCAAATATTTTAACTCCCTTCTAGGAGTTTGGAGTTTGATGATTCTTACCTTTTTGTCTCCTTGAAATTCTTGTTGTAAAATGTCCTATGCTTCCTTTGACTTCTTGGATTCAATGATTCTTGGAAACAACTCATCAGAGAGTGTTTGTTGGATGAAGAAGAGTGCTTTAGCTTTCTTTTTCCTGGTTTCCTCTAGCTGCTGCTCTTGTGCTGAGGTTAATGTAGTTGTTGAATCGGGTTCATCATATTTTGTATCAAATTCCATAAACCTTGGGACTGAAATAAGGTTTTCATTCTCACACACTAATAATCATAATTTTCTCCAGCAAAAATGGCATAGATGGTTGCTGGATACCTATACTTTGATTGCTTGAGTTAGCCATGGAGATTTTCTACAAAACCCACTTTTCTTCTTCACACACCTTCTATTTTCAGCCCTGTTTTTCGAATCCAAGCTTCCACTTCAAACTAGGCTCTGATACCACTTTATGTTGGGTGTTTTGGAAGCAAATGTGTGTTTAAATTGCAAAGGAATCAATCTAAAACACACAAAATCTGATCTAATTTTTTCTACAGAAAATAGAGAAGAAGAGCCAAAATAGGGGAGAAGAGGGGTCTCTGTTAACATGTTTAAAAGATGCTCTTTGAAGGCTGTGCAATATTGCTGAAGCTTGTTTATCCTAAGTGATGTCTCTCATCAATGTCGAAGATTTGTATGGTTCTACATCTAAAGTCACCTGACCACCATATCTGAAGATATAGGAACCATGTTTTTTAAGTCTACAAATAATTAATTGAAATAAAAATAAAAAAAAATTACGGAAAGAAGCTGCTCATATATACATCATGCTGTTTTTATAAAATAAAGGAAGCAGTCAATGTTGAAACAAAATAATATGTATATCAGTGTGTACTATTTTCTAAATTTAGAAGAGAGCTGTTTTTAGATTTTGTGCAGTCAATGTTATAACACTACAACATCTCATGTAATATAAAGGAAGCAGTCAATGTTAACGTTAAAAATAATAAGCTTATTATTTACTTCCATTTTGGTCATTGTTGTCATAACTCACCAAGCTAGTGGTCTAGTTATCCATTTTTTGCATTGTAGTTTGTTGCTCTCTCTCTCTCTCTCTTCAAATTTTTTTTAAATCCCAATTGTACAGTAGCCACAATATTTATTCCTTCCCATTCTCATTGGTTGCATGCCCTAGTCTCTTACCATGAGATGTTGTAGTGTTATAACTGGTTTGGCTGCTGTCCGTGGCTCACACCCAGTTTTTGACCCGAGCATAATTCTGGGGATACAGTGAATTGCCATGTTAAGGTGATCATTGCAAAGCTAGTTACTCTCTATTAATCTCTATTCAGATAACTTCATGCTTGTGATCTTGAGAATAGTTTTGTGTATTTGTTAAGTTTCTGATATTTGACTCTAAGTTTATAATAGAACTTTGCTATTATAATCTTGTTGAGAGCACAAAATTGTATTTTTTTTTTATTATTATTATTTTAAATTCTGTAATCAAATTTCTATCTGGCAGCCATGCTGCATGCTCTACCCAAGCCCCACATTAGCCAGAGCCTCAAGCATTGGCTCACCCCTTTTTAGCCATGCTATTGTGAAAATCCTAAGTGATTCGTGATTAGATCAAGATTAAAATTTTTCGAATCCCAATTATTCAAAACATGTAATCTAAATCATCAAGCACTTACAAAAGTGATTTAGATTGTTGTTTTTGTAAATAAACAATAAATCGACACAAACGATTGTTATGTGGAAAAAACCACAATTGAAAAACCTTCAATTGTAATCAAAAACCATGGGCGAAACGCCACTGATCAATCCACTACTGAAGAAAGAAAGATTACAAAGATAATACACAAATTACCCAACTCAGTCAATTTGCCTTCGAATCTTCTGTAACTCTTTCACCAAGCCTTCGTCTCGGAATTGATCCACTTGAAGTTGAGTCCACAACTTCACTTGTCAAATTAATGACTACATACAGAATCAAACGCCTTTTGAAACTCTACGTTTGAATCTTCGGAATCCACCGAAGAGAACTCTCTTGAATTATAAAGTAACAAACTCCTTGATGTATATATCTTAGATCATGAGTGAAGAACTCTTCTCAAAACATCAAGGAAAACTCACAAAAACCTCAGAAGAAAACTTCAAACAAAACCCTAGGACTCTTGAATAAGATCTAGGAAACATAAACCTAAAAACATCCTAAACAGATATATATATATATATATATGCAAACTTGTTCGCAATCTTCGCTCGAGCACCCAACATCCCGCTCGAGCAGCTTCAGCAAAATATGTGTGTGATAAAACAGAGTTTCGCTCGAGCGCGAAATCACACCTTCCAGTATTTTTACAGACCTGACAACATACTAAGAGACCCCAATCTCCGCTCGAGTGCCAATGGTCCCGCTCGAGCGAGAAAGACAAAAACATAAATAAAAAAAAAAAAGTATAACTTTTTCAACACAAAGTTTTGTACCCGAATTTGACAATAAAGGGACCTAACAATCTCCCCCTTTGTCAATTCCCGAACAAAACCTTTCTAAACAATTGTCCTTAAACACACGCACTAGACAAGATTAATAACAAAGAAAAAAGACTCTAAACAACTCAATTATCAAACAATCTTGCCATGTGATCAATCCATCCATCCAACTTTATCCAACATTCACCTGTGAGATAGCTAGCAACATATCAGAAAAACAAAACTTGTGGAACTGTATAAGAATATATCAAAACATACATAGAAAGATAACCATGATACAGTATCCATAATGACCACAATAATATCCAAACAAATCAGACTTAACCACCAACTACAATATTCAAATATTAACAAGACAAAACCAAATATCCAAATATCAACAAAGTATGTACCATCAATGTAAAAAAAATGTCCAAAAATGTCCCAAAAAAATGTCCAATGTTCACTCCCCCTTTTTGGCCGGGAATCAAGGATGAAAACACAAAGATCAAGCATTAGGGGGAGGCAGAGGCTGCTGAATCTGAAGTAAGGAAATGATGTGCTCCAGCAGAGTAGTAGTTTGGAATGCAGTCTGCTCTAACTGACCAAGGCGGCCATCAAAAGCATCAAAGCGTACATCCAGAAAGTCTAACCGCCGGGTCATAGCCTCCTCAAAATGCTGAAGCTGATCATGAAGAGCTCGAGGTGGAACTGCATCCGCCTCACCACCAGCTGCTGCAGCGTCAAACTCAACCTCCTCAGCTAGTCCAGCAGTGGTACCTGCAAAAGCACCGGCCCGAGAAGACTCCCCCTTAACATGAGCACGACTTTGGGACACGGTCTTTGTAGTGAACGGTCGGGAGGGGAAAACAAACTCATCATCCTCTAACACTTGAACCTCAAGCTCAGACAAAAGACGGTTGATCATACAACCATAAGGAAGTTCTAACTGTTTATTCCCAGAAACACCTAGCATTTTTTTAATAATCAGTGTGGCAAGATCAATGGACATGTGATGGGCGATACAGAACAAAACAAATCTTTGGTCTTGATTAATTTCGGATAAGTGAGTGGTCACAAGGATGTTGGCACAAACAATAAGGTTAAGCAATCTAAACTCCAGAAGGAGTTTAAACTATTTAATCAATGCACCTGTAGGCCAAGTACAGGAAGCACCACATAACACCTCAGCCACATTATTGAAATCACAAGTGGGATGGACTGGAAAAGGATAGAACTCAGGAAAGACTCTCTCAATCTTAAGAAGCTTGCGAATGAGATCAAGTGTGACAGAAATAGATTGGGACCTAACCCAGGTAGTGAAAGACGGCTCAATGTCACTAATTTGCTGAAGATTGCAGTAAAATTCTCGAACCCAGTCGAGATTTTGACGACCAGAAAAAGACAACACCAAATCACCACCTAGGGGGTCAAACAATGGACGGATTTGAATGGACTCGAAAGTGTTAGGCTGGACATTCCGTTCTAGGTGAACAGTTCGAGCCTCAAAAAATTTATGGAACAATTTGGCCTATTTGGCTGTCTGAAACCTCTCAGTATTAAAGGCAGGACGAGACACTGTAGCCTTTCGGCACTTAGGGGCAAACATGATGAGATGAGACACAACTACAACCCAAAAACCCAACAAAGCCAAAAACCAAACCAAACAAAGACCAAAGCAAACCATTAGTAACAAGAGTAATAATGAGATGGAGATTGATAATACTTAAAATGAATATAAAAATAATAGAAGAAGTAAATCAACAACCACAATTCATAATAGTGATGACATAGTGTAGGGCAAGAATTGGCAAAGACAAGCTCATAACATGGGATAGCAAAACCAAGTCCAAGCATAGCTACTGAGGATCGAAATCCTTGTAAATCAGAACCAATACCCCCAAAGCAACACTATGGGATACCCAAGTTAGCACATTCGAACTCAAACCCATCAAAAATATGAGACCATATAAAAATGAACAATGATAAACCCTAGGTCTATGACACAAAAAAAAAAAAAAAAAAAAAACATGAAAACCACCATGAAAAGACAAGACGACTCAGTGAAAGTGTGTAAGAGAAGGGAACAAACAAATCTAGACACAAAACACCAAAAAAAAATGAAATACAACCCCCATTATAGCCGAAATTACAGAAAAAAAAAACAGAGAAAGAGAGGGAAAAACACTTACCAAGGGGAAATCAGTGAGGAAGAGGAAAAAGAAAGGCGAAATCCAACACACAAAGTCCACTATCCATACCCTAGGTTTGAGAAACTGAAGAAGAGGGAAAAAAAAAATATGACCTGAAGAGTCGAGAGCAGGAGTTTTATGCAAAATAATGCCGCTCGAGCATAAGTATGAGCGCTCGAGCGTGAGGCAAGGCAAACTGATATCCGCTCGAGCGAGAAGAAGGAAGCTCGAGCGCAAAAACACCTCTCTCAGAACTGTAAAACAAAGAACAAAATGCGGCAGGTCGAGCGTGAAACAATCCACTCGAGCAGAGCCCCTTTTTTTATTTTTTAAAAAAATGCTCAATGCCATGAAGTGAGACCGGGAACTCAAGTAGAAGATCACATTGGGCCAAAGGTGACACTAAGGTGAAATAATCTGCATAACCTGAATTCTGTATAACTTGCAATTAGAAAAAAAATGACACTTGAAATCATGTGCAAGACAGATACAAGATAATCAGTGATCATATGCTACATGAGAATGTACAACTCAAAATTCAACATGAGTTCTCACAAAATAAAGTGTGTGTGTGCAATCCATGAGAGTCCACTGAGCTAGAGTTAATCCTCGTAGTGATCTGATGGGTGGACCTTCACCAAGAGTAACTTAACAATCCAGAGAAAAGTCAAACCACTAGGAATCACAGGGTATTTGTTGAGTAAATGCGGAGGCTCCCCCTCAATCAATTAGTCCCTTTTTCTTTTATATTTTTTTCAGACTTTTTCTTTATTGTGGGCACTCACTGGTGGCATTCACGCTCAAGAGTATGGAAACCGAACCAGAGAAGAATGAAATCAATAATGAAGGCCTAGTTGGTGCCTCTGAGGTAGCCTTTTTCCTAATGCCCGGACTTCAAGGAACTGAGGGAGAAACCGTGAAAGTGAAAACAGATGGTAGATGGTTAAGAGACTCAACATCACCTATGATATGCTAGTATCGGTCAATTCCACTGTAAAAGTACAAGAAACACTATTAGTGGTCCATAGAGAACTTTGATCACTTGTTCAGAAACCCCTGCAATAATTTATCTCAAGGATGTATACAGAATGAGGTCATGAGGTTAATGAGAATGGGAATTCAAAATGAGCTATGAACAATGAACAATGAGATCTTGTAAACAGCATGAGTAGTGTACACAAAAAGTTAGATGCAAGACAAATAGATATCAATGACAATGAGATTATAGCATCCAAGCACATATAAGGCCAAACACCTACACCTACTCAAGGAACAAGTAACACTCTAGTGATCGAGCATGACACCCAAGGTCTTTCTAAGAAACTCAAACCGAAGAAGATCAAGGGGTTTTGTAAAAATATTAGCTTTTTGATGCTCAGTGGGTATATGTTCAAGAACAACAAGGCCCTCTTTCACTAACTCGCGAATAAAATGATGACGAATGTCAATATGTTTGGTGCGAGAGTGTTGGATAGGACTTTTTGAAATGTTTATGGCACTTGTGTTATCAAAAAAAAGAGTGAGAGTGTTCTGTTCTATCCCATAGTCATGAAGCATTTGTTTCATCCATAACATTTGTGCACAACAACTCCCTGCAACAATATACTCTGCCTCAGTAGTCAAAAGGGAGATGGCATTTTGCTTTTTACTATGCCATGAAACTAGATTATTCCCAAGGTAAAAACACCTCCCTAGATGTACTTTTCCTATCATTAGCACACCCTGCCCAGTCAGCATAAAAAAAACCAGTAATTTCAGCTGTAGTGTCAGTGGAAAACCAAACCCCATACCCCAAGGTCCCATTAACATATTTGATGATGCGTTTTACCACAAGAAAGTGAGACTCTTTAGGACTGGCTTGGTAACGGGCACAAACACCAATACTGAAAGAAATATCAGGACGGCTGGTTGTGAGATACAAAAGACTTCCTATCATACTCCTATAAAGGGTAGGATCAACATCAATACCAGAGGAATCTTTGGAGAGGTGAAGACTGGTGCTCATGGGAGTGCGTGCATGTTTGGCAGACTCAAGACCAAACTTTGACACAAGATTTTTAGCATACTTAGACTGAGAAACAAAAATACTCGAAGGAGACTGTTTAATTTCAAGACCCAAGAAATAAGACAACTCTCCCATTATGCTCATCTCAAACTCATGTGTCATACAATCCGAAAAATATTTCACAAGATGATCAGCAGTGGAACCAAACACAATATCATCAACATATATCTGAGCAACAAGAATATGAGACTTAGTATGTTTCACAAATAAAGTCTTATCCACACTACCCCTTTGAAAATCATTATCAAGAAGAAAGGTAGTAAGTCTATCATACCAAGCCCGAGGGGGTTGTTTCAATCCATACAAAGCCTTGTCTAACTTGTAGACATGATTAGGATATTTAGGGTCCTCAAACCTTTTTGGTTGCTCAACATATGCCTCTTCTTTTAAGTACCCATTCAGAAAGGCACTTTTCACATCCATTTGAAACAATTTAAAGCCAAGAAAACATGCAACACCAAGCAAAATACGAATAGATTCAAGACGTGCAACTGGGGCAAACGTCTCATCATAGTCAACACCCTCTACTTGTGTGTAGCCTTGAGGAACCAACCTAGCTTTATTCCTAACAACAGTACCATTCTCATCAGATTTATTTTTAAAGATCCATTTGGTACCTATCACATTCATGTCTCTAGGTCTGGGAACTAGAGTCCAAACATTGTTACGTTCAAATTGACCTAATTCTTCATGCATAGCATTAACCCAACTATCATCTAGCAAGGCCTCTTTAAAATTTTTAGGTTCAATTAAAGAAACATAACACATATGTGATACCTCATCCCGAATCTGTCTTCGGGTTTTCATTCGATCTGATACACTTCCAATCACCTGTTGAGCTGGACGATTCAGTTTCACCCTTGCTGATGGTTTGAACTCAGGACTTGCGGTGTCAGAAGCATCAAGAGTGATGTTTCTTTGTGCACTCTTTGGACTTTGACTTACCTGTGAGGATGGTGCCGTCTTAACTTCTTGTGCTTGGATCTCAGCTTCTCTTTGACTTTGTGGTTCAGTATCCAAGATTGGAGACTCACCATTGTCATCCTCATTTGTTGTTGGAGTAGGGGAACCTGTATCATCTATAACCACATTGATAGATTCCATTAAAGAAGAAGTTCGTAGGTTATAGACTCGAAAAGCCCTACTGGTGGTTGAATACCCTAGAAAAATACCTTCATTACTTCGGGAGTCAAATTTGCCCAAAGGCTCTCTATCTTTGAAGATGTAACACTTACTTCCAAAGGTTTTGAAGTATTTTACATTAGGTTTCAAGCCCTTTCACAATTCATATGGAGTTTGTAAAGTGTCGGGCCTTAAATACACGCGATTTATGACATAAACAGCAGTATTTAGGGCTTCAGCCCAAAACTTTGGAGGAAGACTCTTACTAAGGAGCATGACCCTAGCCATTTCTTGAACAACCCTATTCTTCCTCTCAACCACTCCATTTTGTTGTGGAGTAATGGGTGCAGAAAATTCGTGTTTAATTCCATGTATATCACAAAAATCCGAGAACGAACTATTTTCAAATTCACGACCATGATCAGTTAGGATTCTTATGATATGCCCAATGGAAACACCCTGTTCATTTTGGATTTTAAGGACTAAAGCCTGGAAAGCATCAAACGTATCAGATTTTTCCCTTAAAAAATTTACCCATGAAAATCGAGTAAAATCATCAACAGTAAAAAAAAATATATCTTTTACCTCCGATGCTTTCAGTGTGAGTAGGACCCATTAAATCCATGTGAACCAATTCAAGAGGATGTTTGGTTGTAAAGCTGTTCACCTTTTTATGAGGGGCACGGGTTTGCTTTCCAAGTTGACATGGTCCACACACATGGCTCAAATTCTTACCCAGTTTAGGTACTCCTCTCACAAGCTCTTTGTTGGCTATCTTAGTTAGGTTATGCCACAAATCAATGTTACTTATGATGGCAGAGTGACAAGTGAGATCATTAGTAGTAACAATCCCATAGCAGTTATCAGATGTGCGAACCCCATGTAAGACAGTATTTCCCTTTTTATCCAAAATTTCACATTTATTTTTAGAAAACAATACTTCATGATGGGAATCACACATTTGACTAATGTTCAAAAGATTTGCTTTAAGACCATCAACAAGTAGAGCATTATCCAGCTTGGGAAGATCAGCAACACTTATAGAGCCCTTAACAATGACTCTAGAAGTGCCACCATCTCCAAAGGTAACAATTCCTCCTTCATATTTTTCAAGAGAGGTGAAGTAGGATTTGTTATCGGACATGTGACGAGAGCAGCCACTATCAAGATACCACATGTGTGAGTCACGTGCTTTTAGGGCAGTGTGAACAACTAAACAAGTCAAATCATTTTTCCTCACCCAAATCTTTTTGGTCTTGGTCAATGTCTTGGTGTTGTGAACACCCTCATGAATCTTGGTATTCTGCCTAGACATGTAAGGTTGTCTCCTAACCCAAAAAGTATTCGAATTTCTACCCTTTTGAGACACCTTACCAAATAATTCATAGCAATAAGGACGAATGTGGCCATACCTACCACAATGATGACAAATAAAAACAGGTTTTACCTTTCTTTTGTTGATCTTACCCACTTTCGGTAGATGAAGAGAGGAATCATCCTGATCTACCTTCAACTTTCCCTTTACTTGAGTTTTCAGGTTATGTGAGGTAAAGGCCTGTCCCTTGTGAGCTATTGCACCATAGCCTAGCCCACTTTTGTCACAACCCATTTGTTGAGACCCGAGGATGTCTTCTAGAGATTTGGAACCTTTGTTCCACATGGAGATTGTTGCTCTAGCAATACGAAGTTCTTCATCTTTCTGACAAACTATCTCTTCCAATGCAGCTTGTGAAATCTCAAAGGTTTCAAGCTTTTCTTCATATGTGGAATACACTTTCAGAAGTTCATTCCTTTCAGTTTCACAGGATAGAAGTTTTCCACATAAGTCTTGCCTGTCACTTGAGATCTTGATGACATTCTGTTTTGCTGCTACAAGTTCTCCTTTTAGCCTGACATTCTCACTCTCACATGTTTTGAGCTTGAGAGAGAGTTTGTCGTTGATTTTGGACAAATTTAGAGATTCCTCGTACAGCTTTTCGTAAGCTTGTTGTAGTTCATCGCCATTGATCTCTTCATTGTCTTTAGATGTTTCATCATCCTCTTTTTGCTCTTCATTCTTCTTGACCTCATCCAATCTAGCAACCAAGGCTGGGAAGTTGCTAGATGGTGGTGAAGGTGAATCTCCTCTTTCATGAAATTGGCTCAGAATTTCCCATACATCTTTAGCCTTTGTGCAGTGAACAACTCGTTGCTATTCTTCATAGGAAATTACTCCACGAATAGTAATCAGGTCTCTCTGATTGCCCGGATTGTCTGCACTTTCTGTATCTTCTTCAATGGCTTGCCAACCTTCTGGTTCAAAAGCTCCCAAAAAGGCCCTCATTCTGATTTTCCAATACAGGTAGTTAGTCCCATCAAAGGTGGGAGCATGATGCAGGTTCTGAATGCCATGAAAGCACTATCCCCATCTTCACCGGATTCAGGTTCTTCGGGTTCTTGCTCCGACCCGCTTTCATCATCCCAAGTCACAGTGTAAACTTTTTTTGATTCTTTTTCGAAGGGCATTCAAGGGCAATATGACCAAACCCTTGACATTCATAGCACTTAACCCCTTGCCCCTTTACAATCTTCTTTTCAGTTTTTTGAGCAAATTTTGGTGGAAAAGTTTTGGGTTTTTCATTACTCTTGTCTTTTGAATTAGGGTCTCTAAAATTAGGCTTCTTTTTCTTTAAATTTTTTTTTAAACTATTTAGTAAACATAGCCGTCATCTCAGACTCTAAATCAAATTCAGTCTCCGGAGTTTTTGCAGTCTCATGAGCACTAGTGAAAGCCACACTATCTTTTTGTTTTTTCTTAGAAATCTGGTGGGCTTCATAAGTCTGCAAGTTTCCAACCAATTGATCAAGCTTGAGGGTATCAACATTCTGAGCCTCCTCAATGGTTGTCACTTTTGATTGGAACCTCTCGGGTAAAGACCTCAAAATTTTTCCAACCACTTTAGCTTTTGGGATTTTTCACTGAGTGTGAAACAGGAATTAACAATATCACTATGTTTTGCATAGAAATCATCAAACGTCTCATCATCCCGCATAAAAAGGGTTTCAAAGATGGAGGTGAGACGTTGAAGTTTTGACCTTTTGACAGAGGTAGTACCTTCATGAATCGTTTCAAGAATGTCCCAAGCCTCTTTTGCTACCTCACACGTGCAGATACGACGAAATTCTTCAGGTGTGACGAAACAAAACAGGGAATTGAGAGCCTTACTGTTCCAACTTGAGTTTTGGGAATCAGTTGTGTCCCATTTATCTAGGGGTTTAGGAATATCTACACCATCAATGGTGACAATAGGTTCACTCCACCTATAGATCACGTAGTGCCAAACTTTTTCATTGATGGATTTTAAAAATGCTCTCATACGAGCTTTCCAATAAGAATAGTTTGTACCATCGAGTAAAGGAGGTTTATGAGTCGAGTTACCTTCACGAATAGAATCCATAATACTAGTCACACAAAATCACACTCCTACTCCTGTAGTTTTGATAAAAACAAAGAGTGACCTGCTCTGATACCAATTGAAAATCCTAAGTGATTCGTGATTAGATCAAGATTAAAATATTCTGAATCCCAATTATTCAAAACATGCAATCTAAATCATCAAGCACTTACAAAAGTGATTTAGATTGGTATTTTTCTGAATAAACAATAAATCGACACAAACGATTTTTACGTGGAAAAAACCACAATTGAAGAACCTTCAATTGTAATAAAAAACCACGGGGCGAAACGCCACTAATCAATCCACTACTGAAGAAAGAAAGATTACAAAGATAATACACAAATTACCCAACTCAGTCAATTTGCCTTCGAATCTTCTATAACTCTTTCACTAAGCCTTCGTCTCGGAACTGATCCACCTGAACTTGAATCCATAACTTCACTTGTCGAATTAACGACTACGTACAGAATCAAAAGCCTTTTAAAACTCTACGTTTGAATCTTCGGAATCCACCGAAGAGAACTCTCTTGAATTATAAAGTAACAAACTCCTTGATGTATGTATCTTAGATCATGAGTGAAGAACTCTTCTCAAAACCTTAAGGAAAACTCACAAAAACCTCAGAAGAAAACTTCAAACAAAACCCTAGGACTCTTGAATAAGATCTAGGAAACATAAACCTAAAAACATCCTAAACAGATATATATAGGCAAACTTGTTCGTGATCTCCGCTCGAGTGCCCAATATCCCGTTCGAGCGGCTTCAGCAAAATATGCGTGTGATAAAGTAGAGTTCCACTCGAGCGCGAAATCACACCTTCCAGTATTTTTACAAACTTGACAACATACTGAGAGACCCCAATCTCCGCTCGAGCGCCAATGGTCCCGCTTGAGCGGGAAAGACAAAAACATAAAAAAAAAAAAAAAAAAAGATACAACTTTTTCAACACAAAGTTTTGTACCCGGATTTGATAATAAAGGGACCTAACATATTGGACACTGTTTACCAATGCATATTAACATGTTGCATTCGCATGGGTAAGGGTGGTAAAATTTGAGGTGGGTCTGTAGTGTCAGACCTCTGTTATCAGAATCTTACAATTTGCGATTTGATTCGCAATTTTTGCAAAATCAATACGAATCTATGGATGAATCTATTTTGGAAGCGAATCTCTAGTGAATCGCACGATTCACAATCAATTCACGATTCGATTGACTTTTTACAATTCATGCAATTCTTAAAACTATTGTATCCGACATATTTTCGTCTCGTTTTTTTCTCCATCTTTGTAGTGAAAATGACATAATACAACTTCTAATAGCATTTTATACCAAAATAACTAATATAAATACATGTTCTGTTGTTATTCTACTGATCATGGTGTTTTTAATAAGATCCAATCAGATTCAGTCAGACCCAACATGTTTTTAACTTTTCTTCTCAGTTTTTCCCTTAAAAAAATAATAATATATCTTCTAAAGATGTTTAAGATTAAAGTAATTTACACCATGAATTATCTATTACTATTTTATTAAATTAAATATAGTTGAATATTATATGAGTGAGGTTAGTTATACTTTTTATAATGTTTTAGGCTTTAAATAAAATATCCTAAATAATTTTTTCTTATTATTTGGTCATTGTTAATTGGGAAAGTATGTATGCTTATTGTCCAAATATCAATATTGTTATTAAATTATTGTTACCTTGGAAATTGAGGGCTTATCTATATTTACTGTCTTTATTAAAAATGATTGATAAGAAATATCTAAAAAATGGAAGGTAAGATGATGATCATAGGAACCTTTATTAATTTCTTAACTATTAAACTATGTAATCATCATTCAAAACAACATTTTCGTTAATTTAAGTCTAAATATTTCATATTCATAAGATATATTTAACATCAAAGTGTATAGTTATATTTTCTAAGTAATTTAGAAAAAGTAATTGAATCATTACTATTCACAATTCAAATCCCGATTTAACAACTATGTGTGAGACTAATCAAATTTGAAAATTTTGAATTTTTGGAAATTGAAATTAAAGAGCTACATGATACAAAATGCGTAATATGTGTGAAGGGGAGCAAAGATTTAAAATAATAATAATTATTATGTTACCAAAGAAGATTTTGATGTTTAAATGAAGAAATGAAAAGTAAGACAATTTATACAAGTGCTTTCAATTTAGTGTTTGGTGCATTTCTAATGCAGATATGTCTGTTAGATGTCATCACGCCCCTAGGTGTTGTAGTTTGAACATAATATGAAGCTTTGAACAATTAGTTGGTTTGACTTGCAGGTCATAGAAGAGATTGAAGGGACACGGTTCAACACTGGAATCTCTGCAATGATGGAGTTCATTAATGCAGCATATAAGGTTTCTATTATCTATCTCTGTCATTTGGCTCCTTAACAAGCTCTTCTTCTTCTTGATATGGGCATGTGATTTACTGTAATTGATACTTTCCCTAGGTGGTTGGTAATATGTTGGGGTATTGATACAGTAACTTGTTTTACACTTTTAGTAGCATCCCATTGACAAATTAATTGTACTGGAAGGTTTGTTTGTTGTGAAGGTGTGAGACATTTCACATCAGGAATATGGGGCATTCTAAAAAGCATGGACACGGACACGTGACACGATACGGATGCGACACGGACACGCCGACACGTTAATTTTCAAAAAATGCAGGACACAACACGTGGGGGACACACATGAAATATAAAATTTTATATATTTATTATATATATTATATATATAAATATATCATTTAAAGATAATAAAAAAATGCAATATGATACTAATTCCTATAAATTTATATGAGTATTGTTTTATTATTGTATCTTAAGTTGTTTTGTTCAAACTTATAATTAGTTTCACATGTGTCTGATCGATAGACATGTGTGTTTAAGCGATTGACACGTGTGTCCTCCAAGTGTCCAAAGAGTGTCTGGGTCTTTAAAAAAACATTAAAAATAGGACACATTTTGAAGAGTGTCGGATACATGTCCAAAGAGTGTCGGTGTCCGACACGGACACGACACAAATACATCACCTTCTTAGAAGTGTCCGTGCTTCTTAGGGGCATTTAAATTATTGTAGAAGCATAAAAGCAAAATGAAAAATGAAGAAGTAGGTGAAAGTGATGGCTGAAATGAAAGAGTGTGGGTTCTCTGTCTTATTGCTCTTGTTCACAACAATACCCTTTTGAAACATGCAATTCAACTTGACACTTCACCTCCCAACCCAAGGAACCCAAAAAAAAATTTAAAAAGTCAAAAGAAAGTGAGAGTAAGGCTACTTATTACCTTTCCCTGTAAGCGGGAGTCTTCTTCATTGAGTACACCCATTTTGAGAAAGAAAGCATCGTCTACATATGAACCAGTTGCTTGTTTGGTAGTCTTGGTGTGCTCTACCATATGTTTGATTTGTTCACATTATTTAATGGCCTGAATTATGTTTTATTTGTCCATCAATTATATAATTTTTTTGGTAAATTATCTAATCAGTTTTATGCATTTTTGCATCTGTAGTGGGATAAACTTCCAAGGTCAGCCAATGAACCATTTGTTATTGCTTTCACCATATGCTCCTCACATAGCTGAGGAGCTTTGGTCTCGTCTAAGACACTCAAATTCATTGGCATACAAGCCTTTTCCGAAGGTACGGGCTTCTATTTTTCTTGAATATGACATTGTGTGTGGTTCATCTTTCACATCAAGTAGATCTCCGTGTGTGTGTGCTCGTGCATGCGCATGGGTGGGTGGGTGGGTGGGTGGGTGGAAAGAATGACTATGTTCTGTCGTTGCTTGTCTTGGTGGAAAGATTGACTATGCTCAAGAGTCATAAAACATATTGTTTTATTCGATATTGCAGACCATGAGCTGAAAAAGATTTGTATTTTAAGTTCTTAAACATCTGTCAAGATGAAATTAGAGTGAATCTATAAAGTTGCACACAAGTCACATTTACTTAAATTTCATCTTGAAAGATCAAGTATGTTCAAAGTCATAAAATATTACTGTTTCATTCCATATTGTAGACCACGAGCTGAAAAAGATTTGTATTTTGAGTTCTTAAACATTTGTTAAGATGAAATTAGAGTGAATCTAGAAAGTTGCACACAAGTCACATTTACCTCAATTTCATGAAAGATCAAGTTTTTTCATTATTTTGGCAAGTTTCTGCATGTATGTCTTGAATGTATAGAAGCTGGAGTGATAAGGACACACCACTTATCTCTCCAAATTAATGCAAAAACTTGCCAGCTATTTTGTATCTTTTTATATATGGTTTTGGCTGGGATCTTGGTCAGTTATTAGAACTTGAAATTCATCTTCTTTTTTTTAATTTATTTATTTTTATTATTAAAATAAGAGGATAGATTTGTTTAGGCTATGAAGAATTTACTCATTTTCCATCGAACTTAATTAATGAATTTTCTATCATTTATTACAAGACTTTGTAGGATGATCCTGCTTATTTCAGATTAATGGGAAAACGAAGGGTACAATATGTCACGACCTAAACCCGCCCCTTTAGCTTTAGCATCATGAACGACCAATAATCATAGATTACCTATGGCCTCCATACAAATAAACCTTTAATGTAGTGTACGGGGCTTAGCGGAAGTCTAAAATGTCATAGATTTATCCATTGAGTCGTACATATATGAGGAGAGCGAATATGTTAAGCAAGGTTTTTGTTTCAAAGTTACATCCAACATAAGTACAAATTCATGTCTTATAAAATACAACCCCAACTATATACAAATACAAAACCATTAAACCACACAAAAGGGGGGGTTTGACAAGCATGGCTCCACCCAAGCCTGATTGCTTCACTTGGAAGCTCCACAAAAGGCTAACTTGGGTAAACTCGAGGCTATCTAACTCTGATGTTCAGCTTGCCCACCTACATTTATATATATAAATAAATAGTGAGCTAGAGCCCAATGAGTAATAACAGAATAAAGAGGTTAAATGAATGAAGTTCGACAATAGTACAAAAACATGCCTTACAATTTTGAAATGAATCTTAAATCATTTTTAAAGGGAGGCATTTGCCATATTAGATCAAATTCACAACAAAACATTTCGATTAGCAATAATAGCATCTCTTTACAGTAACAAAAGCCATTTGTAACATTATATGTGGTACATCCATGAAGTGACAATAATATTCCAATGATAGCGGATCATACTGGCCATGGCATTGTTACCCCCACGCAAGGGCCTAGCCATGGTATTGTTACCCCCAGGCAACGGCCTATATTCAATGGATGCCACAATTCCGTTTCAAAACAGAACTTCATTCATTAAAGGACATAACATTTCAATAAGTCATGCTGTCAATTATCAAATTATTTTAAGAATTCATTCAAGCAATCACATATCCATTTTGATAACAATAACATTTTTGAAAGTAAAGATAATTTGAACATATCTTTATAAGGTTATTACTCACAGTGGTTTTGTAGACAACCCATTTTTGACCGTCCTCAAGACTTGGACGTCACTGATTGAACACTCAGTGATCACCCTTGTTTGTGTTCGTCTTGAGTTTCCGGAAGCCTTGGCCTCGCCTCAAGATCTCTCGACTCGACTGTTTTGTGTATGGTTTTGCACCAAACACTTGTGTTTTGCCTTTGAGAGGCAGGGTAGGGCTTGTAGACCATCCCCACCCATCACCGGCCAGGGCTTGAGGCCACCGGCTGTGTTTTGTGGCCACCGGCCAAATATTTGGCCGACCGGCACTATAGATGGCCGGCCGGCTATCTTTTTTTGGTCAAATGCATCTTTGGCCGGTCGACTACTATGCATCTGCTTTTGCAGATATTTTGTCACAGCTGGCTTGCATTTGGCTCCCCTCCATACACGTGTATGGAGGGATCTCTCTCTTTAGAGGCTTGTCTTGTAAGCTTTACAAGACAAAAAGCTCTATAAAGAGAGGTCTTCTCTCTTGTTGGAGGGGTTAGACATTTTAGACAGCCATTTTAGGGTTTGAGTTCTAGGGTTAGGGTTTGTCTATGTCCTAGCTCTATATCTCTCTTCTTCTTGTGTTTAGTGTGTGTTTAGGCTTACTATTGCACACAAACACATAGTGTTACACCTTTTCTTGGTTCTTGAAGGACCAGAGGTCTGTTCTTGGAGTTTTAGGGCAAAAGGAAGCAGCTGGTCCACCATTTGTGAAGAAGGTCTATGTAGACACCCCATTTTTGACCGACCTTGAGGCTCAGACGTCACCGGTTGAGCGCTCGGTGATGTTGCATACTGCGCTTGTTCAGAAGTCCCAGAGTCACGGCCGCGTGCCCTGCCTCCGGACTTCCGAACCATCTTCTCTACCTTGTCTCGGTTTGCGAACCAGGCTCGGTTTTCTCTGTTTTCTTTCCCGAGGGAAGGGAGTGGTCCTGTAGACTATCTCCCGGTGGCCGTGAGCTATGTTTCGTGGCCGTAGGCCATTTTGCCCATTTCGGAGCCCGGTTCCCGGTTTTCGGAGCCGTCAGGCCGTGTGCCTCGGCTCGGGACCTCCCAACCATCTCCGACTCCTCCGGTTTTTGGCAGAGACCTCTGTTTTAATGTTCCGAGGAACACTGGGGCCCCTGATGCCCACTTCGCAGCCGAACACCACTTCCGGTGCCCGGCGACCCATTTTCGGGACCTCGAACTGCGTGATTTGGGCCCCGAGCATTCATTTCGCATCCGCCTTCTCCGGTTTCTGGCAGGAACCTCTGTTTTATCATTTCAAGGAACCCTGGGGCCCCCGATGCCCACTTTGTGGCCGTATGCCACTTTCGGTGCCTGTAACCGGTTTTCGGGACCCCAAACTGCCCGGTTTTGGTCCCGAGCATTCATTTTGCATCGGTTTTCTCTGATTTTTGGCAGGGACCTCTGTTTTGTCATTTCGAGGAACACTGGGGTCGCAGATACCCACTTCGCTGCTGAACACCACTTCCGGCATCAGATGCTCATTTTCGGGATCCCGAATTGCTCGGTTTTGGCTCCGAGCGTTCATTTCTCATTAGTTTTTGTTCAAACTTGGCAGGTACCTCTGTTTCAACATCAGGAAGATCACTGGGGGGTGAGAAGCCAGCAATTATCCCAGATAACCAGTTTCGCTCCTCCGGAGCCCGTTTTGCTCACTTCCGGGCCAATGTTGAACACCCTAGGGGGATTTTCTTCCAACCAAAGCTACATATCTGTGATGAGGGCATCTAGGAGGACCTCAAGGGTTGGTGGTCGGCCAGAGATTCAGGGTTTCATTTTTGGGCCTCTCCTTCAAGCTCTATGTTGTGGCTCCTGCTTCAGTGTTGCCAATTTCCGGCCTTGGAACCTTGTTGCACACATCTAGGAGGACACTTTGGTATGGTGGTCGGCCAGCAATTGTTGGTTTCATTTTTGGGCCTCTCCTTCAAGCTCTATGTTGTGACTTCTGCTTCAGCGTTGCCAGATTCCGACCCTGAGGCCTTATTCTATACACTTGGGAGGACACCTTGGCATAGGGGTCGGCCAGAAATTTTTCACTTCAATTTTGTGCCATGGCCGGCCGGCCAGGAGGGGTAGCTGGCCGACCAGGTGGGGTGGCCGGCCGGCCACCTCCCACAAATTTACCTGGCCGGCCAGCTTCCTGCTTTCCAGCCTGTCCCAGCTGTCCGGATAGTTTCCAGCATATCCCGAGGCATCCGGGGGATATTTCGGGAGGGAAAGATTGGATGCTTTCCCTCCCCTTTTACACCCCATTTCTTGCCTATTTGAAGGGCCCTCCCCCTCCTTCTTCAAGGTTGGAAAAACTTGTCTCAAGAGATCATCTCCAAAAACCTCCATTTCCTTAGCTTAAAACCTCAAAAAAGCTTCTAAGTTCCTAGGTCTTCTCTTCATCAACACCTAGCCTCACCTTCCTTACTACCATTCCAGCAGCTAGGAAGTGAATTTCAGAGGTTGAGAAGCTACAAATCAGAGCCAAGAATCAAAGAAAGACAAGTCTTCAAGGGTAAGTCCTCAAAACCAACTTTTAGGGCTTTTTCTTGATTCATTTCTATACTCTATTTGGTTGAGAATTAGGGCTCCGACCCCTACTGCTTTTGTGCTTGTTTTGAGCCCCTCTACAACTTTGTAGAAGGACTCAACTTCATTTGAGGCTTCTATGATATACTTGTTTCAATACCTAGCCTTTATGCCATTATCTTGCATGCTAGTTTAGGCCTATTTCCTTTTGTTTTCAGGGGTCCGACCCCTACTGGTGTTGTGCTCATTTTGAGCCCCTCTACAACATTGTAGAAGGGCTCAACTTCATTTGGCCATTGTGAATACCACCTCCTTCAAATTTCATCAAGTGTGGCCTTTTTGCATGCAATTTTTGACCTATTTGTGTTTGTTTTTGGGACTTCGACCCCTACTGGTTTTAGTCTTATTTTGACCTCCTTTACATATTTCATGAAGAAAGTTTTGTCATTTGGTGTGTGCATTGCATGTCTCATGATATAGCCTATTTGGAAGCCTACTTTGCATGGATTTTATAGCATGTTTGTATTCTGATTTTGAGGATGTCATCTTCTGAAATTGTGCTTATTTTTATCTCATCTTCAATAGTTGTAGAAGAAAGTTTGTCCATTTGGGGTTTTCATATATCACTTGTCTCAATACCCCTCTTTTGGCCACTAATTTTGCATGCTATTGTTGATCTATCTATGCTTGCATTTTGGCCAAGTTTGTTACTGAAAAAATGCCATATTTGGGACTGCCTTGCTACTGTTCTTGCTGCCATGATCATATTTTGCATGTATAGCATGGCTATAGGCCATTTCGGGGCTTAATTTCACATTTTCGGGATGAATGCATGCTTCGAGTGTTATTTCGAATTGTTTCGGGGATGTTTTCCCCTTTATTTAGGTGCTGAAATTCCATTGCCATGCTTGCATATCATTTCTCATGCCATTTGCATCATTTTTGCATTGCCTCGGTTTGCGTGCCAATGGGCACGCACTTCGAGGCACCTCATTCTTATCGTTACGGCAGCCTATGTGAGTGTGGTTGAGGCCCTCTCATGTCGGCGTAAGCCCAATGTGCATTTTCATGCTTCTACATCATTGCCTTGATTTGCGTGTCCGCGGGCACGCGTTTCGAGGCAGCTTTGTTTTTACCCGACGGCCTCCTATGTGAGTGAGCTGAGGCTCTCCCATGTCGGTGTAAGTCCATCGTTGCATTCCGTATGCCATTTCGTCTCATTTCATCATCGCCTCGGTTTGCGCGCCTGTGGGCACGCGTTTCGAGGCACTTCGGTTTTATCCGATTTTCATTCTTTCATCATCGCCTCGGTTCGCGCGCCTGTGGGCACGCGTTTCGAGGCACTTCAGTTTTATCCGATTTTCATTCTTTCATCATCGCCTCGGTTTGCGCGCCTGTGGGCACGCGTTTCGAGGCACTTCGATTTTATCCGATTTTCATTCTTTCATCATCGCCTCAGTTTGCGCGCCTGTGGGCACGCGTTTCGAGGCACTTCGGTTTTATCCGATTTTCATTCTTTCATCATCGCCTCGATTTGTGCGCCTGTGGGCACGCGTTTCGAGGCACTTCGATTTTATCCGATTTTCATCATTTCATCATCGCCTCGGTTTGCGCGCCTGTGGGTGCGCGTTTCGAGGTACTTCGATTGTATCTGTTCTCCATTTTAGCTTCACCTCGGTTTGCGTGCCCGTGTGCACGTATTTCGAGGCACTCTATTTTATCCGCTTGCCATTGCGTATGCCTCCGCCTCGGTTTGCGTGCCCGCATGCACGCATTTCGAGGTACTCTGTTTTATCCGATTTATATCTCATCATCGCCTCGGTTTGCGTGCCAGTGGGCACGCATTTCGAGGCACCTCATTCTTTTCATTCCGGCATCCTATGTGAGTGTGGCTGAGGCCCCCTTCATGTTGGTGTAAGTCCATCATTACATTTCGCGTGTCATTCCGCATCGCCTCGGTTTGCGTGCCCGTGGACACGCATTTCGAGGCATCTCATTTTCATAGCATCGTGCATGCTAGGTTGTATGTTAGTTGCACTTCATGCATATCATGCATATTGCACGGGAAACGAGGTACATTCTGTACTCCGAGCGACAGAGTGTGTCTCAATTCCCCAGTCATCGACACTCCGGATTACCCATGATGGAGTTAAGCTTTGTTGTAGCATTCATCCCCATATTGAGTTGTGCAATCCGGTTCCTCTGCCATCATGCATCGGTATGCGTGATTGGTGGTACGAGGATCGAGGCACGCATATATTTGTGAAAATACATTGCTATGCCCTTTTCCTGCTCTCTGTTACAGCAAAATCGAGGATCATCAACTTTTCGGAGTCCAGCGCGCATTTCGAGAAATATTGCAAACAGAGGCTAATCAGGGCATTCCAGTGGATTTCCGCGCCAAGCAGCCCAGCATACATCATCTATCAGAAGCGAGGCAGTCCCTGGCTTGCACGCCAGTTTTTAATTCTTTTATAATTAATTTGTTAATTAATTAGAATTTGTATTATTTCGGACTGTATATTCTTTTATTCGGGTCTGTATTATTATTTATTCGGACCCTCTGCGCCAGGGCATAAATGTAATAAGGATGTGTGAGTGTGATGTATGTCTTCCAACCCCCATTTCTTTCTCCCTTTTATTTACCCGCTTTGGATGGTTAGATATAGGGCATATTTCAATTAGCATACAGTATGACAGCATGTTTGCATCATTCATCTGTATTGCATGCATCGGGCTCGGCGCATCATACAAACTGCATTTGTATTTCAATTCTAAGTTGAATACATGTTAGCCGTTGCATTTCATATGCCATCTTTAGAATAGCCGAGCCTGTTATAGTTGCATTTCTGCATGTGTTGCATTAGGCATTCTGTATATTTTAGGATCATGCATGATTTCTAATCAGTTTTCTGTTTTGGCTGGGAGTACTCGGTGAGTTGTTATGCTTTAGCATCCTTGCATGCGTGTGAGTGCTGCCATGATAGCATGCTTGCCATGAAGCTATGTGCTTATATGATATAACTGCCTTGAATGCCTGTGGGTGGAGGTTGAGTTATCTGAATTGGGACAATGCATTGACTGTTTGTTTTAAGCCCACTAGATAGTGGCAACATCACTGTTTTCTAAGCCCACCCGAGGGTGGCAAATCCGCATTTTAGCCTACCTGCGGGTAGCACCTTCACACCATTTTCAACAAACAAACATGAAATGTTTTGTTCCAATTCAGACGGCCCAATCTATACTTGTTTGCTGCGAGCATCACATAGTAATCTAGGCTAATAACCGGAATAAGAACTCACAATGTTTTCAAAAACAGATATCATGGTTAGTAGAGGCCGGTCTTTGACCGGGCGAGAGGGGGTGCTCACGATGTGACCTTCCCTAATCGTACCCAAGTTCCCGAGCCAACTTTGGTGATGACGGACACGTGGCCTTTCGGCACCGAGTCAGGGTTTCCTAAATTTCCCATTTTAAAATATTTAGGTGGCGACTCTGTTATCTGGCAAAGCAGTCCATGTTTGGCACTTCTTTCAAAAAAATCTGTTTTCCTTCAAAACGATTTGCCAGATTTGGACTCTTTGGTTCAAGATTTGGAACCGCAACAAAATCGAGTCCGAACTGTAGCGAGGTCCCCCCGCGGGCGTTGTTACAGTTTCTGGCGACTCCGCTGGGGATTTAGAGAACTTGACTCGAACTCGTGATATCTGGTTTTGACTACGCCTGTGTGTTTCTTTGCATTGCATTTGCATTGGTGCGCCTAGGACACCGTGTTTGCCATCTGCTATTCCTGAGCGGTTTGCCTGAGGCTTGTCTTGTCAAGGCATGTCCATAAGGCTGATCGGTTACGGGCTCTGCCAGTATGGGAACACAAACCCCGGTTTTACCGGGGCACCCTTTTTGACCATTCGACCTAGTGCATATTCGGATCCATAGTGACCATTCCAAACTAGGACAGGTTGCTTACCCGATATAGGTTGTTTGAAGCCGCTGTGTGCGTAGTGAAACCCTAGTTCCTGACAAAATAGGACAGGGAAACCCTACTCCAACATAGGGGTGTTTTGGCTCTCACTTATCTGCTATGTGCTTGTTAGAGTGTGCCTCTACAGGGAATGCATGTATCAGTATAAGTTTGGGCATCAGGCCTGCGGGCATCAGTTTTTGAATTTGGGAATCAGGCCTGCGGGCATTATCCAGTATTTGGGAATCAGTTGTCCGCGGATATCAGATTCAGTTTATCAGAACAGTGATACAGGAATATTGACCAGTATTTGAGGACAATGTATAGCCAGCTTACCAACTGTGTGTTGTTGTATACCCGACTGTGTGTGGTGTATTCAATTTAAGCCGTTATGCTGCCCGTTTTATTTCTGGTTTGTATACCCGACTGTGTGTGGTGTATTCAATTTAAGCCGTTATGCTGCCCGTTTTATTTCTGGTTATTTATTTCTTTTTCGCTTTATTTATCCTTTTGCTAGGACAGTTTGTAGCACAATTGCTTCCGAACCCGTCGATACCCCCCAAGCAATCTGGACACGAGGTCGCCGACTCAACCGATCCGAGGATCTAGTTGACGGACATCCAGTGTTCCATTCACTACCCCCGGTTTTTAGAAGGAGACCGAGGAAACGCAGTCCATCAGAGCAGAGATTATTGGTACAGCAGTCTACTTTAGAGACAGATAGTCGGGTTGAGATTCCCATTTCTGCTATAGAGACACCCTTGCCAGTTTTTCAGATGGAACAACAGAACCCAACAATAGAGGCGATGATGCGCCAGATGGCTGAAAGCATGAAGCAAATGCAAGATGATGCTATCCGCCAGGCGGAATTTTCCAGACAACAGGCCGCTGTCATGGCCCAACAGTCTGAGTTGATCACCAGATTACAACAGCAGAACGCGGCGTCTGCTTCAAATCAGGTTCCTCCTCCACCCGGGGCCCCATTACCTGAACAACTACCTGCTGGCCAGAATGCCCCTCCAAACCCTCAAAATGCCCAGGCTGTCCAGAATACCCTCCCGAATCAACAGAACATTCTGCCAAACCCCCCAAACGTTCAAGAGGACACAGGTCATCCAACGGGGCTGGCTCCGCCCCCGCTTCTACCACAACTGTCCAAAAACATTACCCCTAAGCACCCGGACTCTCCATTTGAGTTCGAGGTAGACCAGACAGCTCTGAAATTGAGCAAGTTGGAGAAGCTCTTTAAGAAGTCTCAAGGGGCGAAGGCCATCCCAAATATTGAAGACGGCTATACTGATGTGGCCGTAACTCTGCCCGACAGATTTAAAATGCCCCAGATCGATCGCTTTGATGGGTCTGAGGATCCTATGGTCCACCTCCGGCTATTCTCGGACGTCTTAAGACCAATGGGCCTAACCCGACCGCAAAAGCTTTCTTTGTTCGGTCGAACCCTGTCGGGTGTGGCATCCACTTGGTACTCAAAACTCGATGATGATGTGAAAACAAACTGGGATGAGATGGCTGAGGCCTTCCTTGCACAATATTCATACAACACGCAAATCGAGGTCACGACTCGTGATCTCGAGACGACGAGGCAGGAGCCTAAAGAGTCTTTTTCTGATTTCGTCACCCGGTGGAGAGCCAAGGCATCGATGATGACCTTGAGGCCAACTGATAGAGATCAAATTCGGATGATTGTGCGCAATCTCCAGCCGGCATTAATGAAGAAGATGATTTTGATCCCTTTCCCCACCTTCGCAGATCTGCATGATATGGGGATGCAGATAGAGGATGCAATGAAACAGGGTCTGTTTGACCAAGATCGGGATCAGCCCCGAAGAACATTTAATCGGAATACCAATGCAGGCCCGAGTGGCTCTGCCAATACAAGAACTTCAGAGGTCGGAATGGTCACCACCAATCCCCCTTCCCAACCAAGGCCCGCGGCGGCCACACCCTTTTCTGATGCCTCTGGGAGCAGTAACCAAGCTTCAAGATACCAACCCAGGGGTCAACGAACCTTCTCCCCACTCTATATGCCTTTGTCTAAAGTCCTCGGGGTTCTAGTCAGAAAGGGGCACCTGAAACCCTTGGAACCGAGACCTCTACCGAATCCACTCCCCCCTTCCCATAACCCAGCCAAATATTGCCAATACCACCAGCAGCATGGTCATGACACCGACCAATGTTACAGGCTGCGTCATGAGATTCAGGACCTCATTGACAAGAACATCATTCTACCTCCTCAAGGACCCAACGTCACAAACAACCCACTCCCCAAACACAACCAAGATCCACCAAAAAGAGTCAACCTTATCCGCACTGGGGGCGTATCTTACGATCCCAGTATCTACATAACTCCCTCCCACCTACCCAAGCCAGAGGTGGTCCTTCCCGACAGCACTGACTTGTGCGTGTTGGACACCTCCCCAGCGCAACCTGAGCCAAAGGTGGTGACCACCGAAGATGGAACGGGGCAGGCTTCTGAGGAGAGCAAAACGGTTGAATCTGGGGTGGAGCTATCTGAGAATTTAGCTGGCAGAGCTTATGATCCGAGTGGATATATCTTGTCAATGAGCCAGTCTAAGCTGAGTATGGGGTTGCCGGAAGAGGCTGAGTTGTGTATGCTCCGGGGGGACAAGCTTGAATCAGCGGGGGATGACTTGACTGCGGTGGAAGAGGACTTCGCCAACCTTCAATTCTACGAGCAGGAATCAGGGGATGCATCGATTAACTGGTTCGAAGATGAGGAGTCCGCAGAAGTCGTCGGGTGGTTGGATGATCAGCCTGATATTGTACCATTTGTGGCCGGAAGGGCCGAGGATCAGATTACATTGCCGGAGAGCGCCGGTACGAAGAATTTCGCTCAGGAACAAAACATTTTGAAAACCGCACAGTTATTGTTGGAGGAACAAGGAAAAAGATGGGATTCTGAGAGAGCCCGAAAAGCGAAGAATCACGAGGAAGTTGAGAGTGCTGCGGGCACGAAGACTGAACATGCTGTGAGCATGAGGAATGAAATTACTGAGAGCACAAACAAGCCAGAACCGGACAGATGCCTGCTAGACGCTAATGGAATGTGGTGGGAAGATGACGACTTGTATCTTGCCCACACAGACGAAGACTGGGCAGGTGGCCAACCGGACAGTACCTGGTACCTCGAGGAGGTAGACCACATGACTAGAAGTGGGCGGTATTTCAAGCCCCCACACCTTGATCAACCCGAGGCATCAGGGAAAGATAAGGAGGCAGAGAAACAGAAAGAGAAGCAAGTGGAAGAAGAGGCTGTACTGAAGCAGCTAAAGAAAATACAAGCAGACATCTCCATTTGGGGACTGCTTATGGCTTCGAGGGTGCACCGGCAGGCTGTCTTATCTGCCATGGACAGAGCAAAACTTTCCATCGAAACTACGCCGGAACAACTAGTTGGTTTGGTCTTCCCGGGAGGAGGTTCCCCGGCATTGACCTTTACGGACAAAGAATTGCCGCCTGAGGGTGTGGATCATAACAGACCTCTCTACATCTCTGTAGAATGCAAGGACAAATGGATTCCGGTGGTGCTTGTTGACACCGGGTCCGCTATCAATGTCTGTCCGGCCAGAACGGCGTATGCAATTGGGTTAAAGCCTGCGGACTTCACACCGACTACTCAAGTAATCAGAGCATATGATAATACAAGCAGGGATGTCTTGGGGACAGTGAAAATCCAAACCAAGATTGGGCCTGGACAACACGAAATAGATTTTCATGTCTTGGAGGTCCCTGCATCTTTCAACATGCTTTTGGGACGACCCTGGTTGCATCAGGTGAAGGCCGTCTCATCTACTCTACATCAAATGGTGAAATACCCCTTTGGAAAGGGAGTAGCCATTGTTTTTGGGAACTCATCAATCCATCCCCCTCCGGAGGTATCTACGCCAGTCCTGGAGATTGAACACGGCATGGAGGATATGTTTATATCGGGATTTACTTTGGCTGAGGCCCGGGTGGTGCAAAACATAATGGCTGTGAATGAGGGTTTGTATGTCAGCGCTCAAGCCGTCTACCTCATGAACAAGCTACAGCATATCCCGGGGATGGGATTGGGAAGAAGCGGCCGGAAAGGTGTCGCAGCGTTGGCCGAAGTGCCACATAATCCACATGCCTTTGGATTAGGTTATCTGCCTACCAAAGAAGACTGGACGAGGAAAGGAAAGGAAATGGCCGGCAGGGCCAGAGCGAAGCAGGCTGGGAAGCCTTTTGATCTAATGCATAGGCCCATCTGGGGTACCCTGAACGGACGCTTCGTCCGGGAGGGGGAAGATTTTCCATTTTGCAGCTTCCCAGAACCATGGTTGAACGCGGAGGGGAAGCGCGTACCAGGTTTCGAAATCTTCTTCGACCTGCAACTATCTGGGGATGACGTTGCTACAGAGCAGACAGACCCAATAACTGAGATTGAGCAGAATACGGCAGAGGATCCTGAGGGCACTGAATTGGAAATGGGGGTAGCACTGGCATGTCTCCTCTCTGATCCTCCGATCGACCAGGATTGCTTGGGGAATAACGTCGCGGTTTCCGTGATTGGAAATGAAACGGCTGCGGGCCAACCAGCAGCTATCTTGGACGCATCGATCGCACCCTCTCTCATTTGGCAGTACGAGGAGGGATTCTTATCCAGCAGTTCCGGGTCAGGTAGTGAGCCGGAATCTGATTCCACCGAGTCTTGTGAGTCGGAATCAGGTTCCAGCTCGACTGAGTCTGAGTCTGGTACTCCTGGGGATGTTAACCCGGATGCCAGAGTCTTGTCCAGGTCGTCTTTTTCCTTTTCATTTGAGTCTGTTGTAACCGATGAATCAGACGATTTGGATGAACTTAATGAGAATGAGGTGAATGTGGTTTCCGAGTACTTTTCTGTGCCCCTAATTTATTGTTTAAATCAGGACTTTCAAAATTTTGATCAAAACGACGAGGACGAAGTTCCTCCGGTTTTGCAACGACTAATTGAGCAAGAGCAAGAGAGGTTTGTTAAACCCTTAACGGATGAAATCATTTCTGTGAATATTGGTACTGAGGAGGACCCGCGGCTGGTCCAGATCGGGTCCACACTGTCTTCGGAGGAACGCGAGCGCTTAGTCGCTTTATTAAAAGATTTCAAAGATGTTTTCGCGTGGTCCTACGAAGACATGCCTGGAATCGATCCTGAGATTGTACAGCATCGGATCCCCCTTGACCCTGAGGCCCGACCTATCAAGCAGAAGCTCAGAAGGATCCGCCCGGATTGGGCTCTCAAGATCAAAGAAGAGGTCACCAAGCAAATTGACGCAGGCTTCCTGCTGGTATCAGAATATCCCACTTGGTTGGCCAACATAGTGCCAGTGCCGAAGAAAGATGGCAAGATCCGGGTGTGCGTAGACTTCAGGGATTTAAACAGAGCCAGTCCAAAGGACGATTTTCCCTTGCCACACATTGATGAGCTAGTGGACTTTACAGCAGGGCATGCACTGCTCTCGTTCATGGATGGCTTCTCGGGCTATAACCAGATTGTGATGGCACCAGAGGACAGAGAAAAGACTGCATTCACCACCCCGTGGGGAACATACTGCTATCGGGTAATGCCGTTTGGGTTGAAAAACGCTGGGGCTACTTATCAACGGGCCGCGACCACAATATTACACGATATGATCCACAAAGAGGTTGAGGTGTACGTGGACGACATGATTGTCAAGTCCAAAGAAAGAGAGGGCCACTACACCGCCTTGCGCAAGTTTTTCCAAAGGATCAGGGAATTCAGGTTGCGGTTAAACCCTCAGAAATGTACGTTTGGTGTTACAGCGGGAAAAATGCTGGGGTTTCTGATTACACAAAGGGGCATCGAGGTCGACCCTTCCAAAATCAAGGCCATCTTAGAAATGCCACCACCAAAGACTGAAAAAGAGGTGCGAGGCTTTCTGGGTAAAGTGCAATTCATAAGACGGTTTATTTCAAAACTAACCTTGACTTGTGAACCACTTTTTGGTCTTCTGAAGAAAGGCAAGAAATTCCAATGGGACGGCCGGTGCCAAGCTGCATTTGAACAGATTAAAGAATATCTACAGAACCCACCCGTTTTATCGCCACCAGAATCAGGGAAACCGTTGATTTTGTACCTGTCAGTGACTGAGACCACGATGGGCTGCATGCTTGCACAAGAATCAGAAGATAGGGTGGAGAAAGCCATCTATTATTTGAGCAAGAAAATGCTAGAGTATGAAACCCGGTATACGCCGCTGGAAAAGGCTTGCTTAGCTCTGGTATGGGCTACCAGGAAGTTGCGGCACTACTTGTTAGCTCACTCTGTAATGCTGGTTTCGCGACTTGATCCCATCAAATATCTTTTCGAGAAACCAGCGCTTACGGGTAGGCTAGCTCGTTGGTTGCTGTTGCTCTCCGAATTTGATCTTACATATGTGACGCGCAAGTCAGTAAAGGGCAGAGCAGTAGCAGAGTTCCTTGCCGACCATCCGGTTGAGGGGGATGAAGCAGTTGAGTACCTATTCCCAGATGAAGCAATTCTGCATATCGACGAGGAAAGTTGGACAATGTACTTTGACGGAGCGTCAAATCAACATGGGTATGGGATAGGAGTGTTGCTGATAGCACCCGACAATTCCCGTATCCCTCTAGCCTTCAAACTCCGTTTCAAAGTCTCAAATAACGAAGCAGAATACGAAGCGTGCATTGCTGGTATGGAAGCAGCCCTGGAATTAGGGGCAAGACGGCTGGACGTCATCGGAGATTCGAATCTTGTTGTGTCTCAAGCTAAAGGAGACTGGAAAGTAAAAGAAGAAAATATGATGATGTATCACCAAACCTTGGATTTGCTGATTCCTCGGTTCGAAAAGTTAAGTTTTACTCATCTACTAAGAGAGAACAACAAGTTCGCAGACGCTTTAGCAACTCTATCATCCATGATAGACATCCCACGTGGAGTCCGAATGCGTCCAGTCATTATCGACCAGAAATTCGCACCTGCCTATGAGTCGATTGCAGCCATAGATGAAGTTCGGGACGAACACCCCTGGTATTACGACATCTGGAACTTTTTGGAAACAGAAACATACCCGCCAGGGGTAAATGCCAAAGACAAGAGGGCAATCAGAAGAATGTCAGTCCAGTTCATCATCTGCGGGGGTAAACTGTATAGAAGAGGTCATCTGGGAATGCATAAACTGTGTGTTGATGCTGAAGAGTCCAAACGTCTGATGGAAGCCATCCACGGGGGTGAATGCGGTGCACATATGAATGGGGTGATGTTGGCCAGAAAGATCCTTAGACAAGGTTATTATTGGTCCACCATGGAGGAGGATTGTATCGGTTTTGTTCGGCGATGCCACAAGTGTCAGATTCATGCGAATCGCATGAACATCCCGCCGTCAAAGCTGTACAACATGACTTCGCCGTGGCCTTTTTCAGTCTGGGGAATTGACGTAATCGGAGCCGTCACGCCGAAAGGGTCAAATGGGCATGAGTTCATCCTCGTAGCGATAGATTACTTCACAAAGTGGGTTGAGGCCCAATCTTATGCAGTGTTGAAAGCTTCACACGTTGCAAAATTCATCAGAAACAACATCATCTGTCGCTACGGAGTCCCGAATGAAATAGTCTCGGACAATGGTTCCCACTTCAAGAAGGAGGTGATTGACTTGTTGGAGAAATACAACGTGGCTTTTCATAAGTCGTCTACTTACCGGCCGCAAACCAACGGAGCAGTTGAGGCCGCCAACAAGAACATCAAGCGCATACTACAGAAGATGGTGGAAACCTATCGGGACTGGCCGGATAAGCTGCCATTTGCTCTGTGGGGCTACAGGACTTCAATTAGGACTTCTACTGGGGCGACTCCGTATTCATTAGTCTACGGGATGGAGGCCGTTCTACCTATCGAGATTGAGGTTCCGTCATTGAGAGTATTGGCCGAGTGCCAGATAGCCGAAGCAGATTGGCAGCAGAATAGATTTGAAGAACTCATGCTCTTTGATGAAAGGAGATTGAAAGCGCTGTACCACGTTCAGGGTTATCAACGCAGAATCGCCCGGGCTTTTAACAAGAAGGTTAAGTCCAGGAACTTGAAAGAAGGAGATTTGGTGCTCAAGGACAACCGAGCTCCCATCCACGACCCAAGGGGCAAGTTCAGACCCAATTGGACTGGTCCCTACATCATCAAGTCAATCTGGTCAGGTGGAGCTGTGGTTCTGATGGATCTAGATGGCTTGGAGTTTTCCCAACCGATCAATATGGACAAGTTGAAGAAATACTACCCTTGAGAGGCTCGCTAGGCCGAAAACCCGAAAGGGCGACCTAGGCAATACTCAGAGCATAGAAAATTTGAAAATTATAAAAACTGAGCTCGCAAGGTTGAAAACCCGCAAAGGGCGGCCTTGGCAAAAGTTAGAGCGCAAAAGGAGAGCAAAAACACTCGAGCGAACCTAAGCCCTGAACTACGTAAGACTTGATTCCCATCTTTGGGATACGTAGGCAGCTTCATCTTGAAGTTCAGTCACAATCTTTTCCCCGATCGACTTAGTCCATTTTGATCACCTCAGTCATCTTTATTCATCAGCATTCACTACGATCTCCGGTACAGTGCTATTCAAACTAGGGGCAACTTTCCGTTGCAATGGAGTGTCGCGGCATCATCCAGACTAGGGGCAACTTTCCGTTGCCACACTTTGCCGAAGCACCTTTTCAAACTAGGGGCAACTTTCCAGTTGCTAGGATTCGGGGTTGTGTATCTCAGTGACAGATTTCAGGCGTGTCCAGTTCTGATCCATATCGAAAATAGTTTTGAAAAATTTTCATAAAAGTTGACTTTGTTCAAATTAATCTTTTTCACAACTAAGACCATTTTTGGACCAAAAGCGGAGAATTTTCAGTACCACAACCTTCAATTTCATTGATTTCGAAACAGAGTTCTTCTGCTCTTGCATACAATTGAAGTTGCTTTTTATTACATTCATAAAGAAAACTTGAAAGTACTAATAAAGCAATAAATCTGGGGCATAGTCTAGTCAGGCGTCCCTGCGCCCCCTCCCAGAGCTAGTCAGAGCTTCAGATGCCAACTTAGGCCCAACTTGTATGACCGAACTGGCGCGGAGTACGGAATGGGAAATAAAATATACAGTGAGTCAAGCCGATCAGACGGATCCCGGTATCCTGGAACATGCTGTAGCTCATCGCTGAAAGATTAAGCCAGGGACGGCGCCATGCAATGCGATCTGCTGACAAGTTGCGCATCCATTCGAACCACCAGCTCTCATCGGGAGCATTAACTAGGCGTTGCCGAAAGAAGTAGCCGCGGGCTGAATAGGCAGGGCGAGAGTCCACAACTTGCAACTTCTCCGTCAACCATATCTGGGGAAGGGATGAAAAATGAGAGAATAAAGAATAGAGAGATGTACGACGAGAGAAAAGTAAGATAAGGGTTTTGCGAGAAAAGTCGAGCCCGAGGGTCGAGTGATGTAAGCAAATACAAATGAGCTTGGGTGGGAAACATTACCTATAGCAGTAGTGGACTCCCTGCAAATCTGGTTGTCCCCCGGCAGTAGAAGGCATCCAGGCCTATCAATTTTGGATACACTCCATTATCCAGATAGTCCATCCGAAGTACATCGTGTTATATTTTTGCTTATCGAGTTGTTGTTTTTGCTTATTGAGTTGTAAGTTTTGTCGAGCTGTCGCGTTTTGCGTTTTGAGTTGTTACTTTTTGATTACACAATTTTGTTAAGTCTTGTCTATTGAGTCGTTAACATTATTGTACTTTGTTTATCGAGTTGTAAACTCGCTAAGATTCTGTGTTATTTCTTAGTGAGTCGTTTTGTTTTGCTTTGTTGCGTCGGTTCCCTACCTAACCCGGTAAATACATGAGGCGCATTTCCATTCAATTCCATTTTGTGCAAAATAATGCGATGCGATGCTGAGAATTTCAAATACAACATCTTTTCAAAAGCTGTTTCATTTCATCATGTCTTACAAAAATAAAGGTACAAGTTTTACAGAAAATAAAACTGCCTAACAAATGTGCAAAGTGCTACAAACTACTAGCTAAAAAGTAGAATAAAGCAGGAAATAACATCAGTGCCCTCGGGAGCGAGAAGGGGGAGGCCCCCTCATCCTTTTCTGCGGGATAATCTCTACATCATCATCACCATCTGGATCGGAGCTGTCATCCTCCGGATCCCCCTCAGGCTCGTCTCCGCTCTCGGAACCAAGACCAGGGCCTCCCTCTCCAGGAGATGCCTCTGACACATGATCTGCGATCTCCTCCTCGTCATCCTCGACGATGGGTGCCCTGCGTCTGCGAGACGACCCTCCTTCGCCAGCTCCTCGATGAGACCTGGATGGCCCAGCTCCTCCAGTCCCTGTACCTCGGGTAGGTCTAGCACCTCGACCTCTCTGAGAGGGCCCCGGTGGCCTGGCCCGTGATGAAGCATATACGGGAGGCATCTGAAGATGCAAAGTGCAATACATCAGTTCAAGCATAAAAAGCAGGTGTAAATGCAGAATGTGAAAAGGGTGTGTGTCAGATGTGCTCTACACAGTCTATCAATACAGCAGAAGGTCTAAAGCTAAAGTAGCATCGGAAACATGCTAGTACAGGGAAAATGAAGAGTACCTCTACACCCACGATGCTCATCTGCGTCTCCCTCCGAAGGATCATGCCCTCGAATGTGGCTAGCATCCCGAGCAGCTCGTCCGTATATTCGACAGGAGGCTGCAAATACAAATGCAAAACTATCAGTAACGGAATCAATGTTCAAATATCTGACTGATAAATCAAAGCTGAAAAACATACCGAGGGCGAGTCAGGGTCTCTAACATATCTGTGATCAGGCAGAGGAGGCTCTAGCGGAATCTGGTAAGGCGTCCCAAATCGCCAGTTCGTCAACTCGGTCGGCATGTCTGGCCACCCTGGATGATCAAGAGTCGGAGGGATCGGAGGGATCGAACTGCCCCCACCTCTGGATGTGCCAGCCCTGCTAGAAGAAGGGATATCTGTAGTATAGGCGCGACTCGAAGATGGTGCGCCAGTAGACCTCCGTGCCGGAGCCCGCACTCCAGTCAAGGGGGGCATCAAATATATGCGGCGGTAGGTGGCGTAGTTCCCATCGAGATGATGCAACAAAGCATCACTGCCCTGCATGTACTGCTCGACCTCCTCAGGGGATAATCTATCAGCAGTCCGCATGGTGTCTGGAGGCACAGCAGGAGTGTCCTGAGAATCGCCCCCCCATATCTGACGCTGAAAACGTTCCCCCAGGAACCAAACCCTGCCGACTGGTCCCTCGAGCAGGAATCTGTACTGACAACAACTCGACGCTCCAGGGTACAGAGTCTCGAGCTCGTCGCCGAAGACTGCCCAAGGCTGCCAGGTGATCTGTGGATAACCAATGTACAAATCAGTCAGAAATCAGATATACAGAGCAGATCAAAGATAAAAATAAAAGGAACTGAGAGTTCAAGTAATACCTCTGTCGCTCGAACAGTATCAAAGTATCGTCGCAGAGAGGAGAGAGTCTCACGAGGCCTCGCCAGATGCTCGCCCTCAAACATCAATGAAAATGGAGTCATAGGAGGTCCCACCACCTCCATCTCCGGAGCCAATGTGGGGAAGTACACATACACCCACAGCTGAGAAAAGCAATGCAGAATATGAGTACAAAGTGCTAAAGGCAGAATACAGAATGCAAAGTGCGCCGTGTGTGTGCAGGGAACAAGTAATGAGGAGCAAAATGTAAATCAAGAGGACGGAATGTACCTCCCAGGCTCTCCAGTAGCCGCCGAGTAAGTCCCCTCGTGTGCGAGAGACTGCGCTCATGTAGCAGTAAAGGGTAGCCAGGCCAGCGCCGCCCCAGTCATACTGACTGACCTGTGATAGGTCTACCAGAGCGCTAATAGATATAATCCTACCATGTTCCCTCTATCAGCGAACAAAGTGGTGCCGAGGAGGTACATGAGGAAACCACGGGCATACTGCTCCGCCTCCTCAGGAGTCTCAGGCTCCATCTGTGGCCGCCGGAAATGGGAAGCAAACCAAGAGTATCGGACTCTCCCCGAACCTCTGTCTACAGGCGGGTGTGTCCCCAATAAGTGCGTCCAGGCAGCCTCCCACTGGCCCATATCCTCGTCATAAGGAATGGATGCACCGCCTATGTCTAGGCCGGTGATCATAGCAAAGTCCAGCGGGGTCATGGTCATATCCCCAGTCGCAGAAAAATGGAAAGAATTGGTGGTATCCCACCATCTCTCTGCTAAGGCAGCAAATAAAGTCCTACTGATCTGGCAATGAGATAACCCTCTGCAGAATGGCCCAAATCCCGCAAGGTCATCAATCCCCGGACAGCTTCCAGAAGCTCAAAATACCACTCCCTCGCGGCGGTGGAGCCATATCCTCGCACTGTGCGAGAACGAACCTGGCATTTAGAACCAACGCATGGATCAGCAAATGAAGTGAAAAAGAGCTGTGTGCAAATGAAGCGAAAATGAGCTGTTGTGCAAATGAAGGCGAAAATGAGCTGTGTGCAAATGAAGTGAAAATGAGGCTGTGTGCAAATTAAAGTGTTTTGGGGACTGTGTGTTCTATTCAACATCAGTGGGCTGTGTGTTCGCTTCAAATTGGGACTGTGTGTTCTACTCAACATCAATGGGCTGTGTGTTCGCTTCAAATTGGGACTGTGTGTTCTACTCAACATGCATGTGGGCTGATGTGTTCAGGCTCTCGTCGCAAATTGGGACTGTGTGTTCTACTCAACATCAGTGGGCTGTGTGTTCGCTTCAAATTGGGACTGTGGTTCTACTCAACATCAGTGGGCTGTGTGTTCGCTTCAAGTTGGGACTGTGTGTTCTACTCAACATCAGTGGGCTGTGTGTTCGCTTCAAGTTGGGACTGTGTGTTCTACTCAACATCAGTGGGCTGTGTGTTCGCTTCAAGTTGGGACTGTGTGTTCTACTCAACATCAGTGGGCTGTGTGTTCGCTTCAAGTTGGGACTGTGGTTCTACTCAACATCAGTGGGCTGTGTGTTCGCTTCAAGTTGGGACTGTGGTTCTACTCAACATCAGTGGGCTGTGTGTTCGCTTCAAGTTGGGACTGTGTGTTCTACTCAACATCAGTGGGCTGTGTGTTCGCTTCAAGTTTGGGACTGTGTGTTCTACTCAACATCAGTGGGCTGTGGTTCGCTTCAAGTTTGGGACTGTGTGTTCTACTCAACATCAGTGGACTGTGTGTTCGCTTCAAATTGGGACTGCGTGTTCTACTCAACGTCAGTGGGCTGTGTGTTCGCTTCAAATCTGGGCTGTGTGTTCGGTGCTTCAAGTTAGGGCTGTGTGTTCTACTTTTAATCAGTGGGCTTGTGTGCTCGCTTCCAAGCGGGGCTGTGTGTTCAGAAAAATCGAGTTTTGGAGACTTGCATGTTCTATTCTCGGTCAGTATGTGCTGTGTGCTCATTTTCAACTTCGGGCTGTGTCTTCAGTGAATCAATGTTGGAGCTGGTGTGTTCAATTTCTAACTAATGTGCACTGTGCGTTCACAATTATTTCAATGTGCCAAGTGTTCATGAAATTCAAGTGGCTAAGTCACATGCTCAAAATACAAGTACTATGTCGTAAGCAAAACTGTGTGTCTAAGCATGCAGAAGTACAGAATGCACGAACAAGATGCGGATAATAAAATACCTCTGCACCATAGGAGAGGTGCTGCTCCGGCTCTCGTAAGAGAAGATCCCCGGGTGCTCGATCGTTGAAAATCGGTGAAGTGACGAAAAAGTGGCTTGCGGAAGCCTGTGAATCGCCGGAGCATATCGTCGTGAAAGAAAGGGCGAACCCCCGGGGGGAATACCAATAAAGTCAAATCATCTCCGGCACCGGGAAAAACCTCCGTCGTGAGGGAAATGACCTGCCATTGCGAGAAATCTGCAGAGAGGAGCAAGAATGAGCAAAATAGGCCAAAATTGGAAAAAGTCAACAAAAGTCAACTCTCGGGAAATGAAAAGTCAACCAAAGTCAAACTCCCGGAAAAATTTTCCAAGTATTGAAAACAAATACCTCAAGTGGTGAAAATGAGAAGAGAAGCCCAAAGTCGAAATTTAGTCGCTCAAAGTGCTTAAATCTGAAAGATTTCGCAAAAAACAACTTGCGTGGGAGGCCGAGGGGCGCGTATAAATGCAGATCTGAGAGAGAAAATGGTCTAGAGAGGCAAGAGGAAGAAGTTTTGCAACTTTGGGTGTGATTCGGGTGGAATGGAGGTACTGTATATATAGAAACAAAATGACCATTTTGCCCCTGCTTTTGGGCAGTGGCCGGCCGGCCACCTCCTTTTTTTCCCTGGCCGATGGCCTCTCCTAGGGCAATGGGCTGGCCGACCATCTTCCCCCCCCTCCCCTACCTCTCTGCAAATTTTGAGGAAAATCGGAGCTCCCGGGACCCGAAAAAGTTGAAGAAAAGTACACTTTCTGGCGCGAATTGCTCCGCTGAAACTTTAATGCAATTATTGACATGTGTCTCATCATTATTCATCAAATCGAGTGTATCCTTTTAAATGTTGTGACCTCTCCGGAATGTAAATCAGAGGCCGCGATCGAGTTGCCGTCGCCGAATGCGCGTTTTCCAGCTCGTTATGTGCAATGGGCATCCTGATTTGTGCTCATTTTATTATTTGGCTCCTAATTTGCATTCTCGAATGATTTTGCATTGTCATGCATGATTTCTTGTGCCATACTTCTATGCTTAAACATGCGTTGTCGCGCATTACCTTTTCTCGCGTTATGTTGCATTCGTTCGACACGTGTGTGTCGAACTTTTGGAATCATAGGAATCACATTGAATATATGTTGTTGGCATATTGTTCTTGTTGCATTTCTCTATTTTGCAGGCACGATATTGTATGTACGGTTCATTTGAGGCTGGTGCGACCAGACGAATCGCGCAGGTATCGTATCTTCTCCGTGTGAGACGCGACGAGAATTGAATGATTCTCCGCATTCCTAACTGCATGAAATGTAGTTGTTTGCTTTGCATTCTTGCTTATAAACTGTTGCACTATTTGTCAATACCTGCTTCATTACAGCTTGCTGCATTTGCATGATCATCTGGCTCCGGCCTATCACTTTGCATTTTGCCCCTGCCTGCGGGCACATATTCTGTTTATCTCGTATGTTTGTCTAAGTCTTCGGCCTTGTCAAAAATGGGTCGTCTCTGGGCTTTGACATTCACTCCCGTCACTTCTTGACTTCGAGTTCTGTCAAAGAGGGGCAACTGTAGACACCCCATTTTTGACCGACCTTGACTCAGACGTCACCGTTGAGCGCTCGTGATGTTGCATACTGTGCTTGTTCAGAAGTCCCAGAGTCACGGCCGCGTGCCCTGCCTCCGGACTTCCGAACCATCTTCTCTACCTTGTCTCGGTTTGCGAACCAGGCTCGGTTTTCTCTGTTTTCTTCCTGAGGGAAGGGAGTGGTCCCGTAGACTATCTCCCGGTGGCCGTGAGCTACTTTTCGTGGCCGTAGGCCATTTTGCCCATTTCGGAGCCCGTTCCCGGTTTTCGGAGCCGTCAGGCTGTGTGCCTCGGCTCGGGACCGCCCAACCATCTCCGACTTCTCCGGTTTTTGGCGGAGACCTCTGTTTTAATGTTCCGAGGAACACTGGGCCCCTGATGCCCACTTCGCAGCCGAACACCACTTCCGGTGCCCGGCGACCCATTTTCGGGACCCCAACTGCGTTTTTGGGCCCGAGCATTCATTTCGCATCCGCTTCTCCGGTTTTGGCAGGAACCTCTGTTTTAATCATTTCGAGGAACCCTGGGGCCCCCGATGCCCACTTCGTGGCCGTATGCCACTTTCGGTGCCTGTAACCGGTTTTCGGGACCCCAAACTGCGGTTTTGGTCCGAGCATTCATTTTGCATCTTTTCTCGATTTTTGGCAGGGACCTCTGTTTTGTCATTCCGAGGACACTGGGGTCGCAGATACCCACTTCGCTGCTGAACACCACTTCCGGCACATGCCCATTTTCGGGATCCCGATTGCTCGGTTTTGGCCCGAACGTTCATTTCTCATTAGTTTTTGTTCAAACTTGGCAGGTACCTCTGTTTCAACATCAGGAAGATCACTGGGGGGTGGAGGCCAGCAATTATCCCAGATAACCAGTTTCGCTCCTCCGGAGCCCGTTTTGCTCACTTCCGGGCCAATGTTGAACACCTTGGGGGATTTTCTTCCAACCAAAGTACATATCTGTGATGAGGGCATCTAGGAGGACCCTTGGTGGTCGGCCAGAATTGGGTTTCATTTTTGGGCCTCTCCTTCAAGCTCTATGTTGTGGCTCCTGCTTCAGTGTTGCCAATTTCCGGCCTTGGAACCTTGTTGCACACATCTGGAGGACACTTTGGTATGGTGGTCGGCCAGCAATTGTTGGTTTCATTTTTGGCCTCTCCTTCAAGCTCTATGTTGTGACTTCTGCTTCAGTGTTGCCAGATTCCGACCCTGGGGCCTTATTCTACATACACTTGGGAGGACACCTTTGGATGGGTCGGCCAGAAATTTTTTCATTTTGTGGTGGCCGGCCGCCAGGGGGGTAGCTGGCCGACCAGGTGGGGTGGCCGGCCGGCCACCTCCCACAAATTTACCTGGCCGGCCAGCTTCTTGCTTTCCAGCCTGTCCCAGCTGTCCGGATATTTCCAACATATCCCGGGGCATCCGGGGGATATTTCGGGAGGGAAAGATTGGGTGCTTCCCTCCCCTTTTACACCCCATTTCTTGCCTATTTGAAGGCCCTCCCCTCCTTCTTCAAGGTTGGAAAAATTGTCTCAAGAACATCTCCAAAACCTCCATTTCATTAGCTCAAAACCTCAAAAAGCTTCTAAGTCCTAGGTCTTCTCTTCATCACACCTAGCCTCACCTCCTACTACCATTCCAGCAGCTAGGAAGTGAATTTCAGAGGTTGAGAAGCTACAAATCAAGCCAAGAATCAAAGAAAGACAAGTCTTCAAGGGTAAGTCTCAAACAACTTTTAGGGCTTTTTCTTGATTCATTTCTATACTCTATTGGTTGAGAATTGGGGCTCCGACCCCTACTGCTTTTGTGCTTTTTTGAGCCCCTCTACACTTTGTAGAAGGGCTCAACTTCATTTGAGGCTTCTATGATATACTTGTTTCAATACCTAGCTTTATGCCATTATCTTGCATGCTAGTTTAGGCCTATTTCCTTTTGTTTTCAGGGGTCCGACCCCTACTGTGTTGTGCTCATTTTGAGCCCCTCTACAACATTGTAGAAGGGCTCAACTTCATTTGGCATTGTATATACCACCTCCTTCAAATTTCATCAAGTGTGCCATTTTTGCATGCAATTTTTGACCTATTTGTGTTTGTTTTTGGGACTTCGACCCCTACTGGTTTTGGTCTTATTTTGACCCCTTTACATATTTCATGAAGAAAGTTTGTCATTTGGTGTTGCATTGCATGTCTCATGATATAGCCTATTTGGAAGCCTACTTTGCATGGGTTTTAGCATGTTTGTATTCTGATTTTGAGGATGTCATCTTCTGCAATTGTGCTTATTTTTATCTCATCTTCAATGTGTAGAAGAAAGTTTGCCATTTGGGGTTTCATATATCACTTGTCTCAATACCCCTCTTTGGCCACTAATTTGCATGCTATTGTTGATCTATCTATGCTTGCATTTTGGCCATGTTTGTTACTGAAAAATGCCATATTTGGGACTGCCTTGCTACTGTTCTTGCTTCCATGATCATATTTTGCATGTATAGCATGGCTATAGGCCATTTCGGGGCTTAATTTCACATTTTCGGGATGAATGCATGCTTCGAGTGTCTATTTCGAATTGTTTCGGGGCTGTTTTCCCCTTTATTTAGGTGCTGAAATTCCATTGCCATGCTTGCATATCATTTCCCATGCCATTTGCATCATTTTTGCATTGCCTCGGTTTGCGTGCCAATGGCAGCACTTCGAGGCACCTCATTCTTATCATTCCGGCAGCCTATGTGAGTGTGGTTGAGGCCCCTCATGTCGGCGTAAGCCCAATTTGCATTTTCATGCTTCTACATCATTGCCCTCGATTTGCGTGTCCGCGGGCACGCGTTTCGAGGCAGCTTTTTTTTACCCGACGGCCTCCTATGTGAGTGAGCTGAGGCTCTCCCATGTCGGTGTAAGCCCATCGTTGCATTCCGTATGCCATTTCATCTCATTTCATCATCGCCTCGGTTTGCGCGCCTTGGGCACGCGTTTCGAGGCACTTCGGTTTATCCGATTTTCATCTTTCATCATCGTCGGTTTGCGCCCTGTGGGCACGGTTTCGAGGCACTTCGGTTTTATCCGATTTTCTCTTCATCATCGCCTCGTTTGTGCGCGCCTGTGGGCACGCGTTTCGAGGCACTTCGGTTTTATCCGATTTTCATCTTTCATCATCGCCTCGGTTTGCGCGCCTGGGCACGCATTTCGAGGCACTTCGGTTTTATCCGATTTTCATCTTCATCATCGCCTCGGTTTGCGCGCCTGTGGGCACGCGTTTCGAGGCACTTCGGTTTTATCCGATTTTCATCTTTCATCATCGCTCGTTTTGCGCGCCTGGGGCACGCGTTTCGAGCACTTCGATTTTATCCGATTTTCATTCTTTCATCATCGCCTCTGATTGTGCGCCTTGGGCACGCGTTCGAGGCAACTTTTTTTTTTGGG